>CM023626.1:16489535-16889535 GCA_013358685.1 Antennarius maculatus | reverse complement strand
TACTGAGCCGGAAGCTCAGATCCAGAAGAAATAAAACGTCTGACATTAAAACGCCGCTGAATTCTGGCTCCCAGACACTAAACCTACCGCTGGGCCACGCCCACACCGGAGGCGTGGGCGTGGCCCAGGGTGGACGGCGGATGCTGGGGCCGCCGCTGCTTGTCCATTCATCTCAGGTGTGTGTGTGACAGCTCATCCATCAGCCACGGGGGCCACAACCGGCCCTCCTGGAACCCCCCCAGAACCCGGCTCCATCCATCATCTCTCATTTCCAGCCACATGTTTTTGTGGAATATTAATATTTTTCGTGGTTCTGCTTGTTCGGTCCAGGGCTCAGCTGTCAGACTGGATGGGAGCCCAGTATATAGAACCGGTGGGGGGGCCAAAAAGGTGGATTCAAATGAAGAGAACATTGGAGGAGGATGAGTGTGTGTGTGTGTGTGTGTGAGGAAGACAAACAGCTAGGTAAGCGTCGAAGCAGCAGCTGTCGACCTAATTCCTCCTTAACGCAGTGCTTGTGCTCTGATTAAGAAAGCGATCCGGCCTTTAATTTGCTCCTGACACCGGCTAATGCTCTGTATCTCAATCGCCTCTCCAGCTCTTCCTCTCGCTGCGGCCAATCAGCTCGAGCCGACCGGACCCGAGGCTCCAGAAGGACGCCTCGCCAAACCGTGAAGATGAAGGCGATCCTCCAGGAGACTCTGGAGATACGGTAAACACGACAATTCAAAGACGTCACTCTATAAAGATAAAAACTATTAGACTGAACGAATGATGAAATAACTTCCGTTATGTAAGTTATTCCAACTTCTTTAGTATTAAACCACATGTGTCAAACTCAAGGCCCGGGGGCCAAATGTGGCCCTCTATATCATTTTATGTGGCCCGCGAGAGCCAAAAAGGTTAGAGTGTCTAAAAATAAATGCAAACATATTATTATCTGTGCAACTGTAATGTTTGTAACTTAGATTACATTTAGTTACATTTAGTTACATTTTCAAGTTACATCTGGCCCTTTGAGGACAGCTGTTTTACTGATGTGGCCCTCGGTGAAAATGAGTTTGACACCCATGTATTAAAGCCTTTTCTAGTTGGACCAACTCATTTACTTGAGTTCAATCAACTTGATTTTCCACTTCCTCTGTATCTTAAGTTGAACCAACTTAATTTTAGTTGTGTTAAAATTACTTCTTTTAGTTCATCTAACGTCGTTTCCTTGATGACGTCATCATCTGAATAAAGTTGTTTATCAATCGATCACATGTAAATAAATAAAGCTGTAACCCTCATCAGTGATGTCAGGTCGGTGGATTAGTAACAGCCACACATTTGAAGCTGGAGGTCTGGATTCTGTTTGGACGCGCATCAAACCGCCTGCTTGTTTTCAGGGAAATCTGTTTAGTTGTTTTTGTGTAATCCTGTTGACAAACAACAAACGAGCCGCTGAGGTGGAGGTGAGAAGTATCTCTACCGACGAGCCGTCGACTGGAGCGAAACCACGGAGAAACGACTGAACAGGTTCGCCGGAAGCAGGAACAGCGTGGAGTCTTGTTTATTCACTGCTGTCTTTTGTTTTCTTATGGAGCGGCAGAATAAATAAACAAACAAACAAACAAACAAACAAACCAAGGCTTCCGACGCAGATCGATGCACGCCAGTGAAACCTGCGGTGAAAATGAGGTGTGCGTTCGGTTCACACTGGATTGGACAGCCGTGCATGTGTGTGCATGTGTGTGTGTGTGTGTGTGTGTGTGTGTGTGTGTGTGTGTGTGTGTGTGTGTGTGTGAGGGAGGGAGGCGGTTGCTAGGAGCGCCAGGTTGCGAGCAGACAGAGGAGTGACGGCAGCAGCAGCCTGGAGAAGAAAGGAGTGGAGCAATGCCAAGAAGATGCCCCCCCAGGGGGGCGGCGGGACGGCAGTGGCGGAAACACGGAGGCCGCCGGTTTTCCACGGAACGGGATGAACCCCCCCTCCCCCCGGAACCACGATGACGGTCCGGTTTCAGAGGCCCAATTAACCCCTTGTTTCCAACGTCACTTCCTCACCACTACCAACCCTCACCCGTCTCTAACCCCCCCCCCCCCCTTTGCTCTTCCTCCCCTTATTCTGTCTTTAAATCGAGGGGAGTCGTGTGAACGGCCTATGCAAATGAGATGGTTATTACCCCACTGCTCATCAAGCCGCGCAGAGGAGACATTAATAGGCTGATGAATATGCATGCGAATTTGTTAATTAAGTTAATTATTCTGCTGAAAATGCATTCGTCTTCCAAGGACATCTTCCCCAGGATTTCAACCTGCTCCTCTCATTAGTCATGCGATATTTCATACGTGGGGAGAAGGGAGAGAGGGGAGGCGGCGCCACGTGAGGGAGGAAGCCTTTAAGAGTCTGCGTTGTGGTGTCATCAGGCCTCGCAATGGGACGCGCCGTAACGGCGCTAATAGCAAAACCACATCCTGGGTTCCAGATACGGAACATTATTCCCTTCTGGAGCCGCCGCCGCTCTTCAGCCGTCGCTGCTCTCGCCGCTTCCTTCTCCCTAATTGCTTATTAAAACCCTCTTAAATGAACTTTTTGTGCCAACTTTCCAACACATTAATTAATTGTTGTAGCCAATTAAGTGCCGTTGTGCAAATGAGCCTCATCACAAACGGTCCTATCGGGCCGACCCCCTCCTCTTCCCCTTCCTCCCCTCCCTCCCAGCTCGTCTTCCCAGCTGCCCTTGCACTTCAAGGCACCCAGTGCCAGAGAAGCAGAAACTGTGTCCTGATGATGCTTCAGTGTTTCTGGACCGTTTCCAGCCTGCAGGCTCAAACTCGCCTCCTTTTGTCTGGAGAGGCTGGTGACTCCCCCCCCCCCAAAGCATTGCTCCCGTCCTGCAGCCCCTGAACCGGCGAGCATCATCATCCTCATCACAGGGCCTTCATCTGGTGTGGAAGGGGTTGTTGTTAGCCTGCTAACGCAAAAGAAAACCAAAAAATATCTTCACATCCAGGTGACAGGGTGTAGCCCCCCACCCCACTGACGTCACCCACCATGGGGAGGGGGGTCAGGTGCATTATTACAGGAAGCATCCACAGCTTTTATATCAGTGGGTTCTTTAGAAGGAGGTCATCATTCTGAATCAGAAAATCTCAGAAAATCAAACAAAAAAAATCTGGATCCACAACAAAATCGGATCCCTTTTCCTCCACAAAACATTCAAACCTCTTTTGGTGCCAAGTTCGAAAAAAAAAATTGTCATATGTGACAATTTATTATTATTATTAAGGGATTTGGTAAAATCTTTTCTAAGGAAGCTTTTATTATTTAAAAATGGTTTCAATATTTTTATTTTAACATGAAATCTTATAATAATGTCTGCAGCTGCACCCGTTCTAAACACATCTTCCTCCTGCTCATCATCATCATGTCATCGCATCTCAACCCAAACATGAACTTCATCAAATTATGTAAATGAGCCACATTCTTCTGTTCATGTGATCTCAGGAGACAATTCATGTTGGAGCTATGTTCTAACAATATCACATGTAATATTAATATTACAGCAATGAATGGAATATTAAAGTATGATGACATCATGTCACAATTGGTTTCTATTTGTTGCTATAAAATTTAATAATGTGTAGTGATTCTAAACTTTTACTCACATTTTTCTCCTTCAGATGCATTAAAATCCTTTATTAAAAGGCATTTCATTCAATTCTGCACTGTTGTTCTTTTATTTTGAAGAGGTGATTTCTTTTATGTTTATTTCACGTTTATTTCTGACATATTTTTGAACAAGTCCTAATCAGAATAGAAATATCTAAACTGAAATATCAGTTTAAATGTATTGTCAGCTTTAATTCTTCAAATGTGTCATTTTTCTTCCCTCATGTCATGCTGTGCTTGAACATTTGATGATTTTTGTGATGTTAACAACATTTCTTTTGATTTGTACCTGTGTAAGAAATAGAATTTTCAGTATTTAAAGCTTTAGATTAATTTTTATACCCGTAAATAATAAAAGTTTAGGCTCTTTTGTGTCCACAGCCTCCTTGAGTTCTGCGTTTTCCAAATATCCTTCTAGATAAAAATGTGAATTTGCTTTTTTAAACTCAACAACTCAGCTAGTTGTGTTGCATTTTCAACCATTTTATCAGGCAAAATTATTTGCATAAAAATAATGATTGCAAAAAATCCCATAATTCATACAGCAGATGGCACAAAATTCAACAGACAGGTCTAATTTTGTTGGGGCGAAAGGCAGGAGAATGATCAGGATATCCTGACTGGACACGGAGAATTCTCAAAATATGTTTTCAGAAGAAGATGTTAACTTTTATTTTGTTAGCGAGATGACCTTTTACCCCCTTCATGACATCCTCAGTGTGTTTTAAGCCATTTCATTTTGTTTCAACTGCAGTGTGGTTTGAAATTTTCCTGTCAGGCCAGAGAAAATCTGGATAAGTGTGTGTTTATTTTTTTTAAATCTAATTTTTTTTTAAATCACTCAAGTCTGTCTTGATTGTATTTCAACTTCTTTTTTGTCGCTGCTTTAGTATTTTTCACGTTATTATCTTTAGTATTTTTCTTTTATTTCTGTGAAGCACTTTATATGTTTCTCTAAAAAGGATTATTTTATTATTATAATTTTTATCATAAGAAGAAGATGTGCACAATTCAGTCTCAGTAGAAATGTTCTACATCGTGATCCTGACATCATACCTCGCTGCCTCTTTCTGAATGAGCTGAACTTGAATTTGCTCCTGTCCACTTTCTGGGACGTGGCGCTGGTCGTCCCAGCAGGAGGATTAGGGAAGGTTTAGCTCCTGTGCCAGCCTCAGTCTGTCTCCCCTCTGCACGGAGGGGGGTCCCGCTTGGCATGGCAAGGTGAACTAGCCTCTGATTGATGGGCACGCTTTCAGCTCGCTACTGCGTTCCCTGAGGCCTGCGCCTCCTTTCCCTTCCTCCGACTGCCGTCTTGGCAGCGGTGCCCACCTCCGCTTCCATGCCAGGCAGCAGCTAAAGCTCCTGGTGGGCACATCAATTACACAGCGGCACCTCCCCTCTTTTCTCATGTCTATCTGTGTCTCTGTCTACTGTCTCAGATGGAGCCAATCTGCTCCCTCCCCAACTGCTGTCTATAGCTATCTCCATGTCCACAAATACATCTCTGCATATGCACAAATGCATTGGGTGCACACGCCCCTGCTGCCTCTCTGAGGCAGGTCAGAGCGGTTGGTGGGAAAATCCTCCCCAGAGAGCCCTCGTTGCCACCGGCTCAGCTGCACGCTGGGCTCAGGTGGATGTTTGTGAGAGGCTGCCTGATGGTTAACATGTCTTTATCTACTGTCTAATAATTTTTTTTCTAGTGTGACTGCCTTGTAAATGAGTAGAAGAAATAAAAACTGAGGGACCTATAGCGATCATCATGTTTAAATTGTGCATTATTCTGTCTCTGAAGTGGATTAATATGAATATTTCAACCTTCCTTTGGATTTTGGTTGCCAGAAGCTCCTGGCAAACCATGAATCATTTACTTGTGGCGGTGGGACGCCATCTGGAGTCTTCATCAGACATTGTCTTTTATTCAAGTCAAAGGATGGTTGGAGTTGGAGTAAATAAATACAAAGGGATGTTTCTTCTTGAATAAAAAAGAAAAAGAAATAATTTTCTAAAGCCTATAAACCAACTGTGCACAAAAAATAATATCACTAAAGGGATTATTAAAGTATATTAATTTTTCTTCCTCTGAGTTTGGTTTTTATAAAATGACAAAAGACCTAGGCAGTTTTAGAAACATCTGGTGCCACAAAAATATCCCCTGCACTTTAGTTGAAGATCAACTTACATTTGCAAATTTTCTAATGTAATGCACGGATCTTTTTAAATTACATTTATTTTTATTTATATATATAATTTTTGTAATTGAAGAACTTCGACACTTTTTATTTTTTGTAAAATTGTAAAATAATTAAGTGTTATTTAAGAGTTTTTGAAAAAAAAAATCTTCATCTTGATTCTTCTTTTCTTTAAAATAAAAGGAAACGGAAACAGATTCCACTGTTGAATAAACTACGGAAGCCCGGCCGGCGCGAAAGGCGGAAGCGCCGGGACAGTGTTGCTGGGACAATGGCGGCGGGTCCTGGTGTGTCTATGCAGACTGGTAGCCCTGCCAGGGAACTGTCTCTCTCCTCTCTGCAAGGAGGGAGTCAGGCCCACGGAGATCGGAACAAACCCGAGGAAGCAACAGGTTAGAACGGGACCCTTTTTTAAAATTTCTATTTACCTTTGTTTTTTAAATCTTGTTCTCGATCGTCACTCAGGCTAGCTAACAGCTAACGATAGCTAATAACTTCGTCGACTCTGTAACGACAGAGACTTCATTTTATTTACATATCCAATTAACTTTGGTCTTTCTCATTTTTTGGCATATTTTACTAACATTTACATAACATAACATTAACAAACATCGTGAAACACATCGTGAAGACTGTTCATAAACTAGCTGCGAATGCTAACCCTTAACTGTGGTGAACAAAAACAATTGAGGTTAGCAATTAGCTTACAAGTTGGAAAACAGTAACGTAAGTAACGTATTTTTTTTCACCAATTATTAGAGTACATTTAGCCATTAATGTACTTTTTCGAGGTAAAATAATTAACATTAACCAGAGAGCTAAAGTTTGTGATATCTACGGTTAAATCCTGGATGAGTAGTTTGTTAGCAGATAGCATCACAGCATTTGGGGCCGCAGGCAGCTAAGTTTGGATTATAAATTAATATTTGGTCGCTTTTATGGAAGTTTGAGTTAATTAAATGCATGATACAAAAATGTGTTAATTATTTTACCTCGAAAAAGTACATTAATGGCTAAATGTACTCTAATAATTGGTAAAAAAAAAAAACGTGACTTACGTTACTGTTTTCCAACTTGTGTAGACGATGTAAAGGTAGACTACATCTTGTGTAGACGATGTAACCTGAAGGAGATCAGTGAAGGTAAAGTAGTGGTAGGCGAGAGTGTAGCCAAACAGCATAGGATGGTGGTGTGTAGGATGACTCTGGTGGTGAGGAAGATGAAGAGGGCAAAGGCAGAGCAGAGGACGAAATGGTGGAAGATGAAAAAGGAAGGGTATTGCATGACCTTTAGGAAGGAGTTAAGACAGGCTCTGGGTGGTCAGGAGGTGCTTCCAGATGACTGGACAACTACAGCTAATGTGATCAGGGAGACAGGTAGGAGAGTACTTGGTGTGTCATCTGGAAGGAAAGTAGATAAGGAGACTTGGTGGTGGAATGAGGAGGTACAGGAGTGTATACAAAGAAAGAGGTTAGCTAAGAAGAAGTGGGACACTGAGAGGACTGAGGAGAGTAGACAGGAGTACAGGGAGATGCAGCGTAAGGTGAAGGTAGAGGTAGCAAAGGCCAAACAAGAAGCTTATGATGACTTGTATGCTAGGTTGGACAGTAAGGAGGGAGAGACTGATCTATACAGGTTGGCAAGACAGAGAGACAGAGATGGGAAGGACGTGCAGCAGGTTAGGGTGATTAAGGGTAGGGATGGAAGTCTATTGACAGGTGCCAGCAGTGTGATGGGAAGATGGAAAGAGTACTTTGAAGAGTTGATGAACGTGGAAAATGAGAGAGAACAAAGACTAGAAGAGGTGACTGTTGTGGACCAGGATGTAGCAAAGATTAGCCAGGATGAAGTGAGAAGAGCATTGAAGAGGATGAAGAGTGGAAAGGCAGTCGGTCCTGATGATATACCTGTAGAGGTTTGGAAGTGTCTAGGAGAGGTGGCAGTAGAGTTTCTGACTGGGTTGTTCAACAGGATCTTAGATAGTGAGAAGATGCCTGAGGAGTGGAGGAGAAGTGTGCTGGTGCCCATTTTTAAGAACAAGGGAGATGTGCAGAGTTGTGGCAACTACAGAGGAATAAAGCTGATGAGCCATACAATGAAGTTATGGGAAAGAGAAGTGGAAGCTAGACTAAGGGCAGACGTGAGCATTTGTGAGCAGCAGTATGGTTTCATGCCAAAAAAGAGTACTACAGATGCAGTATTTGCTTTGAGGATGTTGATAGAGAAGTACAGAGAAGGCCAGAGGGAGCTGCATTGTGTTTTTGTAGATCTGGAGAAAGCTTATGACAGGGTGCCCAGAGAGGAACTGTGGTATTGTATGAGGAAGTCTGGAGTTGCAGAGAAGTATGTTAGAGCGGTGCAGGACATGTATGAGGACTGTAAGACAGTGGTGAGGTGTGCTGTAGGTGTGACAGAGGAGTTCAAGGTGGAGGTGGGACTGCATCAGGGATCAGCTCTGAGCCCCTTCTTGTTCGCTATGGTGATGGACAGGCTGACAGACGAGGTTAGACAGGAATCTCCATGGACTATGATGTTTGCAGATGACATTGTGATCTGCAGTGAGAGTAGGGAAGAGGTGGAGGAGAAGCTAGAGAGGTGGAGGTTTGTCCTGGAAAGGAGAGGGATGAAGGTTAGCCGCAGTAAGACAGAGTACATGTGTGTGAATGAGAGGGACCCAAGTGGAAGAGTGAGGTTACAGGGAGAAGAGATCAAGAAGGTGGAGGATTTGGAGTACTTAGGGTCAACAGTCCAGAGCAATGGAGAGTGGGGAAAAGAGGTGAAGAAACGTGTGCAGGCAGGATGGAATGGGTGGAGAAAAGTGTCAGGTGTGATGTGTGATAGAAGAGTTTCAGCTAAAATGAAAGGAAAGGTGTACAAAACTGTGGTGAGACCAGCGATGTTGTTTGGTCTAGAGACAGTGTCACTGAGGAAAAGACAGGAGGCAGAGCTGGAGGTAGCAGAGATGAAGATACTGAGGTTCTCTCTGGGAGTGACCAGGAAGTATAGGATCAGGAATGAGTACATCAGAGGGACAGCACATGTTAGAGGTTTTGGAGATAAAGTCAGAGAGGCCAGACTGAGATGGTTTGGACATGTCCAGAGGAGAGATAGTGAATATATTGGTAGAAGGATGCTGAGTTTTGAACTGCCAGGCAGGAGGCCTAGAGGAAGACCAAAGAGGAGGTTTATGGATGTAGTGAAAGAGGACATGAAGGTAGTTGGTGTGAGAGAAGAGGATGCAGAAGACAGGGTTAGATGGAGGCAATTGATTCGCTGTGGCGACCCCTGAAGGGAAAAGCCGAAAGGAAAAGAAGAAGAAGAAACGCATGATACAAAAATGCTCACCAACCTCATTTGAACCTTTAGCACTTTTAGCATCCCGTTACAACAGATGTTTCTGTAATGTTGTGTTTTGTTGTTTTGAATGGTGACAGTTATTGGGAAAGTCATGTAAGTGTGTTGTAATTATGTCACATCATGTTGATGCTTTCTGTGAGGGGCTAGTTTAGTGATTATAGTAATAAAGAAGAAGAACATACTGTTTATTATCCCTGTATGGAAATTACTTTTTCCCTATGGGGATAATTTCCCTATTTTCCAATACACACATGTTTATGATGAAACACACACAAACAATGGGTCTGTACGACATGCAGATGGATCGTAAGGGGGGGGGTGGTGCCTTGCTCAAGGGCACCTCGGCAGTGCTTAGGATGTGGAGAGACACCCCTCTACTGTCTCTACTACACTCGAGTTTGTTTGTTTTTTTATTGTTTTTTTCGGTCCGCATGGGATTTGAACCGGCTATCCTCCGGTGATCCTTCAGTCCCTAGCCAAAAAATTAGTGAAGAATTAAATAACTGAGTTAATACAGCTGAGTTATTAAAATCAGATCAAGTGAATGCAGACGGATATCTTGTGGGTTACTCACTGAAAACGAAAACCAGAGTTTTGCTTTTTATGTTGAATTGTTATTTTGGTCACATTATATTATTACATATTCATATACATTGTCACTTATTTACAAGTTCTAAGCTACACTTTTGTAAAACTAAAGCAGTCGATGCAGCGGTCTCACAGTAAATGAAGCTGGAGGTGTTGATTCCACTGTGTGACAAGTTTATTGTGTGCAAACAGTGCACTGAGTGAATTCTGAATGCATCAACAAAGATAACAGAGGCATCAAAAACATGTGAGGTTGTTGATCATTTGATGTGCATTTGTTTGTGTTGGTTTCAATATTGTATGGAAATACTTTGGATGAAGTAGAATGGATGTTTTTATTTTATAGCTTAGCTTGATCTCCTACAGAGATTTTGAATCTAGTGAACTTCAAATATAATGATTCTGGGCTTGCACCAGGAGCTAGTATGACTAAGCCACTGTGGCTCAGAGTGGACGAATTGAGTAAGCCACATAAAGCCACATTCTGTGTCCAAGACAGCAGCTTGCTATAATAGCAAGTAAAACTTACAAGTAAACATTGAGTAGTGTTTTCTATGACTGTATCTTCACATAGTGAATGCAAGTTTTCAATTGTTGGGGGGTGTAAAACCACACTTGTCGTGGGGTGTGTGTGTGTGTGTGGGGGATTGCCACTCTGGAATTTACTTTGCCTATGGCGAAGTGGTGAATGGCTAGCGCAAGCCCAGCGGATTCATACTTTTCATGCTTGCTTGTCTGGTTACACCTTGATGTATGGATAGATTGAACAAGAAGGCATGGAATTGTTGTGAGATCATGAATGACTTTTAAATATTTAGGGATGAATGTGTATTTTATTTTTACAGAAGCGGAGAAGCAGAGTCGCATGGCTGCCTTGCTGGAGAGGCTTCATGCCAAACACAACGCGTCACGGCCGTGGCAGGAAACGTGCAAGGTTGTGCGTCAGGCCATGGTGAGACAGTCATCTCTCTCTGTGGGAAAATTGGATAATTATCCTTTTCGTTGTTGTTCTTTGACAAACAGACTAAATGAGCCTCATATTTGATGTGCATGTCTGGAGTAATGAGGCAGAATTGAACAAAAACCTGGCACGACAGGAGAAATAGCTGCACAGCAGGTTTGCAAGAAAAAAAAAAAGCTAATGGGAGCTTCTTAAATTCTTTCATCGTGTGTCTGAGGGACACCTTTGTTTAATCACACTGACTAAACCAACAGTGTCATAGCACAGCATCCTCTGTGAAGGATTTAATATCAATGCTGCCGTTCCACCGTGAGAGAGGTGTGATGGGTAACACAGTTGTATTTCACGTCTTACATATGTGTCGACCAGCGCTTTCTAAGCAAATCAGTACACTGTCCAGGAGCTCCCAGACCTCATATCATCACTACTGTTTGACATCTTTGTTCTTCTTGGAGCGCCATCAGAACATCTCAAACAGTCTTTTGTGCAGATATCAGTTTGTTCTTTTAATACCTCATGGCTCAGCAAGGGAACAACAGAATCCTTCACTCCTTAGCAAACATAACGCGGAACAAGGTGCACTGAAGGCAGGCTTTAAAATCACTGTCACAACTGGTCATATTCTACTCGGAGCACTGTGTGAACCGTACAGGATCTGTTCATGATGGAGTGGAAATGCAGTGTTTTACTGTATGCAATGAATTAATTCTGCACCTTTTTCACAAGTTAAGTAACTTCATTGTAACTCCAAATTTGTTTGGTTCTCAAAATGCTAATATTGCACGTAGTCTGTTTGATGATGCAGCAGCGCCATGCTTTTATTTTAGGTGTGTTTGACAGTCCCTCATGAGCTCATATTGACGCACCAGGAAGCCAAACTCCCCTCCAGCCTGTTCTTTATTCATTCAGCAATTAATCTTTTAAAGCACAAAGACTTTTTTCCTTCAGTAACTTATGTGCTGAGCCGGTGAAACTAAAGCGGTAACATTTAAATGTCTGACCTATAGTGCAAAGTCTGTTAAAACGCAAGAGCACCGAATCCTGTTGATGAAGCACTTTTATATTTTCCAATTAATATTCACTGTCTGTTTTTTTCCACGATGTGTCCTAGGAGAAACGCGGTGTGATGAACGCCGCCGGTCACCAGCTCCTCCTCACCTGCTTGGAAACCCTGCAGAGAGCGCTGAAAGGTGAGGCAGTCACGAGACGGGAACACGGGGGGGGGGGGGGGGGGGGGGGCAGCGTGGCATTTATTAAAACGTCTCTGTCCCTCATTAAACACTGGAAAGATGATGAAATTAAAGGAAATGTGAGGTTTTTATGACTTCAATGGCGATAACGTGGCCTTTCCGTTTTAGTTGTGTTTTCTTTGTGTTTGCCCGTCAGTAACAGTGTACTGGTATTTATTCAAGAGTGAGATTATCCTAATTTTACTAGAAGCACAAGTCCTGCAGTAAAATCTCATGAGTTGAGGAAGTCACCGACAATTTCACCTAACTTTATATTAAACTGAGACAGACAGGTTGTGTTCGCTGCCCGTAGGAAGAAAACCCCATGACTTGGTCTCATGATGGTGATTCTAACATGTTGGGTCCATCTCTTCTTTCTCAGTCTCGTCTTTGCCCTCCATGACTGACCGGTTGGAATCCATCGCTCGACAGAACATGTGAGTTTGTCCTTTTCACCTTTTCCATCCTGTAACGCTCAGCATAAGACACCCAGATAGAATATCGTCTGACTCACACGAGTGGACGTATTTTAAATGGATTGGACTGAACTGACTTCCTGTTTCTGCTTTTGAACAGGTTGGGTTCTCACCTCAGCCCGTCAGGGACGGAGTGCTACATCACGTCGGACATGTTTTACGTGGAGGTGCAGCTGGACGCCATCGGGCAGCTCGTGGACGTCAAAGTGGCTCACCAGGGAGAAAACCCTACGGTTGGTTTACTGCAGGCTCCTCGTGCGCCACCAAACAAATTAAAAATGTAATAACCATGTTATTCCCTTCCTGATTTGTTGCTCACAGAGTTGCCCCGAGCTGATTCAGCATCTGCGGTGAGTACGATGATCTGTACATGCTGTGGCGTCTCTGTTCTCCAAAGTAAAGTGTGATGCAGGTATTTGTGTGAAAGCCGTCTGAACCCGTTCTCCCACCGCTTCGCATCAGAGAGAAGAACTTCGAAGAGTTTTCCAAACATCTGAAGGGACTCGTTGAACTGTACAAACTCCCCGGAGACAAGTAAGAAGACTCGTGAAATAAAAGTCAAACATTGCTCCCTGTTTCTCTCGTACCAAAGTTACAGTTTATGGTGATTTGTTTTCTAGTAAGCTGAAAACCAAGATGTACATCGCTCTGCAGTCTCTGGAGCTGGATCTCACCAAGATGATGCACATGTTCAGGTAGGTTCACCAGATCTCAACAAGAATCTCAAACCCTGTTTTAGCTTCTGTTTTTAGCACGTTGCTAATGAAGTTCTAGTAGTCAGCGGCTGCAGCCTCCAGTGAATGTTTTAATGAATGTGTGTTTTGTAGGTTAGCTACCAATGCTAACACGGTGGAGACGATCCTCCACGGCAGCGTGGGCCTGCTGACGGCCAGGAGCGGGGGCCACCTGGTGTCCCTCCAGTGCTACGTGTCGCCCTACGACATCTTTGAGGAGGGAACAGGAACGCAGCTCAACCTGACGGACGCCAACAGTAAGCGCCCGTCACGGTCGTGTGAGCTAACCCTTTTTAGCATTAGCCAGGCTGTTGACCACGCCCCCCTGTGGACCTCCACAGTTCCCCGCTCTCTGGGCGTCAGCGTTTCCGTGACGATCGAGGGGACGTCGGCCGTCTACAAGCTCCCCATCGCCCCGCTCATCACCGGATCCCACCCCGTCGACAACAAGGGGTAAGAAAGGTTCTCTCAGTTTGAACTAGAACCAATCAGATCGTGTGTGTCTGGTGTGATGATGGATGTTTGGGGGGGGGGGGCTTCCAGGACGCCGTCCTTCTCCACTGTGACCAACTCTAACTGTGTGGACCTGCCGGCGTGTTTCTTCCTGAAGATGAACCGCCCCATGCCGTTCTCCCTGTCCGGCATCCAGAGGATCGGCAACGCCACATGTGGGTCCACCCCCAACACTCACTTCATGAGCATCTTCTAGTTTTACTCTTTATTTGTGGGGGGGGGTACCCTCATCCATCCATCTGTCATGATGCATCCTTTCATCCCCGTGTTTTTCCCGCAGCTATCCCGCTGTTTGAGAGCCCCCCCAGCCTGTCGCCGCTCTACCAGCTCATCGTCCAGAGCCAGCTGCAGCTCCTGGAGGAGGGCAGCTCCGCGGCCCCGCCCTCACGCAACATGCACTTCTATTCCGTGAGCACACACACACACACACACACACACACACCTTCACACACGCGTAGAGTGTCTCTTCAGTCTCCAATGCGTTCGCAGGTGTTGCCCGATCAGCTGCACTGCTACTTCCTGAACGGCGACGCCCCCGTGCAGGACGGCCACTGCCTGCAGGGGGCGCTGGTGACCAAGATCCCCTTCCGCCACCCGGCCCAGGTGCCCCTGCTGCTGGACATCATCCGCCACCAGGCGGCGTACAACAACCTGATCGGCAGCTGCGTGAAGCGGAGTTCCATCAAAGACGGTGAGCGACCACTGCCCGATTTCCCCCCGCCTGTTAAACGGGCGTCTGTCGGTTTGAGCGTCTGATTCGTCTGTGCTCCTCAGAAGGGGCGGGGCTGCTGCAGTTCGAGGTGTGTCCCCTCACTGACTCCAGCTTCAGCGTCTCGTTCCAGCATCCCGTCAACGAGTCCCTCGTCTGCGGTGAGCGTTCACTCCGACACGGTTTTATAAAGCTGCCTCTGAGTGACGCCTCATATTAAACATGACCCCCCCCCCTCCAACCCCCCCTTTTTCTGCTGCAGTCGTCATGGAGGTCATCGACTCCAGACAGGTGTCCTGCAAGTTATACAAGGGGCTGTCGGACGCGCTGATCTGCACCGATGAATTCATCACCAAGGTGGTCCAGAGGTGAGATCATCTCCTCTTTAAAATCCAAAGCAGAACGTTTTCTATGTGGGCGTGGCCTCATGCTTGTCCCCCCTCCCTTGTAGATGCATGTCCATTCCCGTCACCATGCGAGCCATCCGGAGGAAGGCGGAGACCATCCAGGCGGACACGCCGGCGCTCTCGCTCATCGCCCAGACGGTGGAGATCATGGTGAAGAACAACCTGCCGCCGTCCGGTAGCCCCTCCTACAACATGGCGGCGGCGGCCGATGGAGCGAACCCCATGGGCCTCGCCGGGGGCAACACGCCGACCGGAGGAGGACCCCCCGGGGGAGGAAATTACTCGGGTCCCATCTCCTCTCTGTTCGGGATCTCCCGAGGCGAAAGGCAGGTCCAGGGGGCGGAGTGTCCGACGGCGGGGGGCGTGGCCGGACAGCAGCATCACCAGCAGCCGCCGCCCAGTCAGGCCCACTCGGACGATTACAACAAAGTGGCCCAGAACCCCATCCTGACCAGTCTGTTACAGATCACCGGGAGCGTGGGCTCGAGTCCCAGCTCCCAGAATGCACCGCCGCCTCACCAAACTCCGCCCCCGACCTCCTCCCCGGCCAGCAACACCAAGAACCACCCGATGCTGATGAACCTGCTGAAGGACAACCCCACGCAGGACTTCGCCGCGCTTTACGGCTCTAGCCCGCTGGAGCGACAGAACTCCTCTGGCTCGCCGCGCACGGACGGCGTGGGCGGGGTCTGCGCCGCCGGCAACGCCAAGGGGAAGAAGAAGCGTCCGCGGGGGACGGAGAAGTGCGGCATGATGCCGGGCGCCGCGGCACCAGGAGGCAGCGTGGGCGGCGGCTTAGGGATGAAGTCGCAGCAGGCGTCGCTGATGTCGCACCACCAGCACCACGCCGTCTCGCACGAGGACGATTTTCACCGCGAGCTGCTCTCCATGGACGTGGACGCATCCCAGAATTCCATTTTCGACGTCAACCTGACCGGCGACGGCCTGGACACGCCCCATTCCATCACGCCGGCGCCCAGCCAGTGCGGAACCCCGCCCTCTGGTCCCAACATGCCGTACTCGCAGTCCCAGCAGCAGCAGCAGCAGCAGCCCCCCCCGGGGGCGGCCCCGCCCCGCATGGTGCGCCTATCCAGCTCCGACAGCATCGGCCCCGACATCACCGAGATCCTATCCGACCTCCCCGAGCAGACGGGGAAAGGGGGGGGCCACGGGCAGCTCGCCATGGGCGGGGGGGGCGTCGGCGGCGAGGACGTGGGCCCCCTCGGCACCCCCATCCGCGACTCGTCCAGCTCGGGGCAGGGCAGCGCCGCGTACGACTCGGCCGACATCTTCAGCACCAACAGCAACGAGAACCCGTTCACTGACGCCGCCGACCTGATCGCCGAGGCGACGGGGGGGGGAGCGGCAGCCACGCCCACCAGCGACTCCTCCTCCAACAACTTTTTCCCCGACGCAGCGGATTTCAACCCCGACCTCCTGACCTCCGGCCGCGGCTTCTCCCAGAACTACTTCGACGACTGCTCCCCCAGCGCCGACGGCGACATGGACCTGGTCAAGGGGTTCGGGGGGGGCAGCCAGCAGAACACCCCCTCGGGGACGCCCCAGAACCC
The DNA here is from genome assembly GCA_013358685.1 of Antennarius maculatus. Taxonomy (NCBI): domain Eukaryota; kingdom Metazoa; phylum Chordata; class Actinopteri; order Lophiiformes; family Antennariidae; genus Antennarius; species Antennarius maculatus. The sequence continues at coordinate 16,873,146 of CM023626.1, read as the reverse complement.
CACCCCCCACGGACAGAGCACCCCGGAGCCCTCCCTGAAGGACCCCTTCGACATGGGGATTGTGTTTGTGGGCGGGTCTGGGGGGGGCAAACCCCTCCTGGGTCCGGCTCCAGACTTGGGGGACACCCACGGCGGGGGGTCGCAGAGCCCCCTCATCATGGGCCTGGGGGGCGTCAGTGGCGACTTTAAAAGCGCGGAACCCAAAGTGAAACAGCAACAGGGACACATGAGACCGAAGGATGACAACGGGGGGGTCGGCGGGGCTGGGGGGGGCCCAGTGGAGGGCAAGCAGGTCAAACGCAGCAGGACGCCGTCCAGCGAGGGCAAACCCAAAGAAAAGCCCCCCAAACGCAAAAAGCTGGACCCGGATGGGAAATCCCCGTCTCACAGCGCGGGGGGGCGACCGTACACGCCCCCCAGCGGGGGCTCGGGCTCCGGGGGGAGCATCGGCGGGGGGGGCTCCAAATCTCCCGGTAGTTCAGGGCGCTCCCAAACCCCCCCCGGCGGGGCCACGCCCCCCATCCCCAAACTGACCATTCAGATCGTGAAAGGGACGATAACGGGGGGGAAGACGTCGTCCCACAGCGGGTACACCTCCAGTAGCTCCGCCTCCAGCAGCTCGGGGGGGGGCGGTGGAACCGGCAGCAGCAAAAGCCACCACTCACACTCCTCCTCCTCCGGGAAGATCAAGTCTAAAGAAGGATCGGCGGGGCAGGGAGGCAGCTCCAAGCCGGCGGGGGCCGGGATGGGCCCCGGGGGGGGGCCGTCCCAGTCCAAAGGGACCTCCCAAGGAATGGCCGTGGGGAAACCGGGGTCCTCCCCCATCACCAAACACGGGCTGTCGGGTCCAGGAGGAAGCAGTGGTGGGATCGGGATGGGAGGGGGTAGTAAGATAAAGCCCCCGGGGGGGGGCAAGCCGTCCGGATCGCTGATGAATCCCGGCATGAAGCCCAACATCTCCCCCTCCCACTCCCGCTCCGGCGGCGCCGGCGACAAGCTGTCCTCCCCCATGAAGATGCAGACGTCCCAGGTGCCGGGGACACCTCCCTCCTCCAAAGCCAAGTCCCCCATGGGCTCGGGAGGGGGCAGCTCTGGGGGGTCCAAGTCGTCCTCTGGGGGCGGCATGAGCTCCCAGAAGCCCATGGGTGGGGGTTCATCCTCTGGCTCCGCCTCCTCCTCCTCATCCAGCGCCTCCTCTTCGTCTGGCTCCATGACCTTCTCAGGAGGCCCCCAGTCTCAGTACGGGGTGAGTGGGTCGGGGGGAGGGAGTGGAGGTAGCGGCGGAGGTGGAGGAGGCGTGGCAGGCGGAGGGGGGGGTCAGAACAACGCCAACAACCCCAACGCCAAAGGGAAGTCCCCCAGCCGCAACAAGAAGCCCTCCCTGACGGCCGTCATAGACAAGCTGAAGAGTGTAGGCGGGGGGGGTGTGGGGGAGGACGGGTGTGAGGTCGGGCCCCCGGCGGGTGCAACAGGCTCGGGAGTTGCCCCCGGCGGGAGCGGCCCCGGAAATGCCCCCAGCGGTGGGCCCTCAAACATGGGCTCCTCCAAACATGCCCCCTCCTCCCAGAGCGGGGAGTACAAACGGGAGAAGTCGGAGAAGGAGGCCAAAGCCAAGGTGTCCGTCTCGGGGGGGGGCAGCTCGGAGAAGAAGCTGATGGACCCCAAACCGGGGGGGGTCGGATCGGCCGGTTTGGCCAAGATCATCATCAGCAAACCGGACGGAGGCTCCCCCAGCATCAAGGCCAAGGTGACGCTCCAGAAAGCCGGGGAGGGGTCGGGGGACCCCATGCGCCCCCAGATCTCCAGCCTGAAGGCGTCGCCCCTGTTCAGTGGCTCCACCCCCAAACACGACCGCTCCTCCCCCAGCCACAGCCGCTCGCCAGGCTACACGCCGCTCAACCACGACAGCGAGAGCGAGTCGGGCAGCAGCTCGGTGGCCGAGAAGTCCCACCAGAACAGCCCCAGCTCGGACGACGACCAGAGCGTCCGGCCGCCGCCCCCCCAGGACTACATGAGCGCCGTCCCCCTCAGCTCGGGGGAGAAGCACAAGAAACACAAGAAGGAGAAGAAGAAGCAGAAGGAGAGGGAGCGGGAGCGAGAGCGGGAGCGGGACAAGGAGAAGAAGAAGTCGTCCATGTCGGGGGGGCCGTCCTCCCACCCCATCAAAGCCGACAGCTGGTCCCGCTCGCCCATCTCCGCCTCCGACTCCACCCTGTCCATGCTGGGGTCAGAGCGCCCCTCCCGGCCCAGTCCCATGTACATGAGGAACGAGGATGACGACCTCATGGACTCGGCCCTCACCGGCAACCTCTAGTTTTACCCACAATGCCTCTGGGTGCGGCTTTTATCGCGCCTTTTAACATAAAAATGTATTAATTTCAACCCAAATCACAAACGTCAGTGTTCTGCCTCGTCCTGCTGGACGTTAATGTTTTAATGTAGCCGCAAACATCCAAGGTTTTATATCCATCTACGTTTTATTGTTTTGTTTTTATTTTTATTATCTGTTCGGTAACGGGATGACATGAAAACGAGTCAACCCATGTAAAATAACATTTTTTGGAAGGCTTAGAACTCAGTTTGGTACCCAGAAGGGTTCATCTTGAAAGAAGTCAGTGTTTTGTCTCCTGTGGCGTTTAAAGGTCTTCAGTGTTGAAGGACGCTGAGGCGTCCAGCGTGCCGTTGCCTTGTTTACCCAGATACCAATGGGAGTTTTTATACCGTTAAAACTGTAAATACATGTAGGAAAAGACATGATGATGATAGAGGTGATATAAAATACCAGTGGGAAATTTTTACTGTTGAAGTTTTGAAAGTTTGGAATAAATATTTCACCTCTGGAAGCCTCTCTGTGTTGCTCTATCTCTAGTGTGTGTGCTGCTGCGAGGCCTTCAGGGACCTTCAGTCTTAACTGTTTTAGTGTTAATGTTCAATCATGTCAGATGATTGAATTAATTCAACCTGAACTTAAGTAATTGTAGACGATGTTCATGTTGTATTAGTTCATTTTAATGTTTTCCCATCAATGCTACCAACATTAATTTACTAAATAATCTGTTAGAGCATCATTAACTTATAGATCGATTTTTTTTCCCGTGCAGTAGCGCAGCCTCACCGCCAGGTGGCAGCGGCAATCAGGCGGTTTACAGTTTAGATCCAGTTCCGCCAATCATGAGGTCCCGGTTGGGCTCAAACCGTGTTTGTGGAGGGAGGGGTCAACATGTTTACTGTAGTAAACAAGCTCTTAAATAAGTTCGGACAGTAAACTTAATGACATGTCTGAAAACTAATGCCTGTTATATCTGGAGTTAATTTATTCTACACCAGGTATAGTCACGTCTGAATGAACTGATCAACATAATCAATGCTTCTCAGAGATTATATAGATCTAGTCATCACTTAAGAGCACTGCCCCCCCACAGACAGATCTATGACGTCATAACATCTCGCTTGTGTCGCCAGCTGATCTCCTGACCCAGCTCGTTTGTCCTACAGTTCTGCTGACTGGACCTTTTTTTTCCCAGAATCCTCTGCTGAACTGCTCAGTAGACACAAATGATCTGTGTCCGGTATCCTTCACGTGATCTCTGTCAGCAGCTACCGGACGGGGAGGGGGGGGTCGACTCACCGGAAGACGAGTCAACTTCAGCTTCCTGCCCTTTTAATAGTTCAAACTGACACATATGTCGACGCGTGACGTCATGTTAACGTCATATTACCACAGTCATTCATCATGACAGCATCTTCATCCCTCCGGACCCATCACCGTCTCCTCCTCTTCTTCCTCCTACCACGTGACTGACTCCAGCTGGTGAGGTTCGAGCTGATCACGTGACCACGGATCTTTCGGACTGAAACTTGTGATTCCGGAGTTCATCACGAGTTTGATCAACTTTGTAAACAGGTGACAAAATTTGAAGCACATAAAAAAGTCAGTTTTAATATTCAAATGTTTTTTTCCTCCGTTTGATCAACAAAACTGTGTGAAAAAATGTGTGACTTTTCCCAAGAGAAATGATTTCTTTACAATAACTGCAGCCGTTCCTGAATGCACCATCCCATCATCTGTTGAACGTTCTTCCACAACCTCACAGAAAATTTTTGTCCAATCAGCTCATCTTTGTATTTGTGGTGACTTTTATTCCTCTATTGCTCCTCTAACTTGCCATCTGGTTTTTCCTTCTTTGTTTGCCCCCCACCCCCCATCCTCCTCCTCATAATATCCCACTGAGGATGAGGAGTTCAGAGCGTGAGGAAGAGTTGATGATTAGCATGGAAATGACCTCCCAGCTTATCATGCAGATAAGGAAGAGGAGGCAGCATCTCAGCTTTACAGCTGTTTACAGTGGAGGGTGGGGGTTGGGGGGGGGGTTACTGCAGCCTCTAATAATCCAGATCGTATGGGCCAGCATCCTAGTCCTTTCTAGAGACCCTTGAGTTCCCCTTTAGGTCCTTTAACCCATTCCTCCTGGATAGTGGCCTCCAGTTCTGCTGCCACCCCCTCCAGACGTCCTGCAGCTCCAGAGGCCTCAACAGAACGCGGGTTTGTCATCAGATTCTGACACACCATCATGAAACTTGAGAAACGGAAGCGTCCAAGATCTGCTGCAAACACCAAACAAACGCACACGGATGAAAAGTGGGGCATGTATTCCACCCGGAGTGAGAAAACCTTCAAAGGGATAAATAAAAAACAAGGCGGCGCCGCACACGAGAAGAACGTTTGCTCCTTACATCATGAAAGAGATTTGTCTCCTATCAGGAGGTAGTAGGTTCACGTTTGACCCAGATACCGCTAACTGTTCACCACATGAAAGGGTTTTAGTTAAGCTCATTTTAATAGAAAAGGGTCTTTAAAAAAAGACTTTGATTGGGTTTGGAGCGTCAACTGGACCACCAGGGCCACAGGCTGTTCTCCTCTCACATTTCTCTCATCCTTTAAGGTTGGACCAGGTTCATTGGGGGACTGTCTTCTGATTGGCTGAGACATCCAGGCTCACCTTTCTGTCATGAACGAACCTGTGATGACATCACTAGGACAGAAATCCTTATAGGTTTATTAAAATATCTGGAAAGTGGAAACAAATTCTCACAAATATGAGTCTCTCACTGATGGAATCTATAATTATTTACTGGGAGGATGAGGATGTAAAAAGGCCACACACCTGTCCTCGCTCTGCTTTCTATTGATCTGTGCTGATATATCTGAGCCCCCCCACGGCTCTGCCCACCCAGCGTTAAACAGCTGTCTCACCAGACCTCCTGCTGGGAGACACTCGTCTCCACTGGAACCAGATGAGAAATGCAGCTGGCAAAGATGTGGAGGGATAACGAGAAAACTGGGGAGAGGAGTGATGGATGGAAGAGAAGGGATGGAAGCGCAGAGAGTTGCGTGATCCAGATGTGAGTGGATGGGGAGATGAGACAGGACTGTTTGATCACTGCTGCACCTCCTCTTCACTCCGGACAGATATTCAGTAAAACACCTGGAGCTGCAGGGAAATAATAAAACCACAGGGACGCTCTGATTGTGTGTGTGTGTGTGTGTGTGTGTGTGTGTGTGTGTGTGTATGTGTGTGTGTGTGTGTGTGTGTGTGTGTGTGTGTGTGTGTGTGTGTGTGTGTGTGACAGTGAGAGGGTGGAGGACAGGGTGTGTAGTAAGTAGAGCGAAAAGTTCCCCTGAGCAATTAATAAAAGATGATGCTGCAAAATGGATCCAGAGATACCAGCGAAGGAGAAATGATGAGACGAAGGAATGTTTTAAAGTCTTTAATGTTAAATAATTTCAGCTGAAGTGGGTTGATTAAAGGTGTTTAAAAAGATGTCCAGTGAAGAACAATGTTCTGGTTTTAAGTTCTTTTCACTCAGTTTAAGAAATAATTCATAGAAAAGTTTGGTTAGAGATTTACTGCAAACTATTTCTACCTTCCAAACTTTATATATGATAATTTTAATCAAAGTTAAAAGAAACTGGATCATAAATGAATTTATGTGTAGACTGCATCTCTTCCAACGGTGAGTCAACGGTGAGTGTGAGGCTGCCCGTCCGGGAGCCGGTGCTCACACGGCGGCAGCGGGGAGGAGCTGTCCTCGGTGCTGAACCAGCCAGGCTCGGTCTTCCTTTGAGTTGAGTCCATAAACTTCAAATTTAACATCTCTATTTTAATTCATCTTCTTTATAACGTAAATAAAAAGTATTTTTCACATTTACCGAAGTCATTTTTATCGTAAAATTTATTATTTCTACGCCACACAAGTTAAATTAAGTGAACGTCAGTTTGTCTCTAGCACCGCCTATTTTACATCATCAGCCAATCCGGACGCGATCCACTGATCCTCCGGGGCAGTGTGGACCAATCAGCGCGAGCCCTGCACTTTGTCAGGGGGAAATCAAAGTTGTTGAAAGAGCGCGTGTGAGTGAGCGCGAGCGTCTGAGGAGAGGAGAGGAGAGGAGCGGGACGGACCGGACGGACCGGGACCGGGATTTCTGCTTCTACCGGACGTTAACGAGCCGCTCCAGCTCCAGGAAACCGGGTTTTAAGACGGAACGACGTGATAAAATGTCTCGGTAGTTTAAACCGAGTTCTCCGGGACGACACGGCGATGCGCGGACCTCCGTGAGAGCAGCTCCCGGTGCCCACCGCGGCTCCACCGCCGAGTCGAGATGACGGAGATCAGCGAGAAGGAGAACGAACCTCAGCACCGGGACCTTCACCGACCACCGGCGACCGGCCCCACACAACCGGAGACCAAGGTAACAACATGGCGACTCGTTCACCGCCGTGAGATCATCGGTTAAGCTAGTTTCAGCTTCAGGACCACTTAACGGGTAAAAGTTTTTAAAGTTAGCCCGGAGAAGCTACTTAGCTCTGACGTCACAGCTTTAAGCAGCTTTAATGGTTGACTTTAAAGAGCAGCGAGTACATGTAGGTGCGTTGAAAGATGGAGGTGGAACAAGTTAGAGAGGCGGTCCACGTTAAAATCAAGCACACCTTAATTAACTTATGTAATTTATGAGAAAAATCCACCTTTAGCCTGTTGGCACAACTGTTAGCATTGGAGGAAAGGCTCGTGCACACGGGGCTATATGTCACTTTTTTGTGGAGATACAGAAAATTTAAAAAAAAAAAATTGGTGCTGTGTTCTAATAAATAATTTAAATGACAGAATTTATTGATCTGACCCAGTGTTGGGCTGGACACCTGTCCCAGGTGGACCCTGTGGGGCTGGGGTCAGTGTCTAGAGATCAGGGCTACCTTATTGCCCCCCCTGGATCGATGCTTTAAATTTGCCCACTCCTGAGATTTTCACTCAAATTAGCAAAAGTGCAGTTTTTGAAGCTCTCTTGTTGACCTCTTGACCCCTGGAGCGTTATCCTTTCCTCTGTGCATCCAGAGGGGCGTGGCCTCCCCGCTCTTATCCACCTGTGATGGATGCCATGGTCTATCCGCATCACCACAGATTTACTCCTCTGTCCTTGGACGCAGACTTTATGGTTGCTGATTGATTTTTCTGACATAAAGCAGCTGATCTGGAGTCAGTGAATTGTTGCTGACTCCAACTAAATGTACGGCATTAGAAATGAGCTCTGCAGGGACCGCTGGAGACAGTACTGGGACCGGCAGGACGGCCTCTTGTTCCTGTTTGACAACCACACAATGGATGGTGGATGCTGAGGTGCTGCACGAATTTACGAGCCAATCAGCAAACAGATGTTTGCCGTGTGGCGCCGGAGGCCAGGCCATCATTCACACAAATTGCCGCCCAGACAAAACGACGGGGAGGAAGCGATCGTCAGAGCTGCGTCAGCCGGGCGGCTCCACGGTGGCCAGCGTCCCGCTGACAAACGAAGAAGACGAGGGAGAGATTATCAGCCAGGTTACCCGCCGCAGGGCGTCTCCAGGGCTTCGCTCGTTTGTTTCTGTCACCCTCTATCTATTCTCTTAATCCCCCTGCTCTTTTCATTTAATAACAATCCACCTTTTGTTTCCCCCCCTTCTTCCTTTTTGCTATTTTAGCTCCTCTCTCTCTCTAACACTCTTTTCTCATCCCTTCATCAAATGGTTTCTCTCCTTCGTCGCTCTTTCTCTGCCATCCCTCTTTTCTCAGCGTATTTACTGCGTTGCTAAGCGGCCTAGAGTCTCGTCACGGCTTCAGGCTGGAATGTGATCCTCTCTGCTCAGCTGGAGTTCTTGTCGTCCGGCGTTCATCATGACTGAAATGTTGAACTAGTCCTTTAAGCGCTCTGCTGCTGGTTGGAGGAGGAAATGAAGAGAACGAGCAGCAATCAAGTTTCATCTCCCCCTTGGCGGGCGTGTAAATGCTGATAGAGATGGTGTTCACTCACTGCTCCACCAAAACTGAGACGTTTTTAGGAGGGGAAATGATGTCTCCAACTTCGCCCTTCACGTCCTCCTCTTCTTCTCTTCTTTCCTTATCTCTTCTTCCCTCCCTTCTCTAATGAATAGCTCTCTCTCCTCTAGAGTGTTTAATCTATCGTTTCTATTGACTGCTCTCCATTAAAATAAAGCCATGTCTTTTTCTGGCTCCACTTCACCTCTCCTCATCTTTCTCTCTTCATGTCTCTCTTCTCCTGTTTCCTACATGATAGTCTTTCTCTGAGTGGCTCTGGTGATGCTTTAGAGAGGATGAGGGGGATTTAAGCAGGATGAAGGTCCAGGAATTAGAGAAAGTGGAGAAGACTGAACCAAGACAAGAAATATATTGGTTTACATGTAAAATTAGACTGGTTTATTTGTTTTAGGGGGGTTCTGACCGCGGAGATATTTAATTTCCTGTTGAACTGTCGAGTCAGCAGGTAATCAATCCTCTTCCATTAGTAGAAGCATCAAGATCGCTCCTGATATCTGCAGCCAGAGTTGGGTAATGCTAGCATGTCTGTGGCTAATGTTAGCACGCAGGCAGCCTAAGCTGCACCAATCATAGAGACTTCAACCGTCCACAAATTAGCTTAGCTGTTTACTAGCATTTGTTTCTTCATCAAACACACTTAACATCGGTCAGACATGTGATGGTCATGTGATGGTCATGTGTCTCCTGTCACAGTGACTATGACTGAGATAGAGTCTGGAAGACAACATTAAGGCTTATTTAACTTCTTTACACTGTCATTATTGAGTTTAATGTTGGTTCAAACTGTTTCTATTGGTTACCGATTGACCGATCGGTGAGTTATAACCCCGATTGTTTTTTGTGTTGGAGACGAGTCAAATGGAATGAATCTGTGCTAAACAAGGACCAGGTTTCCTGGTAACCTGCTGCTAGAAAATCAACTCTGTTGGGATTCCAGATGTGAAACCAGTTTGATTCCATTTGATCAGAGATCAGAACCTTTTAATCGATTCATGTCTAGCTGCAGATGAACAGGATGACATCACTAAATGATTTTAATATGTATTGGCCCACATTAAACCCTGATGTCACTGAATCAATCACAGTTCATCCTGATCTGATCCCCCTGTGTTTTATTTAAGCAGGTAATGGACGGATAACCGACTCATTCTGAGCACGAGTGTTTGTCATGTGAGGAGGGCAGTTATAGCAGTCACGCTATCACGCTACGCTAGCTGTTAAAGCCCCTAGTGCAGTTAAGCCTTTAAACGGCTGGATGTGGGAATAGGAGCTGCTAGCGTTAGCGTTAGCGGGAGGCTCTGAAGCAGCAGCATATGTGTGAGCATCACAGAGCTGAGAGGTGATAATGACAGGAGAATAATTTATCTGGTTTTACACCTTTATAATAATAATATGTAGTTTAATCAGTCACTCCAGCTCCTCCATCCGTAGGGTAAAATGTTTGTTCCAGGTTCCGTCATTGGACTTGAATATGAGTTACAGTTTTACCAGAAGTTTTTATGACCTCACAGAAAGTGTGGGTCCATCAGGCCGCTGCTCATAATACCTTTAAGTGCTCACAGATGGACGGAGTAAAAATAACTGAGAGGTTTTTCATTTGTTCAATCCCAGTGAGCGTCCAATCAGCGTGTGCATCGAGGCATCACAACGCCTTGAACAAAAGGTCGCTCCGTGACCTCACGGGTTCCGACTGGAGCGACGTCTGATGGGGTCGTCTTTAAGTTCAGGTCAAGGAAAATGCCAGAGTAATCAGGTTTCCTTAGGATCCCTTTAATAGCAGCTGCATGAGTTAGCCAATCAGGACCAGAGATGCTGGCGGTCACTCAAAGCCATTCAATGATCTCACCATTAACCTGTCAGATGGACCCGGTAAAGGTCAGGGGTCATTCAGACGTGGAGAACGTCAAGCTTACTTCAGGAACCTGAATCTTCTCTCTTAAGCTGGTAGCGGCATCTGTGATGGTGTCACCGTGGCAGCAGGATGAAGCCCCGCATCTGTCAGGCATTCTGCATGTATTCTCATCCCAACACTCTTCCCTCAATCATTTATTTATCCATCCTCTCTCTACAACAGCCTATTTTTGGAAGCATTCATCTCAACACTCTGCTCATGTTTGAGAGGCTGAAGAACAAGAACCAAGCTCTAGCTTGGTGTCTGCTGCACTGGTGCATTGTGGGTGATGGAGCTGGGTGGAGGTGGACGGTGATGTTCTTCTGCTTTACTAGTTTGCTCCTTGTCTCATCTGTTAAAGCACACATCTGTGTTTATGGTGGGCCTGTGGAACCAGAATGTATCTGTCCCTTTGAACTGACCGTGGTTCTGAATGTGACATCATCAGATGTGGTAGGATGGTGGTAGTTTATTGGTTCTTACTTATTATTATTGTGGTAGTTTATTGGTTCTTACTTATTATTATTGTGGTAGTTTATTGGTTCTTCTTATTATTGTGGTAGTTTATTGGTTCTTACTTATTATTGTAGTAGTTTATTGGTTCTTATTATTATTGTGGTAGTTTATTGGTTCTTCTTATTATTGTGGTAGTTTATTGGTTCTTACTTATTATTGTGGTAGTTTATTGGTTCTTATTATTATTGTGGTAGTTTATTGGTTCTTACTTCTTATTATTGTGGTAGTTTATTGGTTCTTACTTATTATTGTGGTAGTTTATTGGTTCTTATTATTATTGTGGTAGTTTATTGGTTCTTACTTATTATTATTGTGGTAGTTTATTGGTTCTTAATTATTATTGTGGTAGTTTATTGGTTCTTATTATTATTGTGGTAGTTTATTGGTTCTTACTTATTATTATTGTGGTAGTTTATTGGTTCTTACTTATTATTGTGGTAGTTTATTGGTTCTTATTATTATTGTGGTAGTTTATTGGTTCTTACTTCTTATTATTGTGGTAGTTTATTGATTGTATTTCATTGCAGCCTCATTAAACTGTTAAAGGACCTAAAACAGGATTTAATCTGTGACGGATCCAGAGCTGATCCAGGACCTCCCAGGCAGGAACTGGCACTTATGAATAGATCTGTAGAATATTCATCGCATGTTCTGTCAGTATTTCACTTCCCTTTCCCAAAGCTAGCCTTAATCTCTCAATAGAAGAGGAACATGGACACTTTTATCTCTGCTGAGCATCAGAACTTTTTAATCACTGGCTGGAAATACTCACGAAACAATATTTCTTTGGCTTTGGCTGAGCTGGGATAGCGTACAGATAAAAAACGCTGAGTAATAGATTCTCCGATGAAGAGTATCAAACCACCCAATAAAGTTTTCTCCATATTTATCGTCCCCATTGAGGCAAATCTGTGCATTGTAATGACTTTAATAGAAGTTAAATGGACTAAATGCTGAAGCAGTGACTCCTTAAAGCTCAGTTTTCATGTTTATTATCTTACATTACTTAGAAACGTGTCATTTTCTTTTCTCTCCGGACTCTTTTTTTACATCTTTGTCTATAAAGGGGGTGACAATCGCTCTGTGCTGCTAGTTTGTTGTTTTAAAAAGTGCCTTTTTACCCCTGGACCTGCAGCGTAGTTGGTCTCAGAGATTATAAGAGACGAGTTGAGCCCAAACAGAGGAGCGTCCATTACTGAGGAAAGGCCTGGACTCAGCTCCCCATAGGAAACGTTTACGAGGCTCTAATGAATCAACCGACGACTCTTTTCATCACTCCGGCTAATTGGAGGCTGGATGTGGAGCTTATGGGGGAAAAGAGGAACTGCTCGATGCTATCGATCCGAGATTCTGCAGAGGAGCGGGGTCTTAAAGCGTGGGTCCGACTGACCCCCCGCTTTAATGGAAATCTGTGCTCCTCTTTGTGTTCCTGCTCAGCGTCCTCCAGCCGGCGGCTAACAGGAAGCTAATGAGCCCTGTGCAAATGGTGGAGCCGCTCTTCAGACTCGGGGACCAATTACATCCCTTCTGCAGGCCGTTGTCTTGATGTATGACTACAGCAGTTATGAGGACCCAGATATCGAAGGCCATCCCTCTGAAGTCCCACTAATTGTTTGTATTGTCGACCCCCCCCTTAGTGGAGATAGGTGGAGTTAGAGACGCTTCAGATGCCGCTCAATAAAACCAATCAAACATGAATTCTAAGGGATATCGACTGGGTTTACAAGGAATGGAGAGGGGGGGGGTGTCACAGACTGATTCGTGGGACACACCCACCCACACACACACACACACACACACACGTTCTCTTGTCTAAGTCGTCTTCCCCCCCCCCAGCTGCAGCGGCTGAAGCGCTCCCTGTCCTTCAAGTCGGTGATGCGCAGCAAGAGTGTGGACAACTTTTTCCAGCGGAGTAACGGCGAGTCCCACCCACCATCGGCCCCCATCACCACACCTCCACGCCCACCGTCTCCTCCCCCCTCCTCAGAGTCACCGCTGGCCTACGAGCGCTCTCCGGCCCACTCCCCGTCCGTCAGTCCCAACCCGTCGCTGTCCTCACACTCGCCGTCCGCCAGTCCCTCGCTGTCCCAGACATCCCGGTTGAAGTCTCAGGCGCCGCCGGTCAGGACTCACTGTTTCCAGGAGCACGTCTTCCGTCGGCCTGCCAGCTGCCAGCGGTGCAGACACATGATCCAAGGTGGGTTAGCGGTACGTCACGTGTGTCTTTACAGTCTGACGTGCTAACAGCCGACGCTACTTCCTCCTGCAGGAAACTCCAAGCAGGGGCTGCGATGTAAAGCCTGCAAGCTGGCGGCCCACCTCTGGTGCTCCTCAGAGCTGTCCCAGCAGCCCTGCACCGGCAAGGTAAGACCCGCCCGCCAGCCACACCTGATATACCTGATACGTGTTAGAATAATCAAATCACACTCACACACCACGTTTACCTCTTGATCGATCGGATTTATCTGTTGCCGATTGAATCAATCGAGCTCCAGATCGGTCCAGGTCGACGCCACACACCTGCTCAAACCAAATCCATCTCAAAGGGGGCTGAAAGATGAAGTTTAGTGTGTGTGGCAGGGAGCGGCGCCCCTGCCACACACACCACAGTACAGTATTTGTACTTACGTTGGCTGCTTCTGACACATCACTGGTTGGCTGGTGCTTAAAGTCGGGTGTGTCTGGGTTAGTCTTCATCGTTTTGAGGTCAGCTTTCAGATGCAGGTGTTCTGGTTTTTGTGTTCTTCTCCTGCTTCCTAAAACCCAGCAGAAACGCAACCTGCACATATTAGCGCTGATGGAATTAAAAATGAATATTCATGACTGCCTTCTGGCTCCCCCTGAGTCCATTTGCTGAGTTCAGCCGTACGTGACAAACGCTTTAAACCCCCCCGGAATCAGGCCGGTTTAAATGAGAGTGGAATCACAGCGGTCCGCTAATCGATGCTAAGTAAGGACTTAAAGATGTGTTCGAGTTTCATTCCAGAATTAGACCTGCTGAGCAGTGCACAAAATGATTCCCTCTGAACACACACACACACACACACACACACACACACACCTCAGCTGACCGGAGCGTGAAATTTGTCTGCTGAGCTTTTGATCCTCAGTAGCTGTTTGCTGCAGACAAAAGGCCCCCAGTTTAAAATGCATCGTCCATATTTTGGGCCCAACTCCTCGTGTTCGTTAACCATCACATGATCAATTATGCAATTATTAATCTCATTATTCATAGGCGTGTCCTAACTGGAATTAAACCCATCAGAGTTCATCTCCACCCTCTTCAAACCCAGGTGTGTCTCACCTGGAGCTGCTGTTGAACCAGCAGCATGCTTCCATCTTGATGTGAGTGTGTGTCATACACACACACACGCACACACATACACGAGCAGTCAGACTGTACATCTACAGTCGGGACAGAAACAACAGATTACATTCCAGTAATAGATCTTCTATTTCCTCCACTCTGTAAACTAGAAGAAAGAGACTCAGCGATGAAACCAAACGCTTCTATTTACAGAACGCTCGCCACTCCTGTCAGGAGCTTCTAATTTTATCTCCCAGACTGATGAGTCACGAACCAAACACATCTCTACTAAATAAAGAATCCGTACCACAAAGGAAGAGCTTTATTTATGTTGTGTGTGTGAACTCTGATGCAGACAGAGATCACATCAGACGATCCAACCCCCGTTTGTCAGAGTTAGCGTAGCATAGCTTAGCATAAACACCCATCAGCTGACTCATCAGGATGGTTTCACATTAAAAACCAATCAGCATGGTCTGAATGTAAAAATCTGATCTTTAACTGGTCCTAGATCAGATCCAGATCTGGTTCTCATCATGTGACTTGAATCTTAATTGATCAGATCAGATAATTGATGAGATCATGTGACTTTTCCCGTGATAAAAACACAGGCACCATCTTCATCAGAATGTAACGCTGCTTCCTCCTCCTCTTCCTCTCTTCTTCTCTCTCTGGCAGAGAGGAGCGTTTAAGAGGAACTTCAGCTCCCCTCTGCTCTCCTCTGATGCTCTGGGTGTGGTCAGAGAGGCTCCGGCGGCCCAAGGTGAGCGATGGCGCCGGATCACACCGGCGTTATCTGAGTATGACTCACTGTCGTGTGTCGGCCATAAATGTTGACGCTCTGCTTTGTCCCGTCCCCCCGGCTGCAGAGGCAGATAACGGCGTTGTTGACCCCGTGTACGAGGCGCTGCGCTACGGGACGTCGCTGGCCCAGATGAGTCGCTGCAGCTTCGGCAGTATTTCAGAGTCTCCGTGTCACGAGGTAGAAAAGCACACGTAAAACACACGGACAGCCGCCGTCAATCATTCCTGACGCGGCGAGTCTCGATGGAATCACTTCTGTTTTTATAGGCTGAGAAACTGCAAGACAAGCTGGAAAACCATCCCATAATCGAAGAGGAGCACATCCCAGGAAGTGAGTCCAGAGAACCTGAGCGGTAGCATGTGAATGTCAGAAGGTTAAAGAAGTACACAGCGTAGAGGTGTGTGTGTGTGTGTGTGTGTGTGTGTGTGTGTGTGTGTGTGTGTGTGTGTGTGTGTGTGTGTGTGTGTGTGTGTGTGTGTGTGTGTGTGTGTGTGTGTGTGTGTGTGTCCCAGGAGAGCCGGTCATGTGTTCGTCCCGTCGCCGCCTCAGTCAGCGACCTTGCCTTCAGCGCTCCTGTTTGCTGCACTGACCCGACCTCTCTGTGCATCCGTCCCTCATCTTCACCTCCCCCCCTCCTCTTGCTCACTCACTCCATCTGTCTGTCTCTCTTCCCTCCCTCCAGTGCTCACCCCCCCAGAAAGCGAGAAGGCTGATTCAGAAGACAGGGTCAGCCTGAAGGTGTGTAGTCAGCTGGTGAAGCTGAGCTCTGTTGACCTCTGACCCCTTCACCTTTGCTACCTGAGCGTGCAGAACGCTCGGCGCTAACCTCCATGTCTCTGATTTGTTGTCAGACTCCAAAGAGGGCGGAGCTTCACTCCATCCACACCTACGTGGCGCTCTACAAGTTCCTGCCTCAGGAGAAGAACGACCTGGAGCTCAAGTCAGTGCAGCGTCTTCTGCTGTGGTTACACACACACACACACACACACACACACACACACACACACACACACACACACACACACACACACACACACACACACACAGCGACTCTGACATCATCTCAGCTGATGACCCCTGATTGGTTAAATTCATGTCCATCCCGTGTTAAAATTCAACACGCTTTAGTTGTTTTAGTCTAACATCCAAATTTAACAAAAACAAATTTAAAATTACAAAATTAAAAAGAAAAATGTTGTGTTTATGTGACAAAAAATTAAGATGAATTAAAATGTTCTTTCTTTCTGTTGATAAATGTTTTTGTAATTTGAATGTTCTTTTCTCTCGATAGCGAGAGCTAACTGTCTTCGCAGGGCTAGCCTCGCTCCACCAGAAAACACGACTCAGCATTTGTGTTTTCTGTTCTGGAACAGATAAGAATTCAGAATGTTGCTAGCTAATGCTGTGGTAACTGGGTGCTAGCTGGCTCCCTATGCTATCTCAATGCTAGGCTAACAGGCTGTAGCTTCCTGTTCAGTTCTGATCCAGCTTCCTGTTGTTCCCTCAGACCCGGGGACCGAGTTCAGGTCACAGACGACTCCAACGAGGACTGGTGGAAGGTGGGAAAAACACTTCCTATATGCACCCACTCAGTTTTCACTAAATGTTGAAAATGTGATAGTGGTTGTTTGTTGGCAGGAATATTTCAAGATATTTTCATTTCATTATCCAAACAGAAAAGACTTTCTGTACAGATGTTTGATGAAGGTGAAGCATTTCATTCACATTTTACTTTAGACTGTGATACAAACGTGGCCGCAGTGTGTCGGCTGTTTGTCTTTTCCGTAGAGGAGAAATGGGACATTTTCTGTCCCTAATTAAGAGCCATTTTGTTCCCATGGCAACCAGACAGGATGATGGTTGATGTGTGTGTGTGTGTGTGTTTACCAGGGGAAGAGCAGAGACAAGGTGGGACTGTTCCCGGCCAACTTCGTGCAACGGGTACGTCCCGGTGAGCGGGTGTGGAAGGTCACCGCTGGTTTCCACGGCAACCGAGACAAAGGCCAAATGAGTGTGAAGGAGGCACAGGTGAACACACGCAATACTCATCTCTTGCGCGCGCACACACACACACACACACACACAGACACACACGCTGAACAAATGGATTTAATTCCTGCATCAAACTGAGATTCCAGAGGTGGGCGTGTCTGTTCATGGCTCCTCCCCCTCGCTCTGCAGATCTGCGTGGGGAAAAACGAGGAGACGGACGGCTTCCTGCGGCTGAGCAGCGGGAAGAAGAGAGGCAGCGTTCCGCTCACGTGTCTGCAGGAGATCTGACGGCGTCTGTGGACCCTCAGCGTGATAAAGACGTGAACACGCCCACCCAACTCCGCCCCTCCAGTAGGGGGCGGGGCATCAGCAGCTGGAGCAGAGCCCTGGAGTTCAGCGGAGCTGCTTCTTTTGTAGCACAACACTCAGCGACATGTAGCATCCCGCGTAGGGGTCCGGCTACCTCACGGCCGTTGCCACGGGAAACGGGAGAGGACTACCTGTGTGTGATGTCACGGATCACGTCAGCAAACTGTCTTCATTTCATCGTTTGTGTTGGAGAAAACAACAGAGGTTGCGTTTCCGTGGACGCCGGGTCAGGCCTCGGGGTTTGGGCCATCTTGATCCTGATTGGTCAGATGATCTGTTGGGCTGATTTGTAATGTTAGACGTTAATAATAATCAATAATCCTGTAACGTGTAACCATTAAACCATGAACCTTCATGTGACGCATGCAGCTGCGATTCCAGTCTATAGTCTGAGCCAGGGTTGTGCCTAAATGCTGCTGTCATGATTCACAGAGGCACACACACCGATTCAGGTGTCGTGTGTGTTCAGTTAAAACCTCTACATCTGGATCACACACACACACACACAAACATACACACACACACACCTCCGTTAGTCCTGAAGCGAGGGATGAAAAACCAAACTCAGCATTGATGAAGGTCGAGTTCAAACAGCTGGTTGGTGTGATGAATGGCGAGCGTGATCATGTGACCACATGATCATGTGACCGTCCCTGTAGAGATGCTTCACCCGAACAGTAACCGTCTGCTGACCTCCACGCTGAGGGAGTCAGGTGATGTTTCAGTCTGTAGATCTTTTCTGGAGCTTCACAGCAGAGCTTAATATTGACATCATAGCAGCTGTATGACATCGTATCAGCTGTATGACATCATAGCAGCTGTAAGACATTGTATCAGCTGTATGACATCATAGCAGTTGTAAGACATCGTATCAGCTGTATGACATCATAGCAGCTGTATGACATCGTATCACCTGTATGACATCATAGCAGCTGTAAGACATCGTATCAGCTGTATGACATCATAGCAGCTGTATGACATCGTACCAGCTGCACTGTTCTCCGGTGAAGCACCAGAATCTTGACATCAGCACGTGGATGGGCAGAACTGGTTTTTGGGTGAGCTGCGCTGTGATTTGATCTATGGTCATTTGATCCACTGTCGTTTAGTAATATCTGTAAATACACTTGTGTTTGTACGTAGTTTCTTAAAGGT
The DNA here is from genome assembly GCA_013358685.1 of Antennarius maculatus. Taxonomy (NCBI): domain Eukaryota; kingdom Metazoa; phylum Chordata; class Actinopteri; order Lophiiformes; family Antennariidae; genus Antennarius; species Antennarius maculatus. The sequence continues at coordinate 16,854,738 of CM023626.1, read as the reverse complement.
GCTGTAAATACTCTGACGGGTTAGCGGACCGCCGTTAGCCGGCCGTGGGCATTAGCTTCACTGTTTATTAATCACATGGCCTCACTGTTCGCCCTCTTGATTATTAGCATTTAGCCTGTTAGCACCAGTCTTTAACTGCTATGCACCAGACGTGTCCTCACCAAACACCAAACACCTCCTTCCTCCTGAGCGTTGCCTTCAGGGACCTTCAGGAATCCGTGTCATCAGGTGATCCATCTCACCTGAAGGCTACCCGGCTAGCTGCACTATGATCCTCGCCGCGCTCAATAAAGTCACATGACCTGTCCCGTTGTGCGTTTTTATTTCACAGCTATTAGATCCTCACACTTCTTTGAGATGAAAATTGATGTTTGAGCCAAATTCCATGAGAGTTTTTCTATTTGTTCTGACAGAAAAGAAAACGACTGAATGTTCTTTCATCCGCCCACGTTAGCCGGCTGAGCTAAAAGCCGCTGATGTAAAAGTGAACGTCTGCACTTTAACCTCCATGGATCTGTAAATTCACACCTTAATTCATTTCCCTCTCCCTCCCGGCCTCAGGATTCCTCTGACATGTTTCATTTGAGAGCTTTTTCTCTTAATGACCGTAAATAAGGTGGTTACCTCCCAGAGAAGCTGGCTGTCGATGGAGGAGCTGCTGGCACCGACCGGTTGGTGTCCCTGCTGTGGTGTGAGGAACATTTCTCAAATCATGACCCAGTTCTGCTATCAAAAGGCTGGACTGTGATTGGTCGACAGACAGACGGCTGGCGGGACATCAAGCCGCTCATGCATTTTACAAAACTGCTGACTTTGTTGTTGCAGACGATGCGACGCTCTGCTGCAGCTCTGAGCTCCTTCCTGTCCAGTCAGTAGGAAATTCATTCCATAGCAGCGAAGGGAGCGTTCCACGCTCGTGTGTCCTGTAAGGGTTATTAAACCCTTCAAACAGCAGCAGGGTGGCTGACCCGGGAACCAATGTCCACCTGGAACCACAGCAGCAGCTTTCAGGCCTCCAGTGTGAATAGAAACACACATCCTGTCATGTGGAGCAGATTCATGAAGCAAACCATTTATTACAGCTCCCATAATAAATCCCCCCTCCAGGGCAACATGGGGCCCACGGGGGGTAAATCAATCACTACAGAAGTGTGTGTTTTAAATGACTTAAGTGGAAAGTGTACAGCGAGGTGTGAGGAGATCTCATCGACCGTTTTTATCCTAAGATTAAAAAGGTCAATTTCAGAATTTGAGTTTGAATATAAAAGTTTTTTTATTTCAATTTTCAGAGAAAACATTTTTATTACATACATAAATCCTTATATACAGATATGTGTGTATATATATATAGATTAATAAAATATATAAATAATATATATTGCATAAACAAGGTCTTGCAGTGTTTTTTTCTATACTAAAATGAAAGATAGTTTTTTATTTAATAGAAAACAAACATTAAAATTACTGCAAAAGTTTCAAACTGCTTTCCATAAAATCAGGATTTATTTTTCAGTGCATTTAAACTCCATTTACCTGTTATATTATTTTTATAAATGTATTTCCCTTGTGTGTCTCTCAGCACACACACACACACTTTAGTGTGTCTTTTATGTTGACATTGATGCGTCCACAGGAGGGCAGTGAAGAGTCACAACCCCAATATATAAGATACAGAAATCAATCAAATTGACTTAAGTCAGATGAAGCAGGAGCAGCGGTGGGAGGTGGTGACTTGTTTGTTGTTTGTCTGTAAACATTTGTTGTTGTCTTCCGTGACTGGTGACAACGCTGCCCCCAGTGGCTGCTGGTGGTACTGCGTCTCAACCACACCTGGCAGAGTTCTGACAGAAAGATGAAGAGATTCTTCAAACATTTTTGAATAGTCAGCAAGGCAAGCTCACATATTTTATATGTAATAATTTAATTCATCTTATATCATAAATTCAGGTTTCTATTGCAGCTTTAGATCGTTTTGGAATGGATCCGACTCAGAGGAGCGATGAATATTCATTCAGTCTCCAGAGACTCCATCTCCAGGCCTCAAACACTCTGGATTTTAAATATGTAGGTGTCTCTTCCTCCTCCATGTCTTACGTTGTCACCATCCTCAGGTTCCGACAGTGTTTACAGTTTATCTTCAGGATAACTGGACCATTAAAAATGAAGGAAGTACATGGAGAGGCCATATTTAATGCATGTCCTCCTCCTGCTGCTGAGGCGACCTCAGGTTGCTGCTGCAAACAGTGACGGGATGGAGTCCTGAGGTCGGGGGCCCTCTGAGCGGTGAGGGGTCAGCTCACGACCCCTGAATCAACCCCGTAAGGTAGGGGGGGAGGATACACCTCTGGACTCCAGCCGGTTTCAGGCTGGAGGATTTCCTCCGTTGCTTCTGTACATCCGGTGTTTGAGGGTAGGCCCAGAGCGAAGGGATGTTTGTTCACACACATTAAAGGGAGATGTGTGTAAAACAACTAGTAAAACAACCCGGTTTGGTTTTCATGGTTGTGGTCCTGAATATATAAATGACTGCAGGTGTCAGAGTCTGACCCCGCCTTTACACCACCTGCTTCCTGGTCCAACATGAGACCCAGCTCCTGATTGGAGCGGTTTATAAAGGGGAGGAGCCAGACTGTCTGGATCCTGTTGTTGTTTGTGAGTGCTGAGGAAACAACCTTTAAATTGATGCGTTTGACCTCATCGTCCCGCAAATAGTTTCCCACCGTCTGATTGGACAACTGCTGTTCCAGTTTAACTGGTGCTGACCAATCAGGAGCAAACAAGCACCTGCTATTCTCACAAAAGCTCATTGGCAGCTAATTGGCAGCCTCGATCAACCTGCTAATGACCTGATGTCTTCCTCCAGGTGGCTCCTCTGTGTGTGATCACACCTGAACTCCACTGACCCCTGATGCCCTGGTAGCTTCATCACACACACCTCCATCAGCAACGGCCATGTGAGTGTGTGTCTCATCCTGTAGCGCTGTGTACCATCATTGTTGTTAGCCTCTTGACATGCAGCCGAAAGAAAAGTCAAGAAGAGCAAATAGGGGAGGAGGTCCTGGGGGCGTGGCCATCAGCTGTTGTCTTTATGTTCAGCCCCACTTGAGGCGTGTTCAGGTGGGGCTGATGATTTTGCAGCTAAAATTCTGAAACCAAACTTCTTCAGGGACTAGAGGAGAGCTGCTCTGACTGGATGAAGATGTTTTTCTCCATTAAACAAACTGCAGAATCAGCAGGAATAGAAAAAACACCGCTTAAGAAATAAAAGAGTCGCTTATGAGGAAGCAGAGGAAGAAAATAAGAGTCAGCAGAGAGACGGATAAATACTGAAAGAAGTGCTTGTAGCAAACCAACTCCGGTCAGAGAGATGAGGAGGAATAAAGGATGGGATGAAGGCTGAGGGCCGGCTGAGGTTAATGATGTCACTTTATGGGAAGGAAAAGGTCACATGGTACCAGATAAATATTTGTTAAAGAAGACAAACAGCAACGGACGACGTACACGATGAGGTCACCAGAGCAGGAAGTGGAGCATCATTCTTGTGGACATAAAGTGTTTTAAAAATAAACTCGTGTAATTACTGTAGCTCCTCCATCGTGATTAAGGACGCGCCATTTGTTTCCCATGAGTCAAAGGTCGGCTGTAAACGCTGCTCCATTTCACCTCATCTTCCTCACCTCATCTCATCCCATTAAAGCACGCCTCAGGAAGCAGGACGCTCCCGGTGATGAAGACACATTAAACCAGCGAGTAAATGACACCCCCCCCCCCCAAAGATCCTCACAGACGGTTAGTCTTTATGGTTGTAATGAATGATTTAAAGATATTACAGCAAAACTGAGTTAAAGGAACAGTTCACACATTTTAGCTCTCCTCATGATGGAGTCAGGATGAAGCTCAGGTTCTAAAACTCAGCCCTTCATCATAGATGGTCTTGTTTGCGTCACCACGACAACAGCAGTGAATAAATAATAAGCAATGCCTTAGAATCCTGCAAAGGAACCCGTGTGGACGTGGAGGTTTACTGAAGTGCTTTATGAAACATTCAAGCTGCTGAAGGAAACCGAATGGAAGCAGCTTGTTAGTGGAGTATGGTTCTGGCGCTTTGCCGCCGCCTGCTGGTCAGTTTGAGAATGACAGGTAGATTCTTCCACATCCTAAAGTCAAGTCTGAACAACTACCTGGCCTGTTGAGGAGATCCTTTGGTATGATATGCCCTGAATGTAAAATAATCATATGAACGATCAAAGTTTTCATACTTTGTTTTAATTGTGGTGAGGAATTTTACAGATAAAAACTGTCATGAAGAGTCTGACGTCATCTTCTGCACCGGCCAGCTATAAAAAATAATAGTAAGCAATAATCACCCAACAAAATCTCTTATCTGAATTTATTAAAAAGAAAAATCTGTGAGGAGGAGTCTTGAGTTCACTCTTCACTTCTTCGCCGTCTCCTCCTCCTTTGATAAGTTCTTCATCATCTCTTCTTTCTTGGCCAGGAGGCGCTCCTCTCTGCGTTTGCGGGCCTCTTTCGTCTTAGAACGGCGAGCTTCAGCCTGGTCACTGGAAAAGGGGGCCAACAATAGGTTAATATACAGGTGAAGTCATTGGCAACACACCTGAAAGCCGTGGCAGCATGAAGGAGAAGCAGCTTACGCCAGGAGCTTCTTGCGAGCCTTGTCGGCCTTCAGCTTGTGGATGTGCTCCATCAGGATGCGTTTGTTCTTGAAGACGTTGCCCTTGGCCTTCAGGTACAGACTGTGGTACCTGATGAAGAGGAAACACCGTCTCAGTGACAGATCGGGAGCGACGCCCAAGCGCTGACGTTCACACTCACATGTGTCGGTCGATTTTCTTGGACTCCCTGTAGCGACGGAGGAGACGACGCAGGATCCTCATGCGCCGCATCCACGTCAGCTTCTCGGGCATACGAGCGTTGGCTGTTCCCTTTCTTTTACCTGACAGGAGGAATAAATGAGTCATAAAACAAATCAGTATCACATCAGGCTGGAGGTGAGAGTTTTGACACGTTCAGGTGAATAAAGAACTGTTGGAAAAAGATGACGGCTGAATCACCCACCGTAACCCATGTGACGTCCTTTGCGGCGTGCCAGTGTGTTCTTGCGGCAGCGAGCGCGGGAATGAACCGTCACAGGTTTTCTGATGATCAGCCCATCCTTCACCAGTTTTCGGATTTGCTGACCTGCGGTGCAAACCCAATCAAACATGAGGACGGTGGCCCACAGGGTCCACATCACACCCCCATAGAGAGGCAACACCAATAATGCAGCAACTCACGGGAGTTTGCATTGGCGATCTCATTGGTCTCATTCGGGTCGAGCCACACCTTCTTCTTGCCGCAGCGCAAGACGCTGGACGCCAAGCGCTTCTGGAGCCTGAGCATGCTGGGAAAACAGAGAACGTGTGCTTAAAGGGTATAAAATACACAACGTCTTCCACATCCAGTGAACTGGATTAAACAATCCAATCTGTAAGGAGTCATTTTATGTTAGCATTCTGTTGTCAACCAGGAAACTTTTCATGGATGTGGAGTAGGTTGCACAGGTGGATCAATACAATAATTGATCCACCTGTGCAACCATACTATTAATTTGATAAACGTCTTATAGGCATCAATTATTGAGTTAAAAAGATTAATCCGTCCATTAAATAGGTGATGACTGATGAATTTATGTCAAGGGACCAAAATTTAAAAAAAAGGGGCTGTTTTTGGAAATGGCAGCAGGTGAACTATTTCCGCCGACACTCTAATCAGTGACGTCAGTCCTACTGACGGGATTGTAAATAAAAACAACAATCGGCTGGATTTAAGTTTGTTTATCAGGTTCGACAGAAGACAAAGGTGTGCTGTGTTTCTACCTGAGGAGATTCAGTTTAAACACCTGACAGCAACAAAAACAACTACTTTAGCCATTTCAATAGTATGATCACGCATTGATCAGGACGTAATCAATATATTCGTTTCTATATAAAGACAATAAATCTATTGATCAGCTTCTTCCAGTGACACACCCGCAGCAGTGTCTGTCATGTTGAGACACGTCCTGTCCATCTGCAGTTAGCTAGAGGTGAGCTAGCTAATTAGTTTGGCCCGAATGTTGCCTACATTCAGGAAGATGAGTGTGATTTTACACCGAAATTTAACATATCCAAGTCTTTTTAGTCATTTTCTGTCACATTTGTAAACCAAAAGAACTTTATTCCTTCAGAATCAAACATATTTAGGTGTGAAAACACTTCCTCACCTCATGGCTGCTGCTAGCTTGACAGACACGGAGGAAATAAGTCTGTGGAACAAACCATAATGGCTGTCAACACGGGCGAGACACAAATAGTAGCTGAACAAAACTAGATAAAGCTAGATAAAGCTAACATTATGAACAGACGAAGAATGAACACTTCGTTTGACTTCAAACAGTTATATCATTATATGGTTGTATAATTTTAATATTCCGTCAAATTTAGTGAATTGTTTTAATCCCCCCCATAAGAGATAAGTGGTATGCTCCGCAATCGTGTAGTGTCACAATTTGACCACTAGAGGGCAGCCTCCATCTACCTGAAATGCTGCTTCTATGAGGTCCGGAGGACAAACGTGAATTACGTGCTTACTTTTACTCCAACCATATTAAAACGGAGTGAGTATTGTGAACTAATAGTTAATTTTAATACAATTTCTATTGATGAAATGTATAAAATTCACATATGTTAATAGGAATGAACGGATTACAAGGGGGTAACAACCTTTATGGAGGTTTGTGGTTATTCTGAGGAATGATGTCTTTATTTTCAGATCCTGCATCAGTATGTTAAGATTCCAAGTGATTATTTTGAAAGTCCAAACTCCCACTTATTTGTTGATTTGAGAAACCGAGACAGAATCCTGTCTGTCTTTCGGACATGCCGGGTCGGTGCTGCCACCTGGTGGCGGCTGTGGGGACTACACCCATCCTGCTGTACCGGAGCTCGAGCCCTCCTCCTGCCGTCAGCTTCCCGTCAGACCGTCCAGCCCCCGGAGCAGCGCGGAGCCTCCGGACGGGAGGATATAAGGACCCCCCCCGGGCGAACGCAGCTTTGTCTCCAACCTGGTTCCTGAGCTATGAGCACCTCATCGGTCCAGGTAAGTCATTTCCTCCTGTCGCGAGCCCGGCTAACCAGCTAGCGTTAGCTTCAGCGCTGATGGTCAGGGACACGCAGCCCGGAGCGTGTAGCGGCGGCCGCACCGCGGTGGATGATGGGGGGGCCGGACACCGGCTGACCTTACCCCGGCTCCAGGGTGGGCTCCCTGGGGGGGGGGGGGGAGTCACCGAGCCTGTCACCGCTGTTTTCCCGTTAGCTTGTTTCACGTTAGCCGCTCTCACGCGTGTCGCGAGCCCACCGGACGCCGGTTTAACGTCAAAAATAACGTCACCGACAAACCGACACGATTTGACCGGTTTGTTGTCCGGTAGACGTGACGCTGGGGGGGGGGAACCATTGTTGTCTGATCGCCCCCCCCCCCATCTGTCACCAGAGACCCCCCCCCACGCTGACCCGCTTACAGGAGACAGATTAACCCCCTCCTGCACAGAATAACACACACACACACACACACACACACACACACACACACACACACACACACCCAATAGACATCAATGAATGAAGCAAAATTGCTTATTCAGCCTCTTTCTTTTAGTAAAAATCTATTGATCAGCTGAACTTCCTTCAGGATTAATAAAGCATCTATTTATCCGATCAGCTGTTGATAACCAATCATTAACAGATATTGTCCTGACTGCTGATGTCCGCTTAGACTCGACAAAGCTTTGGGAATCTTTGAACTACATCAGGTTTGGGGATGTGATGGTGATGATGATGATGATATAGTATAAATTAGAGACTCCAGTCAGTAAAAACTCTGGAATATCTGTTGTATTAAACGAGTTTTATTGAATACCATATGTGGAAATTTTAAAAATACGCTTTTATTTAGGGGTTTTCAGTTTGATCCTTTTAGATATTCAGAATCTTTTTCATTCGTCTCTGAGCAGAAAACTTTCAAACCCAGATGGTCGTCAGTCAGTAAACCTCCCCTTTTAATTAGATCACAGCCCCGTCCAGACTCCAGCGGGACTCGTGTCCCGTTAGCGAGCTGCTCAGGCGACGTTCCAGCTTCCATGCTGGTCCTGAACACACACACACACACACACACACAACGCTGCTCACACACACCTCTCTGGTGTGTGAGCGGCCAGCGACAGTTCCTGGGGGTGTTTGTCTTCATGCTCACACAGAGATGTTTTGAAGGATGAAAGGAATCACGCCAGTGGATCTGATCACATGACTGTGACCCCCCCCCCCAATGGCATCGCCCCGTCAGGTTTGCTTCATCGTTGACCCCGTTGAAACCCCTCACCTCCCACCATCGCAGCCGTCACCACAGCCCGTTCCTCATTAACTTCACCTTTGTTTTTGAAATATTTGTTCAAGAACTGATTGAACGGCTTTGTGAAAAATTAATTAATTACTTTATTTATTTATTCATCTGCAGAGGAGTTCATGTCGCCAGTTGTTTCTTTATTTGTTGATTTCTGAAACTTATCTGCTGTTTTCAGGTCTGTCGTATGATAGGGGGTTATTTTCCCATTTTCATGAATTTATTCAACAAAAAATATAGCTGTAAGAATATTTAATTTAACAAAATTTAATATATCGGCTATATTGAACGTATTTTCTTTTAGAAAATTAGTTTCACAAATTAAAAATTAAATTTATAATATATTTTCTTCAGATAAACAACGTTTTTGCGAGGAGGAACTCTGAGCGATTAGTGGATGAATTGATCTCTGCTGATTGGACATTTAAACTAGAGCATCCTCTCTGGTGATGTTAGCTGATATGTTATTATGGTCTGTCGCTGAATGGGGCTGCAGCAGTGGCTGATGGGACAAAGCCCCGCGGGTCCCAGCGGGGCCCTCCGCCTCATTCAGGGCGGGGCCCTGCCGCCGTTTTGATTTTTGCTGTAGGAATTTGGGGCCCAGACGCTGCACACCTGATCAGAGACTGACAGAACAAACCCGTCACGCCTGACGGTGGTCACGTGACCTGTACACGCATGCTTCAGTGCCACATAATGGTGTGTTTCACGTCCCTCAGGAGAGGTTTGGTCGTTAAACTTGAATAGAGTTCAGTTTTTGTCAGGGGCGTGTCCTTCCAGTAGGGGGTGGAGCCTGGGGGTGGGTGGGGGCGTTGGCCTGACTCTGACAGTCACTCTCTGAGAATCTGGACCAACTGGAAGGAACAGGTGTCTGGTGAGGCATCATGTGGGCGGGGCTGGTCCATGCGAGCCGCGTTAACGGTTCTGTTGGCTCACATTTAAATCCATCTAATCCATAAGGATAGTTTCCTGAACACTGCCTATAAAATAAAATATTGATAAATATGATAAATAAAATTCTACTCGTTTGAATTTTTAGCTTGATAATTCTTCCAGCTGTTATTCTAAAATATTCAAAGTTAAATATTTGGAGTTGTTGTTAATCCAGGTTTAATGCGTCTTTTGGTGATGGAGTCAAATCTGATCGGCTGATTGATTGATCGGTGACACGTCCTTGTGCGTTGACAGCGTTCCAGCTAGCTGTGTGATCTGGTGTGTGACGGACGGCGGCGACATGGAGGCGTCTGACGGCCTGTTGCTGCAGGTCAACAACGGCGAGCAGTGGTGTAACCGCTGGAAACACCCCAACGACGACTCGGTACGCAGCACGTCTTCATCGCGCAACGTCCGTTAGACGTGTTTTATCCCGTTACCTTGACTGACGTTTGTGTGTGTGTGTGTGTGTGTGTGTGTGTGTGCGCGCGCGCGCATATCTGCATCTGCAGGACCGCAGCACCAGCCCCTCCGTCCTGCGCTGCGTCACCAGCACCTGGAAGGAGGGCCTGCTGAACAGGAAGAGGCCCTTTGTGGGCCGGTGCTGCCACTCCTGCACGCCACAGAGCTGGGTAGGTACAGTCAGAGCCAACCTGTGACCTCTGACCCTTTGATGAGGTCAGATGTTTGCTGCTCCAGTGGGCGGAGCCTTAAAGGAGTGAATGAACCCAGGAAGCACACAGAGTTGACAAACCTTCACTTCTTTGTCTTCCTCGTCCAGGAGCGGCTGTTCAATCCCAGCATTCCTTCTCTGGGGCTGCGCAACGTCATCTACATCAACGAGACCCACACCAGGTATGCAGATTACACCTGTCCGTCTGGGATTAAAGGACCTTCAGGGTGCACCTGGTCATACCTCAGATTACACCCGGACAAACCTCAGATTATGGACAAACTAGATTAAAAGTCAGGAGCACACACCTGAAGCTTGTTCTCAGAGGGGTTTTCATGTCACTTAAAATAAAGCAGTGAGGTTGAAATAAGACAAAACTTAAACAGACATGTAAACACATGTAAACAGACATGTAAACAGACATGTAAACACATGTAAACAGACATGTAAACAGACATGTAAACAGACATGTAAACAGACTTCAGTGGATGAGTCACTGCTGAAGACGCTTTGTCCTCTCAGCTGAAGGCTGCTGTTGATCTGTGAACTGATCTCATTAAAGGCTCTGATTTAAACTCTTTCTGCTTTACTCACATCCGGTTAGAGCTGCTGAGGACACTTAGATCAAACTTATTGATAACGTCCAATACAATCAAGACAGAATCCACTGAATTGAGTTCCTTCGTTTATTCCTCAGGGTACTAAACTCCTTCTAACCTAACCTGACCACGTTGAGGTTAGAAGGAGTTAACTCGTCTGTGTTCTTAAAGTCTGAAATTGTTTTGAAAAATTTCTAAATGTGAGTAAAGCTGCTGCTAGATGTAGTTAAACTCCAGACCCCCCCCCTCCCACCCCCCAGTAATAAAATGCTTTATGTGAGGAGGAGCTGCTGTGAAACGTTCTGGAGACAGACGATGAATAATTGAGAGCGTCTGTCAGCGGACACCGGCCCAGATCACATGTGTGTCTGTAGAAAACAACTTGTAATACGTTTGTTTTCTGCATCGGAGCAGCTCATTAGCATAAAGCTCATTAGCATAAAGCTAGTTCATCAGGCCAGAGTAAAAAAAACACTGAACAGCTGCTTCCAGTTAGAACCAGATAGAAATAAATCTGTTCTGATCTCTAAACGTTCATTCATCCGTCAGGAAAAAGTCAGCTTCGTGTGTGTGTGTGTGTGTGTGTGTGTGTGTGTGTGTGTGTGTGTGTGTGTGTGTGTGTGTTCATGCAGACAGAGGGGATGGCTAGCTCGCAGGCTAAGCTACGTGTTGTTTGTCCTGGAGAGAGACGTCAACAAGGACATGTTCACCAGGAACGTGTTGGACAACGTCCTCAGCAGCAGCAGGTGAGCAGACATAATGGAACGCTGCTGGGGGTGCGTCGACCGGTGGGCGTGACCGGGTGCCTTTGTCGTCACAGGGTGGAGGGGGCCATCCTGACGGTGGCCTCGGAGGTGGACCCCGCCCGGGGGCAGAAGGCGGTCGGTAGGGTGAAGCAGAAGGCCAGGGTCTTCCTCCAGCAGATGGTGGCCAGTGTTTCTCCAGCCTTCATCAGGTACAGCGGCGTGTTCCTCACCTGGGTCGTAGCGCCCCCTGCTGGTCTGGGGTCAGGTGCGTTAACCTGTTTGTCCCCAGGCTGACGGGGTGGGTCCTCCTCCGGCTCTTCAACGGCTTCTTCTGGAGCATCCAGATCCACAAAGGTCAGATGGAGATGGTGAAGAGAGCAGCCACGGAGGTGAGTTACAGACTGGCCACGCCCGTCCCGGCGGCGTCCCCCTGTCTCATCGAGCTGCACCTGTGTCTCGTTTGTGCAGCAGAACGTGCCCATGGTCTTCCTCCCGGTTCACAAGTCCCACATCGACTACCTGCTCATCACCCTGATCCTGTTCTGCCACAACATCAAGGCGCCGCACATCGCCGCCGGCAACAACCTCAGCCTCCCCATCCTCAGGTAGGCGTGGCCGAGTCTGGAGGCGGAGCCATGTCACAACGCCGTCTGTCTGTAGTTTAGCGGGAAGGAGACAGACCAGAAACACATAAACGCGCTTCAGCCCAACGCGCTTCAGCCCAACGCGCTTCAGCCCAACGCGCTTCAGTCGGTTAACAGACGGTTAACAGACGGGTCGGTGAACAGATGGGTTGGTTAACAGCTGACGGATCTGTCTCCTTGCAGCACCCTCATCCGTAAACTTGGAGGATTCTTCATCCGGAGGAGGATGGAGGAGCCGGAGGAGGGGAAGAGAGATGTTCTGTACCGATCGCTGCTGCACGCAGTAAGTCCTGCAAGTTAGTCTTTAGTGGGTTAGTAACTAAGTAACCAAGTAACTAAATACGAGCAGCAGACACACTGTTTACTTTGTTTTATTTAATTTTTGTGTTAATGTCTCCCAAACTGGTCTGAATGATTGAAACAGACACTTCGACACTCAGAAGAAGCGTCTGCATACATCCTTCCCGTTGGTTGCCATAGCAACAGGCAGACACATCGGTCGGTGAAGCAGCGTTCCCGGTGTTTAACACGCTTCCTTCCGTGTCCCGTCTGCAGTACACGGAGGAGCTGCTGGTGCAGCAGCAGTTCCTGGAGGTGTACCTGGAGGGGACGCGGTCCCGCAGCGGGAAGCCGTCCACGGCGCGCGCCGGCATGCTGTCCATCGTGGTGGACGCGCTGTGGACCGGCTCCGTCCCCGACGTGCTGGTGGTGCCGGTCGGCATCTCCTACGACCGCATCATCGAGGGCAACTACAACAGCGAGCAGCTGGTGAGTGTTCCTGGTGATGTTGATGTTGTTGTTGCTATGGTAACGGACGCCCCGGTAACTTCCGGACCGCCTCCAGGGCAAACCCAAGAAGAACGAGAGCCTGTGGGGGATCGCCTGCGGCGTGTTCCGGATGCTGAGGAAGAACTACGGCTGCGTCCGCGTCGACTTCAACCAGCCCTTCTCCCTGAAGGTGCAGCTTCCCTTCAGCTGTTACCGGGTCACGTGACCACACATATTATGGTATGTTTTAGAGTCAAGTATGTTCGTGTCAAACGTAGGAGTACCTGGACACCCAGAGGAGCCGCCACGTCCCGCCGCCAGTGTCCCTGGAGCACACCCTGATGCCCACCATCATCTCTGCACAGTACGAACACACACACACACACACACAGACACACACACACACGCTGTCCTCCCGTGACCACTGGCCACCTGTAACATCAACCCCCTCGTGTCACAAACTGGACGTCTCTCCTGCTGCTTCACAGCCGGATCAGTCATGTGACCATTTCTCACAGCACGCCAGTTAGCATCGGCAGGGTCACGCAGTTCCTTCATCAGAGAACCGATCCAGAGCGTCCGGCGTGTGATCTCACACACACACACACACACACACACACACACACACACACACACACACACACACACACACACCGAGTCACGGGTTCAGAGCTGAAGCCGGCAGAGCCGAAAAATAATAAACACACAGTTACAAATGAAAGTTTGTTATAAAGTGAGACGTGCTAACGTTAGCTACACTATCTTACCACGTGTTTTACTTGTGCTCATGCTAACGTTAGCTTGCTAACCGTGCTAGCTGGTGGTTTGTGTTGCAGACCTGATGCCCGGCTGTTTGAGGGGCAGCAGGGGGAGGACCAGCTGAACAGAGAACTGCCCGACGACATCCTGAGAAGACAACTCATTAACAACCTGGCAAAGCACGTCCTCTTCAGTAAGACCCCCCCAGATCTGCTGCAGCATATATATATTTATAGATATATGTAATATCCTGACACGTTATCACGTTTCTATTTATAGATTGCAGTGCGGTACGAGACAGAGGTCACACACGTGTAAATGTTCTGTTCTATTTAAAGTCTCCGTCATACATGAGCTTTGGTTTCCGTGTTTCTGCTTCACATCCTGGTCATAAAGAAGCGTCTGAAGCTGAAGCTGAAGCTCGCTTCCTGACATCTGATCCTTCATCCAACCCCCCCCCCCCCACGAAACCCAAACCCAGCATCACATCACCCTGGGCTTTCTACCCCGGGGTAACAAACCAGCTCTCCCCGTTCACTCGGCTTATTCTCCTCCGCTAGTCCCAAACGCTTTTCATCAACAGCCAATCGGGAGGCCTCCAGCTGGATGGCATGTTGTTTTCAGCCAATAGGGAGGAGGGGAGGATAGAGAGACAGAGGAGGGGAGGAATGCAGCACGCGTGCTCACGAATGTTTAACACCTCTGAACCTGAACTCCAGATGAACGATAGTAACCCCGCACACGCAAACACACACACACACACACACACACACACACACACAGGCACACGACCAGAATACAGTAAATCATCTCCTCTTGACCTTTTTAACATTTTATTATCGTTGTCATCATCTCTATTCTGATTGATGTTACTATGATTATTTAAAGATTTATTCACAGAAAAAATTTGACAGAGTACAAACATACGACAGTACATGGTAGTTATTTAAAATAATTAGTAATTGCAGTATTTCTATTGTTTATCTTTTAGCAAGAGCAGATATAACAAAACATTTTTATTTGATTAAGGTTTTAACTTTAAAGGGACGTTCCAACATTTTTAAACTTAGTTGAAAAAAATTTAATTAAATCAACTTTATTGATCCATGTAGGGGAAATTATTTGTCCGCTCTCGTATTAGTTCTTGTACGTGCCCGTCACACACACACACACACACACACACACACACACACTCTTACAGATGAGAGGGTAGAGCTACGTATCACCCCTCCTCTGCCAGTTCATGATCAGCTACTGCTGCCCCAAGTTAATGTTTGTCACAAAAATTAAATTTCGTTTTGTACATTTTTATTTTGAAAGATGAGCCGTCAGCATTTTATTTGTCATTGATGAAGGAAAGAAGACAGTTTGAGTTTTCAGGTGGCGTTTCACTATTTTCCTGCTTTTTCTGTGAAACGTGGAATTTGTGGGAAATAAAAATGGAATCCCATTACAGACGTTTTATTTCTTAATTCAACAGAACCGAGAGCAGCTGTTATTAATATGTGTGTGTTTGGTCCATAAGGCATCTGTTCAACATGTGTGATTTTAAAGAGTATTTAGGGACGTTGTCGTCACGATTGTCAATCTCAGTGAGGACATCCTGTTAATGTTGTGTGTCTGATGTCACTTCCTGTTCTCCTGCAGCGGCTAACAAGTCGTCCGCCATCATGTCGACCCACATCGTCGCCTGTCTGCTGCTCTACAGACACAGACAGGTCAGTCGTCCTCCTGTCTCACATCAAATGTCACACCATCCCCTCCTGTGGTGGACCGCTGCCCCCTGCAGGCAGACAGCTGTAACAACAAGAACAACCTGTGGGCTGTGGGTGAGGTGAGAGGTGACGATGACTCTCCGCTCTTCCTCCAGGGCGTGGCGCTGTCCAAGCTGGTGGAAGACTTCTTCAACATGAAGGAGGAGATCCTGTCCCGGGACTTCGACCTGGGCTTTTCGGGGAACTCGGAGGACGTGGTCATGCGCGCCCTCCACCTGCTGGGCAACTGTGTGAACGTGACCAGCGCCTCCAGTCGTAACGGCGAGTTCACCATCGCTCCCAGCCAGACAGTCCCGGCGCTCTTCGAGCTCAACTTCTACAGCAACGGCCTGTTCCACGTCTTCATCGCCGACGCCATCATCGGTACGCGGTCCTCTCAGGCGCTCGCTCGGGCGTGTCCTCGTTTATTCCCGCTCCTGAGTTTCTTCTGTTTCCAGCCTGCAGCATCCTGTCCCTGCAGCGTGAGACGGCCGTGGAGTCGGAGGCGGAGCAGCAGCCTGGGGGGCTCCACAGCCTCCCCCTGAGTCAGGAGAGCCTCATCCGGAAAGCAGCGGGGCTCTCCTATTTCCTCATCAACGAGGTGACGGTGGCGCCGGTGAGTCCGTTCTACAATGTGTGTGTCACTCACTAACACACCAAAGTCCGTTAGAGGATAGTTAACTCATCGGCTGCCAGAGTTTGGAGGATTTTGACTGATATTTCAAGGCCCACGGAATACTGAGTTCTACGATTATAAACACACTGAAACTATCAGAAGAAAGTCGAGATTCTCTTCTTTACTTATTGGCAGTAGAACATCGACTGGTTTCAACTCAAATACCCGTTCTTCACCAAAAAAAGTAGAGAGAACCAGCTGTTTGAGCGAAGATGCTCGTCGAGCAGAACGAAGATGCTAATATTTTAACTTTAGTGACGCCTGATAAAACGTACAGTTAACGTCTACAGATGTCGTTTTGCAGCCAGTGAGTTAAGAATCCCACCTGATGTGTGTGAAATGTTTTGCTGTTGTTGAAGTATAACTCCTCCTCTTCCTCTTCCTCCTGCAGCCCTGTCAGACTCTCTACCAGGTGTTCCACGACGCCGTGACCCGGCTGATCCAGTATGGCGTTCTCTATGTGGCAGAGGTCAGTTAGCTCGTAGCGTTAGCTCGTACCGTTAGCTCTGATGACCACTGACGGGTCTGGTTTGTGTGTCAGGAGGACCAGGAGGACCTGAGTCCCACCCCCTCAGAGGAGCCGTGGCCCAAAAAGTTCCCTGAGCCGCTTTCCTGGAGAAGTGATGAAGAGGATGAGGACAGCGACTTTGGAGAGGAGCAGAGGGATCGCTACCTGAAGGTGAAGAAGACGATCAACCTGTCTGGTTTAGCCAAACTGTCGCCCCGTCCTCCGCTAATGCCGTTACCGCTAACGCCATCTCCTTTTCCTCACCAGGTGAGTGTTTCCTCAGAGCACCAGGAGTTCTTCATCTTCCTCCAGCGGCTCCTCAGTCCCGTCCTGGAGGCCTACAGCGGGGCGGCCATCTTCATCCACACCTTGAGTCAACCCACGCCTGAGTCCGACTACACCCAGAAGCTGTTCAGATACCTGCTGACCCGCACCGAGAGAGGAGTAGCCGTCTACGGTAACGCTGCCACATCCCCGCCTGTACAGGCCTTCATCATCATCATCATAAACACATCATCTTTGGATAGCGGAGAGAAAAACTCGTCCGTTAGGCGGACACATCAGCTCATCTCTTTCTTCTTCAGGTGTTTTAAACTCGTCTCTTCTTCTCAGGTGAGAGTGCGACTCATTACTTGGTGAAGAACACGGTGAGGACGTTCATGGAGCTCGGGGTAGGCGTGTGTCTGACTGCTTTGTGTTGTCGTGTTCTCCAGAGGACGCGTCAGGAGGGTTAAAGCTGGTTTGGTTCATCCTCTGCAGGTCCTGAAGCAGAGGAGGGAGAACCGGACGTCGACTCTGGAGCTGAGCAGCACGTTCCTACCTCAGGCCAATCGGAACAAACTCCTGCAGTACATCTTAGGCTTCACCCTGCTGTGACCCCCCCGGACCCCAGGCTCCTTACAATCAAGGGCTTCTACTGGTTATTTCTAAACAATCCCAGGTGCTACTCTGTGGAAAGCTTTACCAGGAAGTGCCTTCATTTAACAGCCGCTAACCGTTAGCCGTTAGCCGGGAGACGGAGAAGCCAGTCTTTCCTCGTCGGTCCAGTCAATGACTCCCTATCTTAGAACTGTGCAGCTGATTTTTGAAGCGGTACCTCAAGGGATTGTCTTTGGGAACTTTTCCGGTGTAATCCTAAGTTTTTAATATGATTTTAAAATCAAGCAGGATAGTTCGTCACTTTTACAGCGATCAAACGACGCAAGCTGCCTTTGACAAGAGCAAAATATGCATAGACAATAGTGCTAAACGTTAGCGACATTTTTGCGTTAATTTTTTTTTCTGCATGTTGGTAAAGCTGCTGTATTCTCTGCAGTACGTGTCGTTATCATGCAGTAGAAAATATGAGACAGTTTCCTGTACATAGAACGATGTCAAACGCTCCGTTCAGATCATGTAGCGACGAGGGTTTGGCGCAGCGTTGGTACGTTTGATGTTAGCTTCTTATTGACGTAAAATTAATCTGCAAAAATTAAGAAAACTAACGTCTGAGACAAAGCAAGAACAAAAATGAAGTCAAATCTGTCCTGGAAACACGTCTCACCTGTGGAAACACCTGGTCAGACGCTACTTATATCTAAAAGAATAGCGTGATGCAAATGCTTCAAAAAATGTTGAACCCCCAACTTCATCAAGTAATCCATTAGCTAGCTGCATAAGATAACTGTGATGTAAGATTCACTATGTTGCATGGCATTAGCTTAGCATTCTATGTAGGTTTAGCCAACACTAACACTGAAATTCCCCTTGAAAAATGCTAATGAGGAGCTAAAAGAGTCTTTGAATGTTTAATTGTGTCTGACAGCTACTGACAAACACTGCTTCACGTGTGTGCAGACGGCTTTGGTTGGTTGTACTGCAGGAAGTGAGGTCATCTCTGAAGCCTTTAACACAAGCGTGTGCGCTCGCTGCTCATCAGGTTCGTGATGTCACACTTAAAACCAGCCATCACGTCTTTCAGGTCCAAACATGATTCCACTCCGCCGCCGCGTTCAGCGGCTGAAGCAGAAGTGGGCAGATCAGGTGTGATGTCAACAACACTCCACACACAAATCACTGACATTAGCTCACACCTGCTAGCACAGCTTCATAGCAGTGAAGCTAAAGCATTAGCAGCATCACTGCTAACTGGGACTTGATTTTCTGTAAAATACCAGGACTCCATATTTAGGTGGATTTGTGCATGTAATCCAAACCCTGCATTAACTGTGAACGTTTATATATCAGAATCAGTCTTCTTGTGTGTGTTTGTGTGTGTGTTCACACCCCAGCTAAAGATGAAGAAGTTGGATGTTTTGGAAAGTTAAGAGCAAGTTCTGGATTGTTGGCGCTGTTGGATGAGATGCTGGATCTCAGAATGATGATGTGAATACTAGAAATCTGTTCTTCATCTATAGGAGCAATAAAGTTAATGATTGCCTAGTCCTTACTGTAGTTTCTACCACAATGAAATGTAATGAAATCAAGTCGTTAACGTTGACACAGCTCCAGACAGAGCTGCAGCTAATGTTGGTATGTCTGCAGTTGGTAAACTAATTCAAATTTAGATTTTTTTTCTGTAATTTTTTATTAATTTTCTTCTGCTGCAGAGAAAAATAATGAACCTTTGGGGACCAGAATCAATTTAAAACTGAAGATTACCCAGTTAATGTTTTCAACAAATTCCTCTATTAAATATTCTAAAGCTGCTGTTTTGTAGCTCTGCGTGTGGAGGTTTCCCACCGAGGGCCAGTCAGAGCAGGAAACACTAAAAGCATTTCTGAGCCCACGATCTACTTTAGATTAAAACCACTTCATGTACTGTACTGCATGTCTGACTCCATTCGCCCTCGGTCGCCCACACTCCCACTGAGAGACGTATTTACCAGTTTTCAGAGAAGGATTGTTGTCTGTGTTGGAGATGAATCTGTTACCTCTTGAATGTATCTCACCCCTCCCCGTCAGGTCATCCTGATCGAGGACTCGTTGCTACTGAGGCTGCTTCCCTCTGCAGTTCTGTTAAAATAGGGTTTAAAATAAAGCCTGTCCTGGGAGCAGGTGCCTTTTTAAAGCACTCTTGTTCTTTGGTTTTGTTTCTGTGCATGTTAGGGTTATTTGGTGTGACAACCCTGAAGAACACTGTAGA
Organism: Antennarius maculatus; assembly: GCA_013358685.1. Lineage (NCBI taxonomy): Eukaryota > Metazoa > Chordata > Actinopteri > Lophiiformes > Antennariidae > Antennarius > Antennarius maculatus. The sequence continues at coordinate 16,835,115 of CM023626.1, read as the reverse complement.
TTGTTAGTATCAGAAGAATCACCAGCTGCTGAAAAACCGGGGTTTTGTTCTTGCTTTCTCAGAGCAAAGCACAATTGGCATTACTGGATTGTGTTTTTAAATAAATGATTGCTAGTCAAACTCTGGTCTGTGTGTTTCATTACTACCTTCTCTAAATTTGAGGACAATAATGGTAGCCTGGGGAGAAGCTAACATCACTATTATCCTTTAACAGATTAATTAGTTATTAAATAATTTAATAATTGGCAATGTTACTTTTAAAGAATAGAGTTCTAGCTTTTCATAATAAAACTGTTGGCTGCTCAGGCAGAAATTTGAGATGTAATAGTTATAATAAATGATAGGCAGGGAAATGTTTTTTTTAAATAAAGATGCAAACACTTTCAGCCACTACAATAGTGTGATGTGATGAAGAGCTGGTTTCGTTTCTAGACAACAGGAATAAAGGAGGAAATCTATATAGTGCTGCACTCCTACTTTAATAAATAGAATAAAGGGTGAATGTCATTATTTAAAAAAAAAACTTTGAGTTCCTTGTTTTTTTTATGTGTTCTAAAGTCGTCAAAAATTACATTATTTCCAACTTTCTCAAAGTTAAGATTCTTGGTTTACGTTGTCACCTGTCAAGATGACGTCATCAGTAAGTCGCTAAATCTGGTTAGAAGCAAAACACGGAAGCAGCTCGTCGATCAGCCAATCAGAGCGCTAGCCTGCAACCCAAACACGGAAGTAGCTCAGACGGCCGCTGAGGCTGAAGTCTGATGACGTAAAGTCTAGTAAACGTTTTAATCCAATTATAAATTTTTAAAAACCAGACACGTTACGTCACATTTTTGTTCTAGATGGCCTTCTCTTGGGTTCCTGCCGCTGTGCCGCCGAGTTTGGCCGTTTTATCGGTTGTTGTCGCTGTTGTGGTTCTACGTGAAGGTGAGTCGCTTCACTTCCATTCAAAAAACTTTATTTGTCCCCAAGGGGCAACTGAAGGCACACAAACGTTTAAACCGTGGCCGCCATAACTACACTGAGTTTGATGGGAGCGAGTCACAGCTGCATGAAGTGGTGCATTGTGGGCCTACAGCGCCCCCTCCTGGCTAATTCATCTCCTTGCGTGTGACCCCCGGCTCTCTTCCACAGCGATGCCGCCTCTCCTGCCCGCCGCCGCCGCCGTTGCGTGCTCTCTGGCCGGGATGGCGCTCGTCTGGAGGGACGTGCGGTCGAAAGTGAGAGGAGAAGGCCGGACGGTGGGCAGTCTGCTCGGGCAGTACGCGGCCGGGAAGGCCGTGGGCTGGCTGGGCAGGCGGCAGAGACGGACGCTGGAAGCCGACACTCTGAACGTGAGGAGGGTCCAGGAGGAGACGCTCCTCAAGCGCCTGAACAAAAATGCAAACACGAGTTATGGAAGACGGTTTAACTTCCGGTCAATTAAAGGTAATGGCATGTGACGTCATGTGACGTTATTATCTTCGTGTAGTTCGTGAACAAACATCTAAATCAGGACTTGGAACAGGTTTCTGTTGATGAACACACATCAACTGAGCAATAAAGTGACGTCATTTCCTGTTTAAGAACGTTCATCATTTGTATTTTTTTATTTCTATGGTTACAAGTTGAACGTCGATGTATTTTCTACCTTGTTGATATTTTGGGAATTTTCAGCATTTTTATTAGGTTTTTTTAAATCTGAAAAATAAGCGACATTTTTGAATTTTATTTTTTTTAATCAACAGAATATTAATAAAAATTAGTTATAAATAAGTAAATAAATAAGTTCTGTCTGTCTTGAGTGAACTGCTTTCATTTTGTTTCCCAGACAGCGATGACTTCCGGGCCCGCCATCCCATCACCACGTACGAACACTACCGTCAGCTGATCGGCCGCGTGGCGGCAGGAGAGGAGGAGGTGATCATCGCCGAGAAGCCGCTGATCCTGGCCATGACCTCCGGGACCTCTGGACCCAGCGCCATGCTGCTCAGCACCAAGGCCACCAACTCTGAGTTCTTCCTGCAGGTGAAGCCTCACGACCTCACCACGACGACGACGATGATGATGATGATGATGGAGCATGAATATGTGTTTCTATCTCCCAGGGGGTGGCCGTGTGTTTGGACGCCATGAGGAGGGCGTTCCCTGAGACCGACAGCCTCCAGAAAACCACCAAGTTCTTCTACTCGCCAACGTTCCGTCAGTCTGAAGCCGGCATTCCCATCGGACCGAACTCCTCCACGCCGGCCTCCTCCCGCCACATGCCCCACCTGTACACCACCCCGGCGCCCGCCTTCGAGGTACCTGATGAGCATGGATGTGATCTGAGTGACGTTTCAAACCCGTTTCCAGCGATGAACCATTTCTTCCAGGTCGTCAGCGAGAAGGACGCCCTCTACCTACACCTGCTGTTCGCTCTCAGGGATCCCAGCGTGGGAACGCTGGAGTCCAACTTCGCCTCCACCATCTTCTACGCTTTCAGTGCTTTACAGGTAAGTTTGGATGGCATTTGAAACCGTTCTATTAGCGTTCCTGCAAACAAAAACAAGCAGAAACGCCCTCTGCTCCTCAGGATCGCTGGCAGGAACTCGTGGAGGACATTGAACGAGGGTCCGTCAGCAGCGCTCTGACCCTGGAGCCCTCTGTGAGGTCCAGGCTGGAGGCTCTGGTGAAGCCCAACCCGGTGAGGGCGGCTCAGCTCCGGGCCTGTTTCTCCGACGGGTTCCGTGGGATCGCCAGGCGGCTGTGGCCACGCCTCCACCTGGTGCTGGCGGTGGACTCCGGCTCCAATCAGATCTACGGGGAGATGCTGAGGGAGAGCTTCTGCCAGGGCGTGGCGTTCTATTCCCCGTTCTACGCGGCGACTGAAGGTATGTAGCTAACAATGCTAAGGTGTTAGCGTGTCTGCCTGGTCACAGCCAAGCGTTTGGACCCCTGCAGGTCTGATTGGGGTCAACCTGTGGCCTCAGGAGCCAAACAGACGCTACCTGCTGTGTCCGCGTTCCATGTTCTGTGAGTTCCTGCCAGAGAGCCTCCTGGAGGAGGAGGAGGAGGCGCCTCGAACACTCCTGATGGAGGACGTGGAGGAAGGGCAGAACTACGAGCTAATCGTCACAAACGCTTCTGGACTGTTCAGGTCTGGGGTTTAAATCCAGATGATTCTGTCTGTTTAGGAGTAAATGAAGTGTTTCCTGTATTTCTCTTCCTCGCCTCAGTCGGGGGTTTGATTAATATTCTGTTGATTCGGCTGGAATAATGGAGAAATTAGGCTTAAATTGCTTTGCGTCACTGTGATTTGTTTCACATGACTGCATCCCATCAGCATAAAATCAGCTGCATGTCAGGTGGGATTGCGTCATGTGATTCCAGCTCTCTGACGTCTGTGTGTTGGTGTTGCAGATATCGCATCGGAGACGTTGTGAAAGTTGTCGGATTCCACAACCGGTGTCCCGTCGTGGAGTTTCAGTACAGGTGAGTGTGTGTTCCAAACTTCTCACGGTCTCACGCTTCACGCTGACGTTTCTCCCCCACCTGTCAGACGGGGGCAGATGCTGAACGTCCGAGGGGAGAAAGTATCGGAGACGCTCTTCTTTGTAGCTCTGAAGAAAGCTGTTTCTCAGTGGCCCGGAGCTCAGCTGGTCGACTACTGCTGCGCAGAGAGCGGCATCATGGGTAAGTAGATTCTCGCATTTCTAGCACTTGATCTGTTCATGGAGGGTTCAACCCTTCATGAAGGAAGCAGCGCTGCCTGCAGGCGTGCTAACGTTAGCTGCAGGCGTGCTAACTTGAATGAGTTCTCCTCCTGGTGTTGCAGGAGACTCCATCGGCGGCTCGGACCCTCATTACCAGGTCTTCATCGAGCTGAAAGGTGTGAGGAACCTCACAGAGCAGCAGCGGTACAAGGTGAGACTTCCTATGACGAGGCAGCAGCTGGTTGCTTCTCGATGCTGACGCTACGTCCTCGTCCTGGTTCCAGCTGGACGTCTGCCTCCAGCAGGAATCCTCCGTCTACAAGTCGTTCCGCATCAAAGGCAGCATCGGACCCATGAGGGTGCAGCTGGTGGCCAACGGATCGTTCGGGGAACTTCGTAAAGACATGATGGCCTTCTCAAACACGTCCCCTAACACCTTCAAAACACCACGAGTCCTGTGCAGGAAGGAAGACGTCCACTTCCTGTTGGGGAAAACCGTTTCCTGAGGAGGGAAAGATCTTGGACCGCCTGGTGGAATAAAACCTCACAGGAATGAGATGATGAGTCGTGCCTTTGGGAACACAAACAATCAATATCTCAATTTTTTTTTACAATTAAAAATGTTTGACTGATTTAGTTTCTGGACAATATTTCTAACTTCATTTACGTGACGGTTTCAGCTGCAGCGCACGGTTTTCTTGACGTGTGTTCATGCCGAATGTGAAGGTGGAAATGTGGTGGGTGTGACCTAATGAATCTGGACACACCCACTTTTAAGGTCACATTTAGAAACAGTAAAAAAACCGGACAGGTCACTCCTTCCTGCTCCCACATGGAAAACATCCACAATGACGCAGCATCGCCAAGGAAACATGTCGATTAAAACCTAAAGACCCGTCAACATTTCCACGTGAATAATTAATGCGTTGGAATTAATTTATCTAAAATTAATCTCAGGTTTGTTCTCACAGACAGGCGAAGACACAAACATCTGTCCTAAAATCTTTTTAGAACGAATTCCACATCCACTCAAATTTGACTAATGCTTTTGGGTGTGAAACAATTTATAACTTCTAGTTTCTAAATTTTGGGGTCGTTTGTCTCCAGACTTGTTCATCGTTCCTCCTGCAGCTCCTCCCTGGGCTTCAAACCAGAGGACATGAATGATGAGATTCATGATGGGAGTCCTGCCTGCACTGCTGCCACCTTCACCACCAGGGGGCGGTAGTCCCACACGTCTGGATGGTGTGATGCAGATCAGCTGTTTGCCACCTGTTCAGCTCATGTTTACTGACTGGTCAGAAGTCTGATTGAAGTCAGATGAATGTCAGGTAAGTAAATCTAGCAGGAAGTGACCATATTTAGGCTTCAGGTTAATTATACAGATTTGTTGATAGTGTGTATTACTATTTCATGTCTGATCAATCAGTGTAGTCATTGATCAGTGTGTGTCGTTTTATCAAATCCCGGATTATTCATTAGTGTTCTGAACAGTTCCAAGCAGATATGATGAAACCTGATTCCCTCCTTTAATGGAATGCGGCCTCCCTGGGCAAAATATATTAAGATTAAATTATTATAGGACATAAAAGAATAAAAACGTCCTGTTCTTTTTTGTGGCAGCCAATCAGAGGGCAGGTAGTGCCGTCAACACAGTAGAATTTGCATTCTGGTGGCGTTGCTGTCCGGGACAGCCCCCACCTGGCGGGGTCTCCCGAGATGAATGGTTATTGTGGGGGGGGGGGTCTAGACTAACGGTGGAGGAAGACGGGTGGAAGGAGAATTCTGGGACAAACTGTTTGATGCTGCAGCTCCTGTCACTCACTGCTGGTGTTCCAGCTGAACGCTGAAGATGCCCGCATCTCAACGCCTCCTTCTCTCTGTGATGATGTCACTGCATGCTTTCTCTCCTGCATGTCTCTCAAACTGGGCTGATATATTTTTAGCATCGTCCCATTTCGGCATGAGATTTGACTCCGGCTCGGCGGCGCGATGAGACATCATGAAGCCGTTTAGCTCCATCCACCTCAGCGGGCGGCGGGTGGAGGCGGCGGGCAGAGGAGGCGTCATCATCCTCTCTGAGGCTTCAGTCGTCTGACATGTAGAAGACGCTCGTTTCACCCCCCCCCCCGTTAGGATAGAGACACGTCATTGATTGGCTGAGAAAGCTGCTCATTGGCTGGAGGTGTGGCTTCAAGTCACTGTTTAACCTGTTCTCTGTGGAGAGGTAGGAGCTGAGAGGTCAGGGGTGAAGAGGAAAAAATAGAGCGTAGGAGGAAAATGTAGGAGGATGGGGGTAAAAAGTAGGAGGCAATATAGGGCATAAAAGGTAGGAGGTAGGAGGGAGTCATGTCCTCAAGCAAGAGTCAAAACCCAAAAGGTTCCGTTTCTTTCATGGCACTCCACTTCCTGTTTCCTGTTTCCAGTCTTTATGCTAAGCTAGGCTAACTATTTGGACCCTCATGTTAATAGTTCATCACTAACATTGACACACGATTGTAGGACCATCTTATTGGGGAAGAAGCTTTAAAACATGACTCTTTGTTTCTTTTCTTTTCTCATGTTCCTGTGGATCTCAGCGCTTCCTGCTTGTAGCGCCGTGTCGGTGTTGTCGCTAACGTGGGCCCGGTTCCATTTCGTACTCCGTGCTGTTTATTCGTCCCATATTGCGGTCTTCCTCCGGCTGTCGCTGAGCCTCTCATGCCTGGAGGATTTACTCACAGCTTCTGAGCACATCTGCTCGGACAAGAGTTAATTCAGAGCAAACAGCTGAGATTTGAGAATGGCAACTAGATTTCTCAATGGGAGGCGGCGGGAAAGGAGGATGACTTTAATAGAGAGGAGCGGCGGCGGGGGGCGGAGCTTAGAGGCCTGTCAGGATTAGAGCCACGGATTCCATTGACGTTCAAGAGGAGTCCTTTTGGTGAATGTTTGATTCCACAGATTCTATTTTTAAATTTGAATGAACGTATCCCTCCGCCAAAACCCAACAAACCCGGTCCAGAATCAGACCAACAACTCCTACGCCGCTGTGGACTGTGGGAAATGTAGTTCCACACGTCATGTGGTTGCCATGGCCGGCAGAGTCGATGAGCTCGTTGAAAGGATGAACCTCTTCACCAGTGGAGGTTAAAGATGGATGATTAGCTGAATAACTCCGCCTCCTGGCTGCTGAGGGCGTGGCTTCAACAACTTCATCACCGCCGACAGGAAACGTCTTCCTCTCTGCGATGAGGCAGAATTTATCGCTTCCTGCTCGCGTTGTTGGTGTTTTTAAGGCTTCATGCATAAAACTCAGATGATTATCTCTCACCGCGTCCTTGACCCGCTTCTCTGAGATCTGCAGCCGCTGCCAAACTTCGTTTTTTTGTTGTTTTTTTACCCTAAAGATCACATATTTCATTTATGGCTCAAGGAAACGCCCACGCAGCGCCCAATCCACTCCACTTCTTCAAGATCGCCTCCACAGCTGTGGTTTTTTTTGTTCGCTGGATTCCTCATTTGCATAAAGTTTCACTTGATGCATGGAAACGTCTGGTGAAGAGTTTGTTTCAACAGGACGGAGGAATAAAAATGTTCTGGTGTCACAGCTGGAATAAATGATGTGGAATAACGTGATCCTGCAGGAGGCGGAGTTTAAATGTAGGAGAATCTATAGCTCCTCCCCCTCCTTAATTCAACAGGTCACATGACTCACAGGTGTTTAAACGAGTCTCTTCCTCTTCAGGTGTTTAAACTAGTATCTTCTTCTCCAGGTGTTTAAACTAGTCTCTTCAGGTGTTTAAACTAGTCTCTTCAGGTATTTAAACTAGTCTCTTCTTCAGGTGTTTAAACTAGTCTCTTCAGGTATTTTAAACTAGTCTCTTCAGGTGTTTAGACTAGTCTCTTCAGGTATTTTAAACTAGTCTCTTCAGGTGTTTAAACTAGTCTCTACAGGTGTTTACATTAGTCTCTTCAGGTATTTTAAACTAGTCTCTTCAGGTGTTTAGACTAGTCTCTTCAGGTATTTTAAACTAGTCTCTTCAGGTGTTTAGACTAGTCTCTTCAGGTATTTTAAACTAGTCTCTTCTTCAGGTATTTAAACTAGTCTCTTCAGATATTTTAAACTAGTCTCTTCAGGTGTTTAAACTAGTCTCTTCAGGTATTTAAACTAGTCTCTTCAGGTATTTTAAACTAGTCTCTTCAGGTATTTAAACTAGTCTCTTCAGGTGTTTAAACTAGTCTCTTCAGGTATTTAAACTAATCTCTTCAGGTATTTTAAACTAGTCTCTTCAGGTATTTTAACTAATCTCTTCAGGTGTTTAAACTAGTCTCTTCAGGTATTTAAACTAGTCTCTTCAGGTATTTAAACTAATCTCTTCAGGTATTTTAAACTAGTCTCTTCAGGTATTTAAACTAATCTCTTCAGGTGTTTAAACTAGTCTCTTCAGGTATTTTAAACTAATCTCTTCAGGTATTTTAAACTAGTCTCTTCAGGTGTTTAAACTAGTCTCTTCAGGTATTTTAAACTAGTCTCTTCTTCAGGTGTTTAAACTAGTCTCTTCAGGTATTTAAACTAGTCTCTTCAGGTATTTTAAACTAATCTCTTCAGGTGTTTAGACTAGTCTCTTCGGGTATTTTAAGCTAGTCTCTTCAGGTGTTTAAACTAGTCTCTTCAGGTATTTTAAACTAATCTCTTCAGGTATTTTAAACTAGTCTCTTCAGGTGTTTAAACTAGTCTCTTCAGGTATTTTAAACTAGTCTCTTCTTCAGGTGTTTAAACTAGTCTCTTCAGGTATTTTAAACTAGTCTCTTCAGGTATTTAAACTAGTCTCTTCAGGTATTTTAAACTAATCTCTTCAGGTGTTTAGACTAGTCTCTTCGGGTATTTTAAACTAGTCTCTTCAGGTGTTTAAACTAGTCTCTTCAGGTATTTTAAACTAATCTCTTCAGGTATTTTAAACTAGTCTCTTCAGGTGTTTAAACTAGTCTCTTCAGGTATTTTAAACTAGTCTCTTCTTCAGGTGTTTAAACTAGTCTCTTCAGGTATTTTAAACTAGTCTCTTCTTCAGGTGTTTAAACTAGTCTTTAGGTTTTTTAACTAGTCTCCATCTTCTACAGCAGGAAGCAGAATGATGGTTCAGAGATGATTTATAGGGAGCGTCACCTGACTCTTCATCACCATGAGGATGAGGAGATGATGAATGACTTTAATTTATGGTTGAACTTAAAATGCTTCATATTTAATGACAGAAACATTCATTACATTAATGCTACGGAGGGTTTTGGCTGCTCCGATCTGACGAATGTTTGATGCTGATGTTCGTTCAGATGATGAAGAGTAGTTCCAGAGTCTCTCTAGAGATTTCCTGGTCGGTTAAGCTGCTGGGTCAAAGTTAAGATGTTGCGTTAGTTTGTTTTAGTTCAGCATCAAGTCGTCATGAAAAACATCTCCAGGCTCATCCTGTTAATCCGCTCTTAGCTGCTTTCATCCCGGAGCCTTAATTCTCTGATGAGGGGCAGCGGAGTCCAGATCCGGGGGAGGGGGCAGGAGGGGGGGGCGCAGAATCTGCTCCTGCTGCTCCTCCCTGACACACACACACACACACACACACACATACACAGGTAATCCATCTCTCCCTGGTTTGCAGACATGCACACAAAGCCATGTGCTGATAGTAACACTATGGGGTGTAATGGTGCTGTCAGACGCTCCGATAGCATCCTCCCTCCTCCTCTCTCTCTCTCTCTCTCTATTCCCCCACCGCTGATGAAAACAGGTCCCTACAAAGGACGCCAGCATCTCATTGGCTGGGCGATCGCAGGAGTGGAAGGGAGCAGGAGAGAGGGAGAGGAGTGAGGAAGATGAAACTCCTCCGTCGGAGGCGAGGGCAGGAGCAGTCGTGTTTCTCCTGCAGATGGAACGCTCCGTGGACTTCCTGGACAACTTCCCCCCCCCACTGAAAGGAGGTGCGGACCGGCTGGGCCGACAGCGCCGAAGCCATCCGGATCTTGGCGTCACCTGGATTCGATCCCTCCTCGCTGTTTCTGATTGGACAGCTCCTCCCCTCACCTGCACCTCTCATGCTCGAGGAGGGCGGCTGTAGATGCGTGTCCTCCTGACCGACTCTGGACTGACCCTCGAAGTTACCCCCCCACCCAGGAGCCACCTGGAGGCTCCTGCCGAGCCTCTGGGATGGAGTGACCTGCAGCCAGCTGTTGGCCATCCCACATCCGGGTCAAGATGCCGGTGATGAAGGGGCTCCTGGCCCCCCAGAACACCTTTCTGGACACCATCGCCACTCGCTTCGACGGCACCCGTAAGTAGCATGAAAATCCCCGCCGTCGATGGTTTACCGTTAAAATAAAGGTTTCCTAACAGAATTTAATTAAAAATCTCAGCTTTCTAGAAAATGAATCGCAAACCTGAGAAGTTTAAATCCTGATTTTTACATTTTCTTTTCTTTTGTGAAATATTTTCTTAAAGGTTTTGGTGTTAGAAATGTTTTTTTAAGCAGTGGAATATTTGATTAAAATACAAAAAATTGTAAAAAGAAGTGCAGGATTCTGCTTCCACCAACTGTTAGAGATAAATGACAAATGAAATTAATCACATTTATCAGAATTCCACACAACAAACATTCACAAATCCACCAATCGAGAGCGTGGAGCTCTCATCTCAGCTTCTTATTGGTCGCCGTGAGTCAAATATGATTTAATAACAGAAGCGTTGGAGCATGCTGGTTCTGTCCACAGATCAGAGTCAGGTTCTACTGGTTCTGCTGGTTCTCCATTATTTCCTCGCTGTCGCTCCTGCTCGCCGTGCGTTTCTTGTTTTGAACCTTGGCGTCCCTAGGGGGGTGGGGTTGTGGCTCGTCGTCAGCCAATGCCACGGGGACGTCAGTGTTTTGCTCCTGCTGGGGCCGCCTGAATGAAAGACCGGTAAACTGAATTTAACTGGCGTGAAGCAGACAGGAGTCGTTCTAATGAGGCGTTCAGGGACGTCACGTCACTGTCAGACACGTACCTGAGAGCACAGGTCAAGGTGTCGGAGGAGGATCAGGGGTCTGGGGGGGGGGCTGAACGCCACGCCCCCTTGAGGGCCACGCCCTGCTTGGACCTCCTCCCAGAGCCAGAGGGGTGTGTGTGACGTCATCGCTCACTCAGGGAGGCGGGGCGTTCTGGAATGATTCCGTGGCTATCGCTGATCTTTCTTCTGAATGTGTGGAGATAAGTGACCGTTTAGAGCACCAGGAGGCCCAGATGATGGCAGCCGCAGCAGGACTCGCCCCCCCCCAGGCTCCAGGAGGAGCGGCACAGAGCCCAACGCTCAAAATAGCTTCCTCCTGTTGCCGGGGCGACAGGGTCCCGCCACTTGACATGGAGGATGCTTGAAGAGTTTGATCTGGGAGACAAAGATGGTCCGCTTCTCAGTGAAGGACTTTTCAACTGCAGCTGGGCTCTTGGGGGGGGAGGGAGGGGTGGATTTGGAGGGATTGGGGGGGGGCACTGTCACTGGTTTCTCACCTGGAGCTGCTGCCGGACTCAGAAAGGTGTTTTACTCCTGGAGGCGTCGTTTTCGTGTGACTTTGAATTGTTGCACCTGCTGGAGGCGGAGCCTTCCTCCGTCTGACGTCAGTCGCTGGAGAGCCAATCAGGATCCAGCATTCAACCTGCGCAAACGTCACCGGCCTATTTATCTAGGGCATCACCCCCCCTACACACACACACACCAAAAAGTTCTACACCTGTGATTCGCACTTTTTGGGGAAAGTCAAAAACACCCAATGACCTTCAGGTTTATTTCCAGTAAATTTAACAGTAGAACCAGACCAGTAGTACCAGACCAGTAGTACCAGACCAGTAGAACCAGACCAGTAGTACCAGACCAGTAGAACCAGACCAGTAGTACCAGACCAGTAGAACCAGACCAGTAGAATCAGACCAGTAGAACCAGACCAGTAGAACCAGACCAGTAGAACCAGACCAGTAGTACCAGACCAGTAGTACCAGACCAGTAGAACCAGACCAGTAGAACCAGACCAGTAGTACCAGACCAGTAGAACCAGACCAGTAGAATCAGACCAGTAGTACCAGACCAGTAGTACCAGACCAGTAGAACCAGACCAGTAGAACCAGACCAGTAGAACCAGACCAGTAGAACCAGACCAGTAGAACCAGACCAGTAGAATCAGACCAGTAGTACCAGACCAGTAGTACCAGACCAGTAGAACCAGACCAGTAGAATCAGACCAGTAGTACCAGACCAGTAGAATCAGACCAGTAGAATCAGACCAGTAGTACCAGACCAGTAGAACCAGACCAGTAGTACCAGACCAGTAGAACCAGACCAGTAGAACCAGACCAGTAGTACCAGACCAGTAGTACCAGACCAGTAGAACCAGACCAGTAGTACCAGACCAGTAGAACCAGACCAGTAGAATCAGACCAGTAGTACCAGACCAGTAGTACCAGACCAGTAGAACCAGACCAGTAGAATCAGACCAGTAGAACCAAACCAGTAGAACCAGACCAGTAGTACCAGACCAGTAGAACCAGACCAGTAGAATCAGACCAGTAGTACCAGACCAGTAGAACCAGACCAGTAGAATCAGACCAGTAGAACCAAACCAGTAGAACCAGACCAGTAGTACCAGACCAGTAGACCCAGACCAGTAGTACCAGACCAGTAGAACCAGACCAGTAGAACCAAACCAGTAGAACCAGACCAGTAGTACCAGACCAGTAGAACCAGACCAGTAGAATCAGACCAGTAGAACCAAACCAGTAGAACCAGACCAGTAGACCCAGACCAGTAGAACATCATTAGATGTTCTAGAACATCATTAGAACACCAGTAGAATCATCGTTCCGTTCTCCGAGCAGCTCGTCGGCGTGACAACCAGCTTCTCTCTGATTGGCCTCTGATGGCTTCAGGGACAGACGGAACCAACGACATTTGACCCCGCCCTCACGGCAATGTCAGCTGTCCCCGGTGGTTGTGTCACGTGTTTCCTTAGCATCTTTATGTTGGGCTGTTGGCCCCCTGGGGGGCCACAGGCGGTCATCCCACCTCCCCCCACTCCTTCACGAACCTCCCTGGAGGTGATCCACTCTGACAGGGGGGCAGGCGGTGTATCCGCCAGGCCTGGATCATCTCCCCAGAACTGAAGCGGGGGCGGGCCAGTCGTGAGGTGCGAGCTCACCTGAATCAGTCGGGGTGGGGCTGGTCCTGCTCCTCATCCATGCCTCCTCGCTGTGGGGGGAGGTGTGAGCGGTGGAGGTGTGAGTGGGTGTGAGCTTCAGGAGGATCTTTGTTCTGTTCCCAGAATAAAGTCCCGGCGGAGCTGCAGCCGCTTGGTTTGAAACCCGTTACAGAAAAAGAGTCTCACCCGTCTAACAAAGAACCAAACTAAGTGTCACTCATTAATGTAAACGACAAGCGTATGGAGGGGGCGGAGCTCTTTAAACACAGATCGTCATAACGAAATTGTCAACCACATGTGTCAAACTCAAGGCCCTGGGGCCAAATGTGGCCCTCCATATCATTTTATGTGGCCCGCGAGAGTGTAAAAGGTCAGTCTAACAATAAATAGGTCAAAAGTGTGCTTTGAGCAAAAACTACATTTCCCACAATGCAGTAATTCATCCCATTTTAACCTTGACAGAAACGTTTTCAACAATGTTAACGTCCTAACTTGTGTTTGATGTTATTTTTCTTTATTGACTGATAGTTTGATCGTTGATTGATGGAGTTCTGTGGGTTTAATAACCTGATGAATTAAAAGTACTTATGTTAGAACAGAGAAACAAACAAACATGTTTTTTCTGTCTAACTGTAATGTTTGGATCTAGAATAAGTCATAAATGCATTAAGGATTAGTTACATTTATTTTACATTAAATGTAACTAAATACATTTAGTTACATTTATTAGTTACATCTGGACCATGAAGGCTGGACCACTAGAGACTGAGGTTCACTATCTGTTATTGATCTGTAATGGAGTCCACCTCTCTGCCCCAGAAGCTAACGACATGCTAATTAGCCTCTGAGGTGCATCTTTCACTCCCAGGGAGTCACAGTGCTATTTGTTAGCGCTAACACGTAGCTTGTCATGTCATATTTCAGCTGTAGAGACGGAGCACAGATGTGTCATTAAGGAAGCAGCGCAGCAGAGCGGCCACTCAGTAATATCCTGAGAGGATTACAGCATTCACACACACACACACACACACACACACACACACACACACACACACACACACTGCTGATGAAGAGGAGTTATGTGCTGAACTGGTTGTTTACAAAGTTAGCAGAGAAGAAACGAAGTGAAATAAGAAATAAATCAGCTCAAAAGCCGACGGCGTCAGAACATCGAGGGAACAAAACTGAATTTTATTTAAACGTTTTTTGTGTTTTTTTTCTGTCGCTTTAGTTGAAAAGAGATTCCAGCCTCCAGTGGGTAAACATGAATAAATCGAGCAGCTTGTTAGCTTAGCATCCCATTGTCTCTGGAGGAAGGTCTCTGCAAGCAACCCTCTGGATTTGAAGGAGCTGGGGGGCTCATGGGGGGTGGGTTAGTACTGGGGGGGGGGGCATCGTCTAACAGGTGGAGAAGCAAAAACAGGATATTTCATCCTCATATATGAACACCAGGTTTAATAATCTGCACTTTAATGAGAATTTTCCCCATCGGTGGGGTCGTTTGGACGCCTGTGACATCATCACTGTGTGGTAAACAGATGAGGGAGGCGGCTTCAAGGTGAGCCAGGCTCCTGGTGTTCCTCAGGGCTGCTGCCTTTGGGATTGGACGTCTCTTTGACGTCTTCTGGTTTCTCTCTCTAAACCTGCCACCTTACATGTAATGAGAATCCGTCACCTCCTCGTGTCGGAGACGGGATCGTCTCCAGATCAGCTCCTAAACTTACTGTTACAACCAATCAGAGACGTCCAACAGCGAGTCACGCTACTGCTAATGCTAAACCTTCTAGCCCTGGAAGCTAGTGTTATCTTGCATGCTATTTCTGATGGGAAACTTTAAAATAATCTCCTCCTGTGTCCTGACTATATGCTGTAGAAATTAGTTTATATGAGGATGATCTAGACCATACGTGTCAAACTCAAGGCCCTGGGGCCAAATGTGGCCCTCCACATTATTTAATGTGGCCCGCGAGAGCATGAAAGGTCAGTTAAAAAATATATAAGTCAGACGTGTGCTTTTACCAAAACTACATTTCCCACAATGCAGTAATTCAGCCCATTTTAATTTTGACTAAAACGTTTTGAACAAAGTTAATATTCTAATTTGTGTTTGATGTTATTTTTCTTTGTTGATTGATAGTTTGATCCTTGATTGATGGAGCTCTGTGGGTTTAATAACCTGACAAATTAAAAGGATTTATGTTAGAACAGAGAAACAAACAAACATGTTTTTTTCAGTCTAACTGTAATGTTTGTAAGTTGAATAAGTAATAAATTCAGAGTTATTTAATATTAAGGAGTATTTACATTTATGTTACATTACATTGAGTTACATTTAGTTACATTTATTAGTTACATCTGGCCCTTTGAGGACTCATTATGCAGTGAAATGAGTTTGACTCCACTGGTTTAGATGATTAATTGTCTTTGTGTTCATTTAGATGATTATTGTGTGTATTTATTTTATTGTGTGTATTTATTTTACCGTGTGTATTTATTTTATTGTGTGTATTTATTTCATTGTGTGTATTTATTTTATTGTGTGTATTTATTTTACTGTGCGTATTTATTTTATTGTGTGTATTTATTTTATTGTGTGTATTTATTTCATTGTGCGTATTTGTTGTGCGTATTTATTTCATTGTGCATATTTATTTTATTGTGCGTATTTATTTTATTGTGTGTATTTATTTTATTGTGTGTATTTATTTTACTGTGCGTATTTATTTTATTGTGTGTATTTATTTCATTGTGCGTATTTATTTTATTGTGTGTATTTATTTTATTGTGTGTATTTATTTTACCGTGCGTATTTATTTTATTGTGTGTATTTATTTCATTGTGCATATTTATTTTATTGTGCATATTTATTTTATTGTGCATATTTATTTTATTGTGCGTATTTATTTTATTTTGTGTATTTATTTTTGCCGCTGGTCGTTTCTACCGCACCAATCCTGCGTTCTGGTCGTCTATCGGTTCCTATCAGCCGACCTCATGGGAATCAATCAACCTCCTCTTTAATCTCCTCCAGCCGCCCACATCAGTCGTCCTGATGCCGCCAGACGGCGAGGGCCGGGGGAAATTAATTTACACCAAAGTGTGATTCATGTTTAAACTTTTAAAATTGGGGCTGAAGTCATTCTACAAAGCTGCGACAGAACTTCAGACGCTTCAACTCTTCCTCGTGTGTTACTCCTGGAACTTCAACCGGTTGGTTCGTTTCTTCTGACGCCTTTCATGCCCCCCTTCCCCCACAGACAGCAACTTCCTGTTGGGTAATGCCCAGGGCCACCGCGGCTACCCCATCGTCTACTGCTCCGACGGCTTCTGCGAGCTGACGGGCTTCACCAGGACGGAGGTGATGCAGAAGAACTGCAGCTGCCGCTTCCTGTACGGCGCCGACACCAGCGAACACGTGGCCCAGCAGATGCTGAAGGCCCTGGAGGGCCGGGAGGAGTACCAGGCCGAGGTCCGCTTCTACAAGAAGAATGGTGGGTGGGCCGAGATGGGGGCCGGGCATGATGGGCTGGGGCGGAGCACCGTTTACACGGGGCGTGGTTTGTTTTCCAAATGTCTTTGTTACATTAAATCGTTATGCCCACTTTAAAAACTGCTGCAGGATGCTGCGCCCAATGTTCACATCAAGCCTGGTTGCTTAGCAACACCTATGGTGGAGGTTTTGTTCAGGAAACTGCCTTTTACGAAGTAAACTACAACATTAGGATCATGAATCGCATTAGTTTTGTTGGTGTTTGACTCCTCGTTGCCCTCTAGTGGACACATCAAGGCCGACGGCGAAAACAACTTCCAATCAGTCAACTTTAAGGATTTAAATATAAAGATCATAAATTCCTACTGGATACATATAGAAAATATTAAGAAAAGGAGAAAATATGCAAAAAAATAAAAGTATTTTCAAAATATGCTGTCACACCTCTTAATGTGCAGATATCCAATCATAACTCAGGATAATTGGACAGCCAATCAGATTTCAGACACTCCTGTCGTGTGTCCAGTTGATCAGGCTGGTCTGTTTTTTGGGGGGGTCAAATGAGTGTCTCCATCTATTCGTCCTCTGGAGTGAAATTTGAATAATGATATTTTTTCTGTTCTGACTTTATTAACATTTATTTTTAGACGAGAACTGAACACAACGAGCCGGTGAACGTGTGAATGTCCTCGGTGATGCAAAATTGGATATGCGGCAGGTCAGCGGAGCAGCGCAGGCTCCTCTGCTAAGAGCTGCTTCTCATTAATATTAATATAAAGCAGATGGAGTGAATATTTATTGAGCCCATCTCTGTGATTAGTTCATCCAGAACAAAAGGTGAGGGAGGAATAAACTGAAAGTCACCCAGAAACACATGATTCTGTCTTTGTTCAGACATCCCTTCCTCATCCTCATCCTCATCCTCACTTCTGAATAATTTTTGGGTGAACTGCTCCTTTAAGGACAAACGCTGTACATAATCTCTGTGTTTATTGCAGAAACTTAAATCCTAAATTTAAGCTTTAGCTCCTGACAGTTTTATGCTGAAACGGGATATCATGCAGGAAAAGAGAACATTAGAAACAGTTTAAGCCTCTCTGATCGGCACACGAGGATTAGGTCCCCTCCCTCCCAGGACCCGGACCCGGATCCTCAGAGTCGGTGAACAGCTCCTGATGGATTATGGGTAGGCAGCAAAGCAGCTAATGAGGGCAAAAAAGATGGTGCAGTTTCACACATGAGAGATCGATCAGAGAAGAAAGATTTGTTTTGGATCTTCATAGTCAGCGGGAAGGGTTCCATTATGAAGAGCGGCGGCGCTGCACGCTACTGAAGGAATACACACACACACACACACACACACATACGTGAAACACACACACACTGGAGACACAGCAGGAGACGTGGAACATCTGCTTCATGCTGGAGTTGTTAATGAGAGAAGTCTGCCTCACTTCCTGTAACTCTTCCTCTTCTTCCTCCTGAACAGAATCACGTTTTTTTTTTGGTTTTTTTTGCAGGTGAGCGCTCTAACCCTCTGCTTTCCTCTCCAGGTGTGGCCTTCTGGTGCCTGCTGGACATCGTGCCCATTAAGAATGAGAAAGGCGAGATGGTGCTCTTCCTGTTCTCCTTCAAGGACGTCACCGACACCCACGGCCGGAGCCACCACCACGGCAGGAAGGAGGGTAAGATTCCAAACCGCTTCACGTTAGTGATGATTAACGAGCCGACAGCCCTCCCGGCCCCCCCAGGCCTTCGCGTCCTCGCCGCTCTCTTCTTCATCACTGTCACGTTCTGGCGCCGCTTGTGGAATCCCTTCGCTGAACTCGGAAAATATTTTTGCATTTGGGGGGGGGGGGGGGGGGGGGGAGTTTGGTCAACTGGAACCTGCTGCAAAATGTTCAGCTGGATATTCTCCTCATGTGTTCTTCCTGTCATATTTCCTGTCTTGATTGACGCTCGCTGATCTTCTGGCAGGTTTTGAAGACAAGCGGCGCCGGAGGAAGAGCGGCTCCCGCTTCACGGAGGCCAGGAAGCGTGGACGTACCGTGCTGTACCAGCTGACCAGCCAGTTCTCACGGGGCGGCAAAGGAGAGGTCAACCTGGGCGGCGTGAGTCGACACCCCCACCACACCCTCCCCTCACAGACGGGAGATAATCAGACAGGAGGCGCCCTCAAACTCCAGCCTGAAATATTAATGCCTATTTCTAAGAGATGAGTTTGTAGAAAGACAATATGAGGGAAGTCGTGACCCAGATTCTGAGGCTCATCTCCGTGGAAATATCAATTTCAAATGGGTTTTCTATTTTAAGTCACTTCTTCACTCGAAGTTCAAACAATATCGGTTCTTAATTTGGTTCTAGTCCCCAAAAGAACGTCGTTGTTTTTTTAATATTCTATAAAATCCCACCATCTAAATAAACACCTGATGATGATGATGCATTATTATCATCATCATCTTCCTGTTTTTGTGGGACCTGTTGAATGGAGAGTCCCCTCCCACTGCGTCCCGACCGCCCCGGCGTTGGCGCGCGGCGCCGCTCCTCACGTTTGATGGCCTTCAGAGGCGCCTGGCTGTGATGGTTTCGCCGCCGCTCGTCTTCCTCCTGCAGAACAGCGGCGCGTTTGAACCAGCGTCACTCCAGACGTCGCCATTCAGAGACGAGCTCCTGTTTTTATCGCTGCAATTTTTATAACCCCCCCACGCCCCACCCCCCCCACTCCTAAGAGGCTCAGCTACCAACTGGGTCTGTTCTCAGACCCGTCCTTCACGATGTGCCGCCTCATCCCGGGAGGCTGAAAGCAATTTAGATTTTTTTTTCAGGGGTAAATTAAAACGTAAAAGAAAATAGATGCTGAAAGCCGCTGAGACAGGAAGCTAATATTAGCATTTTGAAGTGAAAACGTGGAGGAAAAACTGTTGTGTGGAGAGATCGGTTTGTTTTCAGGTGCTTGAAGCGCTGAAAGCACTAAAACCGTGAAGCCCAGTGAAAGCACTCTTTTCAAAGTGCCGGTTCCGTTTTAATGGTTTGCCCTCTTACCTGACACCATATTTTCAGCTTCCCTTCTGCTGAGCTGATGCTAAAACCTGCAAAAACATAATGAGAGGTTGTAGAAAAAAAACGCCTGCTTGTTGGGTTCAAATTTTTCTGTTGCTTATGGATGTTGGGTCGAATCTCCCAGGTAGAGTCTCACAAGGCTGATGAGAGAGATGAAGCATTTATTCTGATTGATAATGAAAGATAAACCATGTTTATTTACTTTATGTTGATTTTGATTGGATGAAAATCTGAAGCTGTTCTGTGACATTTTATAAACCAAATACTGTTCCTTAAAGGTTTCACAACGTTAAACGTGTCCAGTAATCCTTCGTCCCACGTCGGTTGAACAAAGCTGCACCTTGAAGGACTCCTTCTGATCCTCCTGGAACAGCTGATCTGGATCCTGGTGAGAACCAGAACCAGAAGCTGCTGCTGGGTCTCAGACCAGCGTGAGGCTTTGAGCAGAACCGTGTGCATCATCTCCTGCCTGCAGGCACATGTGTGCACACACACCTCCAAAGAACAGTCACGTAAACGATGAAGAACCATGGCGTCAAGGCAAAATTTGCCTTTCATGTTGTTCCAACACCTGCAGCAGGAGGCTGAGGCTCCACAGCGACTCCTCCGTGCCTCAGATATTTAAATTATGTCCAAATTCCACTGAGATTAAAATTTAATGTCCAACCCAGACTGAAATAAAGGCGTATCAGAGAGAACCGGTGTCTAACACTCACTCTGGGTGGAAGGAATCACAGTAGTGGTCGTGGATGAAATGTTTCTGTCCACAGGACATTTGATTTCACCCTCATTTTCGTCTTGCAGGTGCGTGACGATGCTGCATGTTAAAACAAAAACATCTGTTTGGAAAAAAATCAGATTTATTTCTGGGTCTATGACAGCTGCATGGAGAAGCACTGATAACAGACAACACACCCCAGATCAAACATGTGTGTGTTTGTTGATTCGCATGGACACACACACATTTTATTTGTTTTTACATGCAGGTCAAAAGGAATCAAAATCAGTCCATCAGATTATTCTCCCATAAACACGCTTCCTACACACGTTCTGCATCCGCGTAAAAAACAAAACAATATGATATACAGTAATGTAATCTAATATAATCCAATATAATATACAGTAATATAATATAATGTAAAATAATATAGTAAAATCAGGTTGGAATGAATTAATGTTGAATTCTTTGGAACATTTTCTGCATGTTTTGACACCAATTAGGCTCCGTCTCAGTTTTAAATTCAAAGGAATAAAAAAAACCCCACAACAGTAGTTAATATTTTACATATTTTTACTGTAAATAAACTTTATTTTTAGAAATAATTCCGGGGCTGCATCCTTTGAACAGCAGCGTGACGAACAGCGTCTCATTTCTGGGGCCACACGGGGTTGCTCGTTTGGGACCCTTTCCCACGATGCACTGCACACCGTCATTTCAGACTTCCTTTTGTATTGTGTAACCATGATTAAGTGAGGAAGTCACAGAATATTAACAAACCACCAGAGCTAACTGTAAATAGTAAATGTCTTTCCTGATCGTGATGCTTCTTTTTCGGCCATCTTGCTAGCATGTTAGCATGTGTTAGCGTCCTGTGGAATCGTGTTTTCTGAATCCGTATTTCTGGCTCGACACTGAAGGCTGAAGATTCTCTGGAATAAATGTCATCACATGCTTCAGCACACGGATCCTCTTCCCTTCATCAGTGCCGAACCCTGAAGCATGCTGGGGGACGTAGTTCTGAGCAGCAGCCCCAGGACTGATGTGACTTAATGAAGTGTGAGGGACAGCTGTAGCTGGGAGGCGGAGCCACGTGTCCGGCGCCGCTGGGCTTTTCTTTTCTAATCACTGGGATGTGCTAAAGGTCAGATGGTCATGTGACCTCTGCCTCGCCCGGCAGATTAAAACAACACAGCAGCTTTTCCTGACGTCTCCGGAGTCGTAAAGTAGCCACAGCTGCTGCTGACAGCCTCTCCTCCACTTCTTCTTCTTCTGTGGTTACAAATGTCTGCAAGCCAGGAGAGACGGCGTTAGCTTAGCTTTAGCATAGCATGTGGACCAGGACTTTTTTTTTCACATACTTTATCCCTCGTCATCTTGGTAACTAACCAGTCTCTAAGGAAACATTCCACCAATCATGATTTCTATGAATGTTTATAATTTGGTCCAGTTTGAAAAAACAATCCAGATCTGCTGGATCAGAATCTGTATTTGTAGAAGTTGTTCTTTATTTGGAGCTGTAGAGTCGTCAGCCACAGATTTAGAAACCTATCAGAGCCGTGATGTGATGAATCTGCTGGGGGTCCAGACCTGGTTTATGTAAGATGTGTAGGATTATTCCACCTTGGCAGAGGTGTGCGTTCTACTGACGACTATATTCCATCTATTTTAGGAGCTCAGCATCCCTGGTTCTCATCCACTGCTACAGATATGACCAGGAATCCTCCAGTGTCCAGCAGCCATTGTATCTTTTAGCTCTTAGTTTAGCCAAATATAATTAGACCACTTTTACTTTCCTGCTTCTGAAGGCATCATTGTTCTCTCCCTCTTTGAAAAAGTAAAGGTTGTGCATTTTGTCCATTTTCTCCTAATTACTTTCCTCCAGTCCGTCTATTCTCTCCATCCAGCATTGCCTGCAGGTGAAGACTTCATTAACCAGCCTCCTCGCTGCTGCCCTCACCTGTTTCTGACGCTGCTGCATTATTTCTGGATGGATTACTGCTCATTTATCTCCCCATTCTGTGTCCCTCTCTCCTCTGTCAAAAGTAATAGCTTCTCCCCCCTCTCCTAAACAGGGATAAGGCTATTATATGCCAAGAGCACGGCCCCATTTGGAAAGCCGCTGTATAATTATGAGCTGAATGGACTCCCCCACCTCATCAAGAGTTGCAATTTATACTTTCTGCAATTGGATTTGCTCAATAAAAACCAAATGGTTTGAATGAGTGAGGAAGTAAGAGGAATATTTCGCTCATATTCCATACGTACCGTCGGAAACTCGAGGTGGGATGAAGCCAAGTTAGGGCTGTGGTCGATGAGTTTCCCCCTCACTGGCCACCGTCCCGTCCATACCATTAAGTTTTTAATGCCGTTTGAACGCTTCATCATGTCTGCTGGGGGCTGGAGGGACCGATAACCAGCAGAGTTCCCTTCATCCTAAATCACCAACAGGCAGCGCTGCAGAGCGGCCGTTGACATTTACACCGTCCTTTCCTACAAACATTTGGCTTCACCATGTCCGTCTGATTACCATTTATTTTCACGGCCCTCCACCTCCTGACCATCTGGTTATCACCTCGCTCCTTCATGCTGCTGGTGTTCATCCTGAGGTTGTGTGCTTGATGGGTTTGTGTGTCATCCCTCGCTCTTCCAGGGTATGATTGACAAGCCCTCCATACCTGAGTACAAGGTGGCGGCGGTGCAGAAGTCTCGCTTCATCCTGCTTCACTACAGCGTGTCCAAAGCCCTCTGGGATTGGCTCATCCTGCTGGCCACTTTCTACGTGGCCGTCACCGTGCCCTACAACGTCAGCTTCACGCCGTACGACGACACCGTCACCGCCGAGCGCTCCACCATCGTCAGCGACATAGTGGTGGAAATGCTCTTTATTTTAGGTGAGTGTGGCGGGGGCGGCCTCCTGGTCCTGGTTCCTACCAGGTAGAACCAGTGTCAAGGTAATTCCAAACAAGTCAGCTGATGTAAAAGACTCAGAACGTCCTACAGAACCTCAACAATCTGAATGTCCCCAGCAAAGTCTCTTTGAAAACACTGATGGTCACCTGTTCTATCATTTAATGTGCTGCCAAAACCTTTTCAATAAACACTAAGTCATCCGAAGGACTGTCACGACATCCTAAAGGTCTCTAGAACCCTAATACTGTTCTCTGAACCTGCTAAAGGCCTGACAGGACATCCTGAAGGTCTCTACATCCTTAATACTGACCTCTGAACACCCTTAAGGACTGACAGGACATCCTGAAGGTCTCTACATCCTTAATGCTGACCTCTGAACACCCTTAAGGACTGAGAGGACATCCTGAAGATCTCTAGAACCATAATACTGACCTCTGAACACCCTAAAGGACACTTGAACCCCATGAAGGATTGACAGGACACACTGAAGGGCATTCAAACCCTAATACTGTCCTCTGAACCCTCTAGAGGACTGACAGGACATGCTGAAGGTCTCTAGAACCTTAATACTGACACCGGAGCCCCGTAAAGGACTGACAGGACATCCTGAAGGCCCAATAACCCCTACATTCTCTTAGAAGACCCAAAATATGCTTTACATTGACCTCGGTACCTTCTAATGGACTCAGAACAAAAAGGAGATCCTCTATGACCACTGGGGCCTCTCAGAGGACCTCTAGAACCTCACTGATGGTCACAAAACCACCCTAAACACAGAAGGAACCTCCTTGTAGAGCCTCCTACGGCATCACCATCTCACCCAGCAACCACATGTCCAAACGAATACCCCAGTTGCAGACTCTTTGGGTTTTGTAGTCCTTTCAGGGTTTAAACTCAGAGAGTCCTTGGTCTACCTCTGGTGGATGTCTCTAGAACCTGCTGCATCATGGACATCTTTACCCAATTTGATCAACGCTACTTTTCTGGAGTCACATGACTACCAGATAATTGTCTGTTAGAATATGTGAACAGAACAATAAGCCACGCTGTGAGTTCATTGGTTGTGTCGCCCTGGGGGGGCTTCTAATGTTTCTTCCCTAAACGTCTCATCTCTAAACAGTATTGATGAACCGCCGTCTCTTCAATTATGACCAGATTAGGTTTTGCTTCCTGAGACCCCCGGGGGTCTGGAAGATGTGTCTGTCAAACGGATCCATGTGAATGCCATTAAGCCCCCCACTACCTGTTTTATCCTGCTATCTCCTCCAGTCGCTGACTCAGCTTTTGTGTTTGCAGACATCATCCTGAACTTCCGCACCACCTATGTGAGCCAGTCGGGTCAGGTGGTGTACGAGTCGCGCTCCATCTGCATCCACTACGCCACCACTTGGTTTTTTGTGGACCTGGTGGCGGCACTGCCCTTTGACCTGCTGTACGCCTTCAACATCACAGTGGTGAGTGTCAGAAAAGCCCCACTTTCTCCACGCCGGAGTGGGCGTGCAGTCAACGCATTTCCATATCAAACATCCTCAGACGTCATTGGTCCACCTGTTGAAGACCGTCCGGCTGCTCCGCCTCCTCCGCCTGCTCCAGAAGCTGGACCGCTACTCCCAGTACAGCGCCATGGTGCTGACCTTACTGATGTCCGTGTTCGCCCTGCTGGCGCACTGGATGGCGTGTATCTGGTACATGATTGGACGCAAGGAGATTGAGACCAATCAGAACTGGGAGATAGGTGAGTTTGGGGATGGGGCGGGGCAGTATTTCCTGTCTGTTAGGTAAGCAGATCCTCTACCTCAGTTTTATTTTAATCTGAGAAACAATCGCCGAGTTACGAGAAAAGATTGACGTCTGGGAGATGCGTGGCCAGGTCATCGCTGAACCACACAAAAGATGAACAACCACTCACACCTGTGGACAATGTGGAACTGAAATCTTTTCTTGCAAAAAAAGATCTCAACATTTAAAAAACATGATGATTGGAACATTTCATAATTCAAAGAAATTTGTTTTATGCCAAAAGATCTCATATGCCAAAAAGATGTTTTATGCCAAAATGCCTGAATAAATAAATAAATAATAAATAATAATAATAAATAATAACATAATACTAAATAATACTAAATAATATGAATAAATACATAAATAATAATAAATAATAAATAAATAAATGCCGAAATCCCAAATTTGTTTTATGTCAAAAGATCTCATAATCATAACAATAAAGAATAATCCAAGTTTAATCTGGTCATTATGAAGAAAGATTTTGTTCTATCCATAAATAACAAGCGTAGAAAGAAAGTTTGTGTTTGTAATTATAGAGTCAGTTCTGTTGTTTCCTCCTCCTTCCATCGACAGTTATTCATTGTGTTCTCCGTTCCGTCTGATGGGCTGTAAATATTTCATTAGGCAACAACAGCGCCACCTACCCACTGCTGATCCTGCTGCCACAGCTGATTTGTCAGGCAGCAGATCCATCGATAGTCGTTTACTGCGTCCACTCCGGGTTATAAATAGTCCCGGCGCACCTGTTGGGTAGTCTCGCGCCGTTCACCGCTGTGATGGCGTGAAGCCCCAGACTCGGCCGCTCTAACGAGGGGCCGCCAGATACCCGATCAAAAGCTGGGAACCAGACAAGCAGCTCGCTAATGACTTGTTTGTGTCGGTGTTTGAAAATGGTTCAACATGGCGAGGAATAAAAACCACTAATCAAAAGCTGACAGGCTTTTCTATTCTATATATAAATATGAGGAATCTGGTGAAAAAAATAAAATCATGTTTGAATTTTTATCATCACTAAAGTGATAAATAAACCCAGCAGCAGCAGGCGCTTTGGGACGTCTGATTCAGGGTTCGGTCAGCGCCCCCCCACCGATGAGGCGAGCCCCCGTCACCAGACAGTCCCAACTGATCAAACACAGACGCTATATGCAAATCAGCCAATCAGAGACGGTTTCTCTTGAGGAATGTGACAGATCCCTTTAATGAATGTTTTCTTCAGTCGGTTTTAACCTTTGCTGTGATTGGTCGGTTTGGACCTCAGCTCTGTCAACAAAAACAAGCAGGAAAGGATGGAGTCCGTCCAACCAGACTGGAGCCATCTCTGCCTAACAGTTTAGACTTCATCTGAAGTCAGACGGTCGCCATGGCAACGCCATCAGTCATTGCATTGACATCGTTCAGTTTCTTTTGGTAGGTGAGGCGTTCACTGCTGCCTCCGACACGAGAAACTTCATCAGATCCTGGTGGAGATCATCTGTGGTGAAACCGGTTCTGATCTGGACTCCTGTGGCGTCTCCCTGGCGATCCGGGTCAGAGTCGGTCCGGTTCCGTCTCCTGACTCTGAGTCCTCGTCATGTAAGCCTTCTGATGGTCTCTGGCGTCTCGTTCCAGGGTGGCTGCACGAGCTGGGCAAACGTCTGGAGATGCCTTACACCAACGGCACAGTGGGCGGCCCGACGGTTCGCAGCTCCTACATCGCCGCCCTTTACTTCACCCTCAGCAGCCTGACCAGCGTGGGCTTCGGGAACGTTTGCGCCAACACCGACGCCGAGAAGATCTTCTCCATCTGCACCATGCTGGTGGGGGGTACGTCTGACGCCAGGGGGCGCGTTGTGGTCTGCACGCCGGCGCCAGAGGACAAATTTAAGACACAGCTTGTTTCCATCAGATGGTTTCAGCCCTTTATTATTGATCTGGGATCAATCATCTGGAACTTATCAGCTGTGGTGTTTCTTAATGATTTTTTTGGGTATATATGAAACACACCTGTGGGGATGGAATAAAATATTTAAAAATCAACAGATAAATTATCAAAATGTTGTATTTTGATTTTAAAAAATCTAATGTACTCTTTAGTCATTCTGAAATTTAACAAAAATTTATTTCAGTCATCAAAACCAGCTGTAAATTTCTTTTGATTTCCATTTATTTTCTATTATTTTTCTTGCTCCGCCTCTGGCAGCGCTGATGCACGCTCTGGTCTTCGGTAACGTGACGGCCATCATTCAGCGCATGTACTCGCGCCGCTCGCTCTACCACACCCGCATGAAGGACCTGAAGGACTTCATCCGCGTCCACCGCCTGTCCCAGCAGCTCAAGCAGCGCATGCTGGAGTACTTCCAGACCACCTGGTCCGTCAACAACGGCATCGACGTCAACGAGGTACGCGCCTTTCCCTCATGTGACGCCTGCAGTTTGACCCCGAGGTTGACCCCTCTAACACCCCCCCCCCCGTCCCTCCCCTTTAGCTCCTGCACGACTTCCCTGACGAGCTGCGCGCCGACATCGCCATGCATCTGAATAAGGACATCCTGCAGCTGCCCGTCTTCAAGGGGGCCAGCCGGGGGTGTCTGCGCTCCATGTCCCTCCACATAAAAACCTCCTTCTGCGTCCCTGGGGAGTACCTCATCCGCCAGGGCGACGCCCTGCATGCCAACTACTTTGTGTGCTCCGGATCGCTGGAGGTCCTGAAGGACAGCATGGTGCTGGCGATCCTAGGTTGGTCTCCTTTAGGCGCGTGAAGCGTTAGCTTAGCATCACAAGCAGCCACACCCATACTTCCTGTTCTGATTTCAGGAAAAGGGGATCTGATTGGGTCGGACCTGCCGGGATCGGATCAGGTGATCAAGACCAACGCGGACGTGAAGGCGCTGACCTACTGCGACCTCCAGTACATCAGCGTCCGCGGCCTGAGGGAGGTGCTGGACCTCTACCCCGAGTACGGCAGCGTGTTCGCCGCCGACATCCACAACAACCTCACCTACAACCTGCGGGAGGGCAGCCAGGACGAGGTTCGGCTCGCACGTCCACCACACCTCACAAACGTGAATCCAGAATGAATCCGTTCACACTTTTTTTAATTAAAAAAGTTTTTTTTTAACATTTTTACACTATTATGATCCCCAAAGGGAAATTAAGAAGGGAAATTAAATTTTAGAAACATCTTTAGGACCAGCAATTCAAAGAGAAACATGTACCTCCCAAAGCTAATGCTACCATTAGCGCATCAGGTACCTCAAAAGTCTCCAGAAGGCCTGAGATGGTTTTAAAAGATGCTGTTAAAACCTCAAGTCTCCTTGATCCAAGCAAAAAGCTTAACACTGTGATGACATCATCACCCCCAAACGCCCTCGCAAGCCACGCCCCTATGTTTCGTCTCACGCTCCAGTTTCCCGTCAGACCTTCCCATCGTTCGGAGCTTCTTTGGTGGTTGGTTCATTCTGTTGTCTCCTTTACTGGCTTATTTTTCGGGGATTTTGTTCAGGAGGACATCTGTGCTGCTTTAGCTGTGGGATGTCTTCCTGTCAGTCAAGCTGAAGGTAAAACTGCTCCAGATGTTTGAGGAGTTTTATTCCAGGTTTACCTGACAGAACAGCTGATTTAGAGAAGCAGTTGGGTTTATGTCATCAGGACTACTGACAAACACACACAGTAGTCTTCCTCAGGTCGACTGGTATGACGATGATGAAGATTTGGGGTACGAACTGTTGCCACGTTGCTCCTGAGGTGCTGAAGAACTGTCGGCAGGAAGCAGCAGAGAAACTCTGCCAGAAGAACAGATTGTTGGGACGTTTCAGTCGCAGCATCCAAATGAGAATCCTGGATGTGGACGGAGAGAGAGAGAGAGAGACGCTGCCAGATGGGAAACGAGGATTTTCTTTTGTCAACTCGATAATTCAATTTCAACATTTATTGCCGTTTGGGTGCAGAACATAAAAGCCTTCTTTCTCCATGTGATAGCCCGCTAATGCTAACGGGAGCTAGATATTTACAACACTGGTTAAATAAAAAGATAAATTATGATGCCAAAGTAATCACATACAAGATGTTACTAATAGTTAGCACAACAAGCTAATCGGCTATCCTCCTGATGGTTAGCATCATTCTTCTAGCATCACTTTAAATTTATGTGATGTCAAAAAAAAAAAGTTTGTTTCTGCTGCCCCCCAGTGGTAAAAAACTGCTATTACAGGGGTGCTGGAGCTGGTTTGTTTTATTCCCTCAGAGTTCCTACAGATGAAGGATTCTGGAGGCGTTCTGGGCAGAGAGAGAGAAGGTCATCCCACCGCCAGGGAGCCCAGATAGTTGGACTGTAATGAGTGCGTTGCCGCAGGGGGGGTCAGTGGGGGGGTGTGATGAACACAACGGTCACACCACCCCCTCCGGATCCACGCGACAGCAGCAGTTTAATAATGTTGACGCAGGCATCGGTTGCAGAAAAAACATAAAAGCTGGAGACAAGATGAGCTCAGCGCTTATAAAAATAGACGCTCAGCTGATTCAGGTGATGCTCGACCCGCTTGGTGTTCCTGCCTGCAGCACCTGCTTTTAAAAAGGAGGAGTCATGTGATCGCGATGACGTCCGATGTTTCACTTTCTGACTCCGACCGCAAACTTCAAGTGAAAGCAAAAACATTCGAGAAGTAATTCTTGCCTCCCTGAGGAACTCCTGACCTCCAGCTGGTCGGGAATGAAACGACCAGAGGAGGGAAAACCCAAATATTCACAAAGTCTGTGATGAAGGACATCTGGGTCTTCATCTGGAGCAGGTTTGAGTGGAACTAAGTGATTTTATTTTCGGGTTTAACCAATCTGTGAAGGTCAGGACAAACTGAGACATTTACTCTTCACCTTTAATCCAGTAGATGTCATGCTAACGGTTGTTTTCCATTTTTCAAGTTTAATAAGGATGAAATTAATGACTTCGCCTGACGGATGGTTCTTTCTTTTTGTCCCTTTAGGGCCACAGTAGGTTATCGAGGTCGCCCAGACTCTCCCTGGTCAGTTCTTCTCCTCCTTCTCCTTCTCCTTCTCCTCTCATTCGTGTTGTTTCCTCCTCATACGGTGTAAGTGTGTCACTCCGGTGGCTCTCGGGGGCACGTTTCTGGTTCTAAAGGTGTTTTTCTGGGACATTCTTGGATCGCTGCTGGTTACTGTGGGAGGCGGGACTTCCCCTGCAGGTCTGAAGGAATTAGCTCGCTAACTGGGTCGCCTTGTGAGCTACTTTTCTGCTGGAAGCTGCTGGTTTGATCAGAACGTCATTAAAAACCCTCAGCGGCTACTAGTTAACGTCTAAACGGGATCATTGTTTACCAGCGGTTTATATAGATAGATAAATAAATAGATAGGCAGGTGTCACATGACTAAGTGTCTGTTTCCAGGAGCCCCGCCTCCCCTCCATTGTGGAAACGAAGGGCGATGCCCTGGACGAGTCCTTCCGTCTGTCTCCAGCGTCTCACTCCCGCCGGAACCTCCTGCTGCCCAGCTTCAGCAGCCCGGTTCGCCGCACCTCCCTGGGGAACCTGCTGGGGGACGAGCTGCGACAGTTCAACGCCCTGAGGCGGTGCCGCTCGCCCAACCTGAGCCGCGCCCTCCACAGTCAGAACGCATCGCCTCAGCCGCCGTCAAAACGAGAGCACCATAACCCCGCGGCGACCCCGACCCGGACCCCGACCTCAGCGCCTGATCAGAAACCCTCAAAGCTGCTGATCCCGACCGTGGCCTGCTTTGGACCCCCAGACCTCAGTCCCAGGTGAGACCAGCAGGAGCC
Source organism: Antennarius maculatus (assembly GCA_013358685.1). Classification (NCBI taxonomy): domain Eukaryota; kingdom Metazoa; phylum Chordata; class Actinopteri; order Lophiiformes; family Antennariidae; genus Antennarius; species Antennarius maculatus. The sequence goes on along the minus strand of CM023626.1, from coordinate 16,804,523 downwards.
TCACCTTCATGATGAGGATGGTGATGAAGAGTTACATCAACACCAAAAAAATAAATAAACAACATTAAACATTTTTTAACTTATGGATAAAGCAGTGCAGTACCACCAGGAACCAGTGGGGGCAGTAAAGCTCATCTAGTGGGCGTTTTAATGCCAACAGGGATCACCTGGGAGGATGTGGGCGTCGACCAGTACGGCGTTGGACAGTGACTCATTGCAGGAGGATGACACCTGAAGTGATGCAGAATCTAGGGGGCTCAGGTGCACCCCTCCCCCAGGAGAGGGAGGCGGCTAGCTCCAGTAAAAATATCTCACCTGTTCTTTAACTCCTCCTTCCTCCAGAGTCGTAGACGGCATCGAGGACAACGGACACGCCTTCTATTTCAACGTGGAGCGCAGCGTGACGAAAGCCGGCGCCGGAGGCAGCAGCCGAGGTTAGTCCCACCGCTGACATCCGCCAACACGTGGTAAAGAACGAGATGCGGTCTCACTGACGTCGTATCCATCCGCCAACACGTGGTAAAGAACGAGATGCGGTCTCACTGACGTCGTATCCATCCGCCAACACGTGGTAAAGAACGAGATGCGGTCTCACTGACGTCGTATCCATCCGCCAACACGTGGTAAAGAACGAGATGCGGTCTCACTGACGTCGTATCCATCCGCCAACACGTGGTAAAGAACGAGATGCGGTCTCACTGACGTCGTATCCATCCGCCAACACGTGGTAAAGAACGAGATGCGGTCTCACTGACGTCGTATCCATCCGCCAACACGTGGTAAAGAACGAGATGCGGTCTCACTGACGTCGTATCCATCCGCCAACACGTGGTAAAGAACGAGATGCGGTCTCACTGACGTCGTATCCATCCGCCAACACGTGGTAAAGAACGAGATGCGGTCTCACTGATGTCGTATCCATCCGCCAACACGTGGTAAAGAACGATGAAGGGGAGTCCTCTAAACTGTCCTCCTCTTCCTCCAGACTCCTCCCAGACGAACACCTCCCTGCTGCTGGAGACGGAGGAGTTCCGCCAAAGCGTCACTCAGCTCAACCACAAGGTGAGACACTGATGAAGACGAGCGGCGTGTTGATGTTCAGAGGTCTTCGGCGCAGAGCGATCAAATCAGCAGAGAACATGTCGTCCAATCAGCAGCGGCGTACAAACCAGAGTGAGGTCAGGCTGTGGGTGTGAGGCGGGCGGGGCAGCGAGGCTCCAGATGGTCTCAGGTGGGCGTCGCCTCAGCCCCACATTGATGAGTCAGCAGAACGGCCTGTAATGCATAGCAGGAGCGCTGACTCGGCATGCGATGACAGCCATTCTCTTCCTCTATGGTTTCGCTGCCTCCTCTGGGAGTCGGGGTGGGGGGTGTAGATGAATTTATCGCTCTGAGCTGAAACTTAAAGAAACAGGTCACCCTAAAACAAAGTGGAGCCCCACCCTGATGGGGGGTGAACTGCTCCTGTTTTGTAATTACTGGTCATGTGACCTCTGCCCCCAGATGAGCACGTTGAACCAGGAAGTGTCCGAGCTGACGAAGGGGCTACACCACATGATGCACCTCCTCCAGGCCCACCTGTCACTGCATCGCTACCAAACTCCCCTCCCTTCATACCCCTATGGCGTCCCGGGGGTGTCCAGGACCCCCGCAGCCCCCACCACGGACACACCTTTCAGCCTGGCTTCAGCCACCCACCCCCAGACTGACCCCCAGCGCCACAAGGACCAATGGAGCTACTCTACAGCCCCTGGACCTCCGGCTGAGGGCCCCCTTCAGCCTCAGACCCCCAGTCCACCGGCCCCCTCTTGCCCACGCCCCCCTTTAAACTCTGCCCCCAGATTAACCGCATGTCACGATTCAGAGGGTGTGACCGCCCCCCCGTGGCCCAGCCGTTCCCTTGCACCCCTCGGTGCGATCAGGACCACCATCAGCCAATCCCAGCCCATGTTGTGCCTGCAGCCCCCCAGCGATGGCGATGACTTCTCCTGCCTTTTGTCCAGCGCCCCCACTGGTTCATCCACACACAGCCTGCTGGACACCAGTCCACCCCCCCGCCTGTGCCCGCCCCCCGAGCCTGGTGTCAACGTATCCCGACCCCCGACCTCTCATCACCTGATCCAGGACTCCAACATCTTCCCGATGGACGACCCCCACCCCTCCATCCGCCCTGTGCCTGCGTCTCCGCCCGTTTTGATTGGCATGCCTCTGGGATCGTCCCTGGATTCAGGATCGCCATCGTCGGACGCTCTGGGGCCCCCCCACCTACCGCTGGGGGACCCGTCAGCCGTAGAACACACCAGTCTGGAGTGCCTCCTGGGGGGGTCTGTGGAGAGCAGGGACAGCGAAAGTGCGTCTTCACGGAGGTCCAGCATCGGAGTCCAGACTCAGAGTACCGAGCAGTCCTGGTGTCTGGACCTCACAGATTGAACCTGCAGCGGGGGGGCTCCTGAGACTGGACCAGAAACCAGACCTGAAGACCAGACCAGCTATTAGGAGAACCGACCAATCACAGATCAGATTCACTTCTTTATGTCACCATCATCTTGATGAAAAGTCTATCAAACAACAGCAGCAAAATGAAACACCTGAAGAGACTAGTTTAAACACCTGAAGAGACTAGTTTAAACACCTGAAGTAGAGACTAGTTTAAACACCTGAAGAGACTAGTTTAAACACCTGAAGAAGAGACTAGTTTAAACACCTGAAGAAGAGACTAGTTTAAACACCTGAAGAGACTAGTTTAAACACCTGAAGTAGAGACTAGTTTAAACACCTGAAGAAGAGACTAGTTTAAACACCTGAAGAAGAGACTAGTTTAAACACCTGAAGAGACTAGTTTAAACATCTGAAGTAGAGACTAGTTTAAACACCTGAAGAAGAGACTAGTTTAAACACCTGAAGTAGAGACTAGTTTAAACACCTGAAGAAGAGACTAGTTTAAACACCTGAAGTAGAGACTAGTTTATACACCTGAAGAAGAGACTAGTTTAAACACCTGAAGTAGAGACTAGTTTAAACACCTGAAGAAGAGACTAGTTTAAACACCTGAAGAAGAGACTAGTTTAAACACCTGAAGAGACTAGTTTAAACACCTGTAGTAGAGACTAGTTTAAACACCTGAAGAAGAGACTAGTTTAAACACCTGAAGTAGAGACTAGTTTAAACAACTGAAGAAGAGACTAGTTTAAACACCTGAAGTAGAGACTAGTTTAAACACCTGAAGTAGAGACTAGTTTAAACACCTGAAGAAGAGACTAGTTTAAACACCTGAAGTAGAGACTAGTTTAAACACCTGAAGAAGAGACTAGTTTAAACACCTGAAGAGACTAGTTTAAACACCTGAAGAAGAGACTAGTTTAAACACCTGTAGAAGAGACTAGTTTAAACACCTGAAGAGACTAGTTTAAACACCTGAAGAAGAGACTAGTTTAAACACCTGAAGTAGAGACTAGTTTAAACACCTGAAGAGACTAGTTTAAACACCTGAAGGCGATAAAGACTAGGTGTTTTAAACTACTCTCTTCTTCTTCAGGTGTTTCATTTTGCTGTGAAGCTCCAGATGTGATTGGTGGGTGGAGCTCCAGGTGTGATTGGTGGGTGGAGCTCCAGGTGTGATTGGTGGGTGGAGCTCCAGGAGTGATTGGCGCTCCATCAGATCTTCCTGCTCCGTGCAGGACTTAAAGGCTGGAGGTGGTTTTGGGTGAACTGCTCCTTTAATGCTGCTCCTCACAGTGTTTAATTCTTTCTTCTTCACTCCTGGACTTTTCATCATTTCTATGCAAATGCATGTCCTGTGCATTAACTGAGCTTCACTGGTGTCTTCACAAGCAGCACTGGTTTAGCACTGGTTCCAGTATGGACTGATGTTCTCCAGCACCCTGACAGCGGTCTGATCCCTCTTACCTCCTGGCATGGTAAAGTTATTTATTCTTTTTTCCTAAGGAAAAGGTGTCCAGAGCGACGTGTGAACACTCCACATGACAACCTTCTGAGTGTGAGCCCAGACGCAGTATGAGTGTGTGTGTGGGGGGGGGTGAACACGACTGTGGGGTCAAACTGAATGTTTCTGTCCGGTCGATGCGTTAATTATTAAAATCTGTCGTCTGAACTCGTTCAACGTTCAGCCCCTGGTCTGAAGCTGGAATCACACAAACACAAAGAGAGAGACTTTTAAACAAAGACGTCCTCAGAAATGTTGTTAATCTGCTGAATGTCAATGCAGGAACAACCATCCCACAATACTCAGATTACTTTTTGACTGATTTTAACACGACTGATGAATAAAGTTTGTAGAAATGTGTGACTGTCACTTTTTCTATGACATCACAACTCAATAATTGTCCCTTACAATCCTCCTTAAAAAAACTGAAAAAAAACATTTTCATACATAAAGCACACTGGATTATAAAACACATCTGAGAACTTATCTTCAATGAATGTTCTATTTTAAAACTTTTTTCATATATAAGGCACAGTGGATTACAAGAAATTGAGAAAAAGGCTTTTAGGTGCGCCTTATAGTGCGGAAAATACTGTAAATTATAAATTATGACATTTAAATGACCTCAAATGGAGATTATAGATTGAAATTTAATAAATAACGACTTAAGAACAATTCAGTTTATGAACAACCGATCTGAAACAACTGTTTTTATATGTTGAAGACTTATTTATTTACTCTATAAAAGATGTGTTTGTATTTAAATCCATGACTGAATCTCTCTGGGTTAAAGGTCATGTGATCGTTGTTGTTGACAGCAGACTCTGAGTTTCTTAACAAAGGAAAGTTTGACTGTTGTTCCTGATTTGTGCCAAAGTAAAACAAAAACAATGATTCAGAGACTTCCTGTCAAGACCAGCGAGGATAGGACAGAGTCCAGCTGTTATTCCTGGTGTTATAACCTCCCTACGAAGGTGTATTTGGTTATTACGACATGACACCCTTGATCATCAGATCGTCATGTTCCTGGGGGAGCGAGTGTTTCCCGTCCTCCGTGAGTCACTGAGGAAAACCCAGAATGAGCAGCGTCGTAAACATGGAGCGCCAGGAGGATAAAAAGGAGCAGCTCCAGATCCAGATCCATCCCATCGGTTCAGGAGCAACGCCTTCAGTCAACAGACGGTAACGGAGCTGAAACAGTGTCGGATCTTCTCTCTGCAGACGTGAGGAAACATGAAGGCTGTGATCTGTGCTCTTCTTCTTCTGCTGTTTGTCAGCCAGAGTGAGTAGACCTGCAAACAACAAACAAACAAACAAACAAACAAAGCTTGAGCTGATTTAACCCAACCTGTGTGCTCCTGTGCAGGTGATGCTTTGAGGTGTAGGTGTGGAGGAATAAGGTACTGCCCCAAACCTGTGGAAACCTGCGTCGGTTCCGACAGCGTCTGCGCCAGCGTCATCTTCCACGTTGGATCCAGTAAGTAGCTCACTGGGCCCCAGTAGCACCAGTAGTACCAGTATAGCACCAGTAGTACCAGTATAGCACCAGTAGTACCAGTATAGCACCAGTAAGGAGAAGCGTTGTTCCTGGTTGCTGATGCTTCCTGTCTTGCTTCCACAGGCCCCAGCTACTTCAAGGGATGCCTTCAGGCCAGGCAGTGTAGTCAGATGAACCAGCCGGGGATTTCAACCGCCACCTGCTGCAGGACCAACGAGTGCAACCGATAAACGGAGCCGATAAAACTGATCGATAAATATTCATGTTCCTGATGTCCTGTGACAAAATTTAAATAAAAGAAATGGATAAAAAACTTTTTGTTTCCACTCTTTATTCGCTTGTTCCATAAATCGAGGAGAATAACCCTCCTCTCAGAACCAGTTAGAGATGGTGAATTTAGGCAGAAATGTAAAAACCAACAACGTGTTAAGATTAAGATGATTTTGGTTAACAGGTTTGCTATTTTATCTTTCTGTGCGCCCTCTTGTGGTGGAGGTGAGCGGTGTCGCGCTGCGCCCTCTTGTGGTCAAAGTCAGTGTTGCACCAGTCGAGTTCATCCACACTGATGTTACTTTCCTTTTTCAAACGACAGAAAAACATTAGCAGATAAAACTACAACCCAGAATGAGCAGCGTAGTAAACATGGAGCGCCAGGAGGATAAAAAGGAGCAGCTCCAGATCCAGATCCATCCCATCGGTTCAGGAGCAACGCCTTCAGTCAACAGACGGTAACGGAGCTGAAACAGTGTCGGATCTTCTCTCTGCAGACGTGAGGAAACATGAAGGCTGTGATCTGTGCTCTTCTTCTTCTGCTGTTTGTCAGCCAGAGTGAGTAGACCTGCAAACAACCAACAAACAAACAAACAAACAAACAAAGCTTGAGCTGATTTAACCCAACCTGTGTGCTCCTGTGCAGGTGATGCATTGAGGTGTAGGTGTGCAGGAAAGAGGAACTGCCCCAATCCTGTGGAGACCTGCCTCGGTTCCGACAGCGTCTGCGCCAGCGTCATCTTCCACACTGGATCCAGTAAGTAGCTCACTGGGCCCCAGTAGCACCAGTATAGCACCAGTAGTACCAGTATAGCACCAGTAAGGAGAAGCGTTGTTCCTGGTTGCTGATGCTTCCTGTCTTGCTTCCACAGGCCCCAGCTACTTCAAGGGATGCCTTCAGGCCAGGCAGTGTAGTCAGATGAACCAGCCGGGGATTTCAACCGCCACCTGCTGCGGGAATGACATGTGTACCTGATAAACGGAGCTGATAAAACTGATCGATCGATCAATATTCATGTTCCTGATGTCCTGTGACAAAAATTGAATCAAAGGAAAAGGATAAAAAACTTTTTGTTTACACTCTTTATTAGCTTGTTCCATAAATCGAGGAGAATAACCCTCCTCTCAGAACCAGTTAGAGATGGTGAATTTAGGCAGAAATGTAAAAACCAACAACGTGTTATGATTAAGATCATTTCGGTTCAATTTTGCTGTTTTATCTCTGTGCGCCCTCTTGTGGTGGAGGTGAGCGGTGTCGCGCTGCGCCCTCTTGTGGTCGAGGTCAGTGTTGCACCACTCGAGTTCATCCACACTGATGTTACTTTCCTTTTTCAAACGACAGAAAAACATTAACAGATAAAACTACATCCTTTCTCCAACTATGTGAAGCTCATTTTCAAGACTCGTTTCCTGAAAGTTTTGAAGAAAACTTTTTTCAAAAGCAGAAAACGTGACAATTTAAAAAATACTGTTTGTTGTTTTGCTGTGTATAATTTATTCTGCATTTAATACACAAATCTAGATGTTAGATGCGCAACCAGTTTAATAGAAATAAGTCACTCAATCCTGTTAAACCACTCTTCAAGCAGCTGATTTATTTTTAGTTTAAAACTCAGGCTAAATCAGAACAGAACTGCATGTTCAGTGAGGTTATTAAATGAAACAGGAAAAGTGAGATTTTAGTCAGTGAGTTTGTGTCTTCATTACAGCTATACATCAAAAATGTATCATTTATTAATCATTTATAAATAAGTCAAAGCTTTATTTGGAGCCATTCACTCAACCGACCTGAAGTTTATTTGGTTTGTTCCTGAGGTGTTTTGTAGGAAATTGTTTCAGAGATGAGTCACTTGTAATAATTGATTACCAGAAAATGTATAGCTAGTCCCCAACCTACAAACATTAAAAGATGCGAACAAATGCGCGCCACCCTATCTGACTATTGTCCTGTAGTTCCCCTTTTGTTCGCTATGGTGATGGACAGGCTGACAGACGAGGTTAGACAGGAATCTCCATGGACTATGATGTTTGCAGATGACATTGTGATCTGCAGTGAGAGCAGGGAACAGGTGGAGGAGAAGCTAGAGAGGTGGAGGTTTGTCCTGGAAAGGAGAGGGATGAAGGTTAGCCGCAGTAAGACAGAGTACATGTGTGTGAATGAGAGGGACCCAAGTGGAAGAGTGAGGTTACAGGGAGAAGAGATCAAGAAGGTGGAGGATTTTAAGTACTTAGGGTCAACAGTCCAGAGCAATGGAGAGTGGGGAAAAGAGGTGAAGAAGCGTGTCCAGGCAGGATGGAATGGGTGGAGAAAAGTGTCAGGTGTGATGTGTGATAGAAGAGTTTCAGCTAAAATGAAAGGAAAGGTGTACAAAACTGTGGTGAGACCAGCGATGTTGTTTGGTCTAGAGACAGTGTCACTGAGGAAAAGACAGGAGGCAGAGCTGGAGGTAGCAGAGATGAAGATGCTGAGGTTCTCTCTGGGAGTGACCAGGAAGGATAGGATCAGGAATGAGTACATCAGAGGGACAGCACATGTTAGAGGTTTTGGAGATAAAGTCAGAGAGGCCAGACTGAGATGGTTTGGACATGTCCAGAGGAGAGATAGTGAATATATTGGTAGAAGGATGCTGAGTTTTGAACTGCCAGGCAGGAGGCCTAGAGGAAGACCAAAGAGGAGGTTTATGGATGTAGTGAAAGAGGACATGAAGGTAGTTGGTGTGAGAGAAGAGGATGCAAAGGACAGGGTTAGATGGAGGCAATTGTTTCGGTGTGGCGACCCCTGAAGGGAAAAGCCGAAAGGAAAAGAAGAAGAAGTCCTGTAGTTCCCCTTTTGTGCCACAACCCCTGTGGGAGCAGCACGTCTGCGTTCACGCAGTTCCAACACTCTTGTTGTTTTTTGTTGTCTCTGTTAGCATCTCGGAGCGTCAGGCTTCCTACCTTGGATACTTTACTGTTTATCATGGATGATAAAGGCTAGTGAAGATAGTGGTAGTGGTGACTATCTCTCTGATGACAACTCTGACTCTGACCCACAATAACTCCTCCCTCCTCATTTTCCTTCACTCTAAAGCTAAGCTACATGCTACATGCTACTGTAGCTACAGTGCATCATCAACAGTGACTCTGACTGTTGTTGTTAATGATCTTTAAAACTGGTGGAGAGTTCCTTCCAGTGTTTTCTTCTTCTTCTCCTCCTACTTAAGGATGACAGTATTTTCCACACTATAAGGCACAATGGATAATAAGACTCACCTTCAGTGAATGGCCTACTTAAAAAAACATTTTCATACATAAAGCACACTGGATTATAAAACGCATCTGAGAACTCATCTTCAATGAATTTTCTAATTTAAAACTGTTTTCATATATTAGGCACATTGGATTACAAGAAATTGAGAAAAAGGCTTTTAGGTGCGCCTTATAGTGCGGAAAATACTGTAAATTATAAATTATATTGACATTTAAATGACCTCAAATGGAGATTATAGATTGAAATTTAATAAATAACGACTTAAGAACAATTCAGTTTATGAACAACCGATCTGAAACAACTGTTTTTATATGTTGAAGACTTATTTATTTACTCTATAAAAGATGTGTTTGTATTTAAATCCATGACTGAATCTCTCTGGGTTAAAGGTCATGTGATCGTTGTTGTTGACAGCACACAGTGTTTCTTAACAAAGGAAAGTTTGACTGTGGTTCCTGATTTGTGCCAAAGTAAAACAAACATGATGATTCAGAGACTTCATGCCAAAACCAGAGAGGATAAGACAGAGTCCAGCTGTTGTTCCTGGTGTTATAACCTCCCTACGAAGGTGTGTTTGGTTATCAAGACATGAAACCCTCAATCATCAGATCTTCGTGTTCCTGAGGGAGTGAGTGTTTCCCGTCCTCCAAAACCCAGAATGAGCAGCGTAGTAAACATGGAGCGCCAGGAGGATAAAAAGGAGCAGCTCCAGATCCAGATCCATCCCATCGGTTCAGGAGCAACGCCTTCAGTCAACAGACGGTAACGGAGCTGAAACAGTGTCGGATCTTCTCTCTGCAGACGTGAGGAAACATGAAGGCTGTGATCTGTGCTCTTCTTCTTCTGCTGTTTGTCAGCCAGAGTGAGTAGACCTGCAAACAACAAACAAACAAACAAAGCTTGAGCTGATTTAACCCAACCTGTGTGCTCCTGTGCAGGTGATGCTTTGAGGTGTAGGTGTGCAGGAAAGAGGTACTGCCCCAAACCTGTGGAAACCTGCGTCGGTTTCGACAGCTTCTGCGCCAGCGTCATCTTTCCCGTTGGATCCAGTAAGTAGCTCACTGGGCCCCACTAGCACCAGTATAGCACCAGTAGTACCAGTATAGCACCAGTAGTACCAGTATAGCACCAGTAGTACCAGTATAGCACCAGTAGTACCAGTATAGCACCAGTAAGGAGAAGCGTTGTTCCTGGTTGCTGATGCTTCCTGTCTTGCTTCCACAGGCCCCAGCTACTTCAAGGGATGCCTTCAGGCCAGGCAGTGTAGTCAGATGAACCAGCCGGGGATTTCAACCGCCACCTGCTGCGAGGAAGACATGTGCAACTGGTAAACGGAGCCGATAAAACTTATCGATCCATCAATATTCATGTTCCTGATGTCCTGTGACAAAAATTGAATTAAAGGAAATGGATAAAAAACTTTTTGTTTTCACACTTTATTAGCTTGTTTCGTAAATCGAGGAGAATATTATGTTCAAGTACAAATCATGACCTTTATAAAAAAATATTTCTGCATTAAAAGAATACAGGTGCGGCTTTTCACCAACAATCAGGATTTTCTAGAGAATGGATACATGTTAGGACGGTGGTGCAATGGGCAACGCTGTTGCCTCACAACCAGAAGGGCTTGATTCCTTTCTGTGTGCAGCTGAATCACACTAAATCGCTAGGTATGGGTGTGACAGTGTATGGTTGTGTGTGTTTAATCTGGCCCTGCCATGAGCTGGCGTCTCATCCAGGGTGTACCCTGCCGTAGCCTGCTGGCAAGCGGCTGTAATGACAATAACAATGATGATGATGATGATGATGATAATAATAATAATAATAATAATAATAATAATAATAATAATAAACCTTCTATTTGTCTCCCCTCAGGGAAATAATCTTTCCACTCTAGTTAGTCCATCACACGCGTAAACGAGAAGATGGATGGATGGATGGATGGATGGATGGATGGATGGATGGATGGATGGATGGATGGATGGATGATGTTAGTCACACATGATTGGAAAAACACTACTTAAATACTGTACACTACTATGAAATAAGACATATATTACATTTAAATGACCCCTTCTCTAATAAACTATAATATTATGATGAACATTAATAAATTTATTGTGTATCACAAACCAATAATAAAATAACAATAATAGCAATTCATCCTAATGAATAGATTCTGGTACAGTATATTGGATGTGATCGTGACGGACTGTCGTTCTCGCATCTGATTGGCTGTGACTGGAGTCACATGAGCGACAGATCCAGGAAGTGTTTTCCTCCTCCAAGGCGGAAGCGTCTGTTTGACTCAAGCTGAAAGTGTTTCAGGAGAAAACGTTCATAACGAAGAACGACTCGGTTCTGACCGTGTGTTCAGCGGCCGGACGGGACGTCGCCTTGACTTATCGGTACAAACAACAACAACTTTTCTGTTCCTTCGTAGTTTTTGCTCCTGCTAGCCGAGACTAGCATTGCTAACCCGTCTGTTGCCTGTGTCGGAGCAGCGTTAGCATCGGAGCTAACTCCGCTGCTGCTGTTCAGTGTGGTCAAAGTTAAGACCCGGGTTTGTGATCAGGTCTCTGTGTGTGTCTGTTTTGTATATATCGCTGTTTTACGGTTTATTTAACACGATGTGTTGTTAGAAACTACATGAAGCTGCTGGAGTAATGTCAAACTGTGTCCGGTAACATCAGATCATAAACTTTAAAACACTTTCTGGCCTTTTTCCATGTCAGCACGGTCACCGTCAGCATGGAGTGGATGATTAATCTCTTCATTATAACGCTCTAAGTCGTTATTAGTAATAAGAAATTGACTTTAGGTAAATATCAGTGGGTAATTGTCATTATAAATTAAAATCAGGCGTGTAGAAAAGATAATTTCTTAGTTTCTATGATGAAATTTAAAGGAAAGATCTTGCAAAATATTTTTTTGTTTTCTAAATTAATTTTACAGAATACATTGTTGGTTGTAGAGCTCAGACGTGTTTTCACTTTCACTTGATCATGCACTGTCAAACAGTAATGGATAAATACTTCCAGCAGTAATAATAATTATTTTTTTAGGTATAAAATTACAAATGATTTTTTTTTTTCCTATCCCCAACCGTGACATTACAATCTGCATACTTTTTAAAAAATTATTATTGGTGAGCCACAGCAACTTTTAGGCACATATATGATCAACTATTCAGCAGACTGTAAAACTAATCACCATAATTTTCCCTCCATTTCCAGGAAGCCCGGGTCGCTCCACCGCTGCGCTCCGATCCGACCAGGACTTCTATCCTGACAGCGTCTCTGCGCCTCCTCGCCTGTAGCTTCATCTCGATTGTGAAATCTTCTGTCTTTGCCAATGGCTGGGCGAAGCGGAGGAGCAACGAGGCCCAATGGCGCCGCTGCGGCAAACAAAATCTGCCAGTTCAAACTGGTGCTGCTGGGGGAGTCGGCTGTGGGGAAGTCCAGCTTAGTGCTGCGCTTCGTCAAAGGCCAGTTCCAGGAGTTCCAGGAGAGCACCATCGGAGGTTTGTCCCATTTACACCCAGGACCTGACCTGTACCTGACCTCCTCTGCTGATGAAACCCCTGATAATTGTATTGATCTGTCCTTAGCTGCTTTCCTCACTCAGACCGTCTGCCTGGACGACACCACTGTGAAGTTTGAGATCTGGGACACGGCAGGTCAGGAGCGCTACCACAGCCTGGCCCCGATGTACTACAGAGGAGCTCAGGCAGCCATTGTGGTCTATGACATCACCAACGCGGTAGGTTCCGCCTGCAGGGCGATGAAATCAATCAGTCAGTCAATTGGTTGTGTTGCTTTAAAGCAGGATGTGAGTGAATGTTAGAATAACTTCACAGCTGTTTAAGACCCGGTGGAGCTCAGACCGGGGGCTGTTCTTGGGTTGGGTCGTGGTGTCAGCAGGCGTCCCTCTTCCCTGTACCATTTTCCAGTTCCTCCAAGAAGATCCTGAGGCGTTCCCAGTCTACGTTAGAGTCAGAATCCCTCCCTCGTCTCCTCTTAGTCCAAAAAACCTCCAAGGGGAGTCCCTGGGGTGATCTAACTAAACACCAGGCCTTCTGAAAGGCGTCTTTTAAATGTGAAAGAGCAACAGTGATCAAGTTTGCTTCTTCACCAGGACACTTTTGCACGAGCGAAAAACTGGGTGAAGGAGTTGCAGAGACAAGCCAGTCCCAACATAGTGATCGCTCTGGCGGGGAACAAGGCGGACATCGCCAACAAGAGAGCCGTCGAGCTTCAGGTGTGGAAACGATTCCAGATGTTTCATCATGGCATCATTTTATTAATGAAATGGCTGAGATGTGTGGTTTTTTTTGTTAGGAGGCGCAAGCGTACGCCGATGACAACAGCCTGCTCTTCATGGAGACCTCGGCCAAGACCGCGATGAACGTCAATGAAGTTTTCATGGCTATTGGTGAGTCAGAGCTCCCACGCTTTTTTTTCTGCTCCCAACAGGTGTTTGATTGGTTTTTAAAACGTCTGCCATCTTGTTCTCTGCAGCAAAGAAACTCCCGAAGAACGATCCTCAGGCGGGGCCGGGGCCAGCGGGGCGGACCAGGACAGGAGTGGACCTACAGGAGGCTGCTCCTCAGGGGCGTCATGGCCAGTGCTGCGGCGGCGGCAATTAGCGAGGCCAGGAAGAAGTTAGCGAACGAGCCCTGAACAGCGTTTTAGGACAGAACGTAGCCAGAGAGGCAGGAGAGGGCAGAGACACTCGCCACCCTGCCCTCAAACCGAGATTACAGATGAGATTATCTGGATCCTCTTTGATTTAAGGAACATTTTATAAAGAATCATAAGCTAGAGGGAATTACCCAGAATTCCACATGACTTCTCTTCTGTCTCTCCCCTGAGTCTCTATCTACCTCCCTGATCTGTCTGTTGATTGAATCCTGTATTAACTTCTGGAAGGGTAGTGCGAGTGTCTGTGTGTGTGTGTGTCTGTTGTCTGTGTGTGTTTGTGTGTGTGTGTGTGTGTGTGTGTGTGTGTGTGTGTGTGTGTGTGTGTGTGTGTGTGTGTGTGTGTACGCAGCACACGCATGTAAGACGACAGTTTTCTACTCTTCTACTTCTCCCTACGCCGATCATCATCATTACAAAGCTACAGACACCCAACCATTGAACTCCTGGGCGGTTCGTCTGCTCTGTTCGGGACCTGAAACCTGACCGTAAAAAAAGAAAAGCGGGTCATGATTTAAGAGGCTACACGCGAACACGCAGGCGTTTGCATTCATTGTGTGTTGATTCCTGTAACACCAGAGTTGTCAGCCTTTTTTAAAAAACTAATGTGAATCTAAAATAGTAATAAATAACATGGAAGATTCTGTTTGTGCCGAGTTGTTTTGCAGTGTTGTGGTCGCTTTGACCAGATCGACCAGTGCCGATCCGGTTTGTTTGGAAGAAACGGTTCCAGAAAGACAGATTGGACTGTTAACAGGGTGGATTTTGTAGGGAAAAGGACAGCGAGACGGGGGAGGAAGTGTTCTTTCTTTTGAGGGGTGAATCCAAGAAGTTAGCTTCCCTCATTGCAATCAAGGGAAGTGGAGGGGACAGGATACCCGAATCGTTTCCTCGGTGATGAGAGAGCGCATTCCTCCACTGGCGAGGCCAGGAAACTCAAAACTCAAGAACCTGAAGCTCGATCATCAACATATAATCTGAAATTCAGGACTAGACTAGAATACTAGAGTCACTACAGCTTTGACCTTGATAAACTTTTTAATCAAGGTTTGCACACAATTAATCCAAGGTGGAACCTTTATAATAATAAATATGGTTTATTTGTGTCTCATGACTCCAGTCTAGTATCCAAACATCAGTCCGCCCAAAGCTTCAGTTCTGGTTCTGTTCTAACCTAAAGTTGGACTGTAAATCTCCAGAATATCTTCAGTGTGAGTATTTCTGACTGGCACTTCTTAACAAGCACTACTTCTCTAAATATACTCTTGAATATACTTGATGTTCTTGTTTGGCAGCTGACTCAGTGGTTTGTTAGCCCTGCCTCCTCCAGGCGAGTCTTGTTTCGACACTTTTCAGAACTCCAGACAATTCTGCACAATATGTTATTCATAAAGCTTTGCATGATGGGAAACAAAGCAGTCAGAATTTGGACGTATATAGTAAAGAATGTGTGAATCAGATAGAGCTTTTATTTGTAGTTCTGAGACAGCAGGACCCGTGTTCGACCAGCAGAGGGCAGCATTGTGCCTGATTCGACATTTAAGTAGGTCCTTGGATGTGTAGTTAACCCTATAAAGAAAACAAATATTAACTCATCTTAAAAAATTCATTCAACATTTTTAAAGATATTTAATGTATATTTAAAAATCTAAATTAAAAATAATAAATTAATTGTATGACATGAAGCAAAGGACAAAGATCAGCTGCTCCTGTGAGCTCACCTGACAGTCACAGAACATTTACACCTCTGTCTGCAGCGACCTTTCAAAGACGAGCCAGAAGCTCTTTGAGCTTTTAAGTCGGCTGAAGGAACTGGACAGTACAGCAAATTGAATCCGAGCAGAGGTTCGCGGGCATTTCACAGTTATGACAAGGATTTGCAGCAGCACGTTGGACATGAATGCAGGCTGGTGCAGGAATGCAGAATACCCTGTGTTGGTTTAATGGTGTGTTCACTGCCCTGTTGTTGAATTAAACAATCCAGATCCCATTGGTATTGATTGCAGGATGTATTTTCAGTATGTGATGGCCAAAAACCTGCAAGACATTTGAAGACAGGCAGAGGTTGGAGGTTCGAATCCTCCTGTTTCCAGACTCAAAACGCTTCATCCACAGGCTGAAACATTTTAGTCGTTGGAGAAAGAAAAAGTTTGCTGTGAATTTCTTTGTTTGCACACAATGAATTTAGTAGAAAACTGCTGTGTTGAGCCTCCATGTAAACACGTAGAAATAAAAGCAGAGCTCCAGTAAAGGATAAAGCATTTTTAAGGCTGACAGACGCTCTATTGTGGTTTGACGGCTCAGGCCTAACATTACATCCACTTTTAAAGCCTGGGAGACAGACAGCATCTCCAGCAAAAGCACACCGCCGCTCACAGGCGATGATTTCTCATTTGTTCAGCTGCCAGTCAAAACGTTCGGTCCGCAAAAGTCATTTTTCCTACTTAAGCCTCTGAATCATAATGAGGTGCAGAAGAAAGGAAATGTGCCCCGAACATAAATGCAATCTCAAACCTTTACATCCCATATAATTAGTTCTTTTTTTGATAAAATGGCTCATAAGTGTTGTGCATGGCATGGTTGCCATGCCAACAAAGATTTATAGGATTAGTGTCAGTGCTGGAAATGAGCAGTTCAGGCTGACAGAAACCTGTCCAACACTTCCAGTTGCTCCGATGGAGTCTTTCTATCCACCTGGATGGAAAAGTGATTAAATTTCCAACGCTATCCGGTCAGTTTGGTGGGCTGAAGATGTCTGATAGAACGACCGCTGGTGAGCAGTGTGTGTGACCGAAGAGGAAACCTCTGACTGGGATGGCGAGGAAGAACCAGGCCAACACATGATCACCTCGTCAATGTGATCCATGACCTCATCAATGTGATCGATCACCTCATTAATGTGACTGTTCTGCCAGCTGAGGGGACGCAGGTGAAAGAATAATCTAGGTTAACTTGGTGAAAAAGTCCAGGTTCACACAGTGAAATAGTCCAGGTTCACACAGTGAAACGGTTTGGAGTAAAGCAGCATCTTCCATCAGGACTTGACATCAAATTGATTCCGATGTGATGAATCCAGAGAAGTAAAGTAAAATAAAAGTTGTTGCCTGAGGAACTCTCAGGTTCTTGATTTTTTGGCAACCAGTGGAATAAAATGTCTTTTAAATGAAACTCACTTGCGCTCACTTGTATTTTGCACCCACACAACAGACACCTGATGACACCTTACACCCTTCCCTCCTGCATGCTTGCTTGTGCACGGGAGCACATGTGCACCTTTATTTTTAGGGTGGGGGGTGAAGCAGGGTGCCAGAGGACTACAGTGAGAAGGACATAGCTCAAACTCCAAGTATGTTTCCACCGAGCGCTCGTCATCGTCTGCTTGACAGCTGACCCAGACGACATGTGTGCATGTCACTGCATCCCAGATTCATCTGCTGGCATGTGTTTTTGAACACAGATCAACAATGTTAATGAGGGGCTCTAAGGGGGGAGCAGAGGGGGGTGATGGGTGTGATTGGCCCTGCAGCACAGAAACAGGCCTTGAAGGTGGGGGGACTTTGACTCTGACCCTCCATCCATTCAAGTTTTTGTTTTACATCAATGTTGTTTCAAGGATTTACAGACTTTAAACGAACTTTCATGACAAACTGAAAGTAAAACCTTTAATAGTAGTTGAAGGGGTCCTCCCCTTTTTTACATATTCATAAGCATGACGTCATAGAGGTGATTTTAGCCCATTATTGAGATATTAATTTCTTTAAACCACACTGACATCATAAACCTGGAGCCTGAAGCAAAGTTCAATGATTTTATGCTTGTTGTTGTGACCCAGAACGAGACCTTATTTAATATTTATTATCAAATTTGATTTATTCTTTAAATAAATCAACTGAAGGCCCAAATCCTCCCTGATATAAAATGTGAGTGGATTCAGACGCCACGGAAACGGACGGAATAAAACAAGAGAAAAAAATTTGAAAGGTCCACCAAACATAATAAAAAAATACAACCATTTTCTTTCAATACGTGCATCTTGTCAGTAGTTATCTATATATTATCCGTTATTTTAATAAAATATTCTAGAACACACGTGAGTACCGCTTCCTTTTTAATACCCGTTCAGCCCAAAATGAAAATTCTTTCTTTGGAAATTGAAAATTTCTCACAAATAATTTCTGGTGTCTCCTGAAAAACTAGACCTGTGCTATGTTGGGGTAAAAACAGGTGACGTGAACTCATCACGGAGGCAGATAAACAGTAAACAAGTTATTTTATTGTTGTTTTAATTTTTATTTATTTTAGCGAACTGCTCCTTTAAAAAGTTGTTTGTATTTAAAAAAAAAAAAACTTTATTATTTCTAAATTTTAACGGTCTTTCCGTCACTCCATCTGTCTCTCCGTCTCTCTATCAACCTCGCGCGCAGCGATCTTGACGTCTCTGTCGCGCGGGCTCCTTGATGGCACGCGCGCGCCGCTCACCACCAGTGGCTCGGGTCCTCCTGACTCACGCGGGACTGAGGTACCTACAGCCGAGCGCGTGCCGTTTGTAGTCCGCAGCAGCCGGAGAAGGACGGAGACCGACGGAAGCAGGTAGGACCCCGGAATCAACGGCCGCTTCCGGGGTTCGGTTGTGTGTCCGTTGTGAGTCCGTAGTGTGTCCGTTGTGAGTCTTGTTGCGGATTGGTTCTGACTGCCGAACGAGGTAAAAAAAACCCCAAAAAAACTCGGTAATTTTTGCTAAAGCGGTCAAAAACTAGCAATTAAGCTAACGAGAAATGGTTTAACGTTCAGTTTTTGGTTTGACTCCTACATCAACCTGCAGTAAACGTGTACATTATTTCTCCCAGGTAAAACATAAACTGGCAAATTAACGTTAATTGTCTTCAATTTAAAATATTTTACATTTAGTATGATAGAGAAATTACTTTTTAAAAACTATTTCAGTTTCTCAAACAGCAAGTCGTTCTGGCTTGTGTTCAAACGTTGCATTCTGAGTTTATGTCTTAAATATTAATGAAGGAAAATATTTAAACTTTGGAGGGCAAGGGCATAAACTCCATAGGCGTAGATCCTGGGGGGGCAGGGGAGCCGTGGACCCCCCCCCCCAGGGAATCAGAGGTAGGGTATGAGATTAAAATAATCCCGTCTGGATAGATCTGAACTCCAGCAATACTTAACACATTTATTTTTTAAAGGTTATTTATATTTGTGTCTTTTTTCAATATATTTGAATAAGTTTCACATTGTCTCTGCAGTAAATGTGAGAGGAAAATATAAATGATGTCACTGCTGCGTTCAATGTTCCACTAAATACAGTAATTCTAAAAGTGAAATGTCCATTATGTGCACATTAACCCGAATTAAACATTAAGTGATTCGTTAAAATCCGTTAACGTGTTGGTCGTGTTACCGTCAGATCGGCTAACGGAGGCTGTCGTCGCCATGACATCATGTGGCGTTAACCACGTGGGCTCAGCTGTTATTATTGAACGAAATGTTGATTATTAGGTGTGTAAAAGGAGTGTTTAAAACCTGAAGGTCACATTGTAGTCAATGACAAAAAAGGTAAATATTCAAATTTCAAAGGCTGGAATCCCTGAATATTTTGCATCTTGATATGTTTACTCAAACATATTTGATTTTTTTATTTTTTGGATGATTAATCAAGAGAGAAATTGATTTCTGGTCTGGTGGTTCCTGATGATGAGTACTTTGCTGCTTGTGATGCTTCAGGTCTTGTGTGTCATTACTGTGATTGTTGCCATGGCGTACTCGGCTGCTCTTCAATTCAAGCAGAGCAGACCCACTTAAACACCCATCACCACCATCATCATCATCTACTGGATCCCGTCTAAATGACCTCGCTATGTGCTGCCCCCCGCCCCCCCCCGTGCATAAGTGGTCCAAATCCCCCCAACCCCCCACTCGTCAAACTGTTCTTTCCACCTTCATGCAAGTGTGGTTTTCACGGTGAACAAAAGGTCTTTGATTCATCACCTCTGCTGCCCACTCTCCAGAGTGATGCTGTAATTTTCATCAGCATCCCGTGAAGTGAAATCGGTGGAAGGGGGAGTGGGGGTCCACTCCCAGAGCTCAGCAGTATCCATGATAGCGTTGTATATGTAACATAGCATATAGCTTTTAAATTAACAACATGAATTCAAGAAATGAAGCTGAAACTGCTCGACGATAGAAACAGCAGCAGAAAGCAAACCTAAAAACGTTAAAAAATAAATGTAAGGGTCAGATTTCCTGGTAGACATGTGCAGACACGTAGGTGACGAGCTGAAGTCGATGTTTGTCTTGTTTGTTCATAGGTGTGTTTTAACGTGTCATCAGAGCATCGTCTCCCATCTCTTTAAAGAAGTGTTCATTTTATCAGCTGCTGTTGGTAGTCTTCATTGTTTTTTTTAATCATATTTAGTCACATGATCCTATTTTTTGTCTGTATTATTATTATGAAAGAAATCCGTCAGGTTCTTATCAACCTTTGTCAATCTGGTGGAGCCAAACCAACATTCTGTTCGGTCGGATTGTTATCTGATAGAAACAGCTTGAATGATTCAGAAGTAGTTCTACAGAAAGCATGTGATGATATCAGGTAAAGGAACACGTTCAGATGTGGAACATGTTCTGATTGGCTGATTTATTCTAGAATCTTCCTTTGAATTCGCCACAGCACGGGAAGCTGCTGCTCACGTTTCCAACCACAGAATATTCAGACAAGAAGAACGACTGAAATATTTTAGTCTCCCTTAAATAAAAAGAGATTTTGCTAGTTTTTATTTATTCTCATCTTTTCCAACGATAACATTTCATGTTTCAACCTAGTTTCCATAAAAATTGATCGACAATTGTTTCTATTAATTTCTTTTTATTTATTTTAGCCCACCGCTATCCATCATGATGATCTTTCCCCGCTGCCCTGGCGCTCTGCTCTCGCTGTATTTCGGCGTTTGGCTGCTGCCGTCTGTCTCAGTAAAACCCGTCAGCTGTGAAATTGGGAATAATCATGTGGAACGAGATTGGGACGGGAGCAGCTTGAGCTGCAGCCCTTCGGTCGGAGGAGTCCCACTGATAAAGTCCATCGAGCGCCGAGCAATCACCCCAAAAATTCCTGTTGACGTGTGAGGAATATTGCTTTTTGTGTGCATCGTGAACGCAGAGGTTTTCTCTTTGTAGTGTCACAGTGGTAAAAATGCAGGAAGAGCTCAGCTCCCATTGTCACCCCAGATCCCCTCATGGAGGGGCTGTCCTCTGCAGAGACTCGGGGCGACGAATGAGCCAAAAGACTAATTAGTCCTGGACTCTTAATTAAACTGATGGGTTGAGTCGCTGCAAGCATCCCCATCCAGATAACTGTGCTGCAGTTTATTTGGCTGAAAATGAGACGCTTGTCTTTGTAAGGGTTCAGCTGAGATTATTTCCTCTTATTTCTTCAGTGAATGGATTAAATGTTTGGAAAACTAATTTCTCCACATGTTCAGTATGAAATAATTTCTAACAGACGGTCCATAATAGCTTAGAGATCGCTGATCAAAACCAGCTGCTGGGATTAATATCGATACCCTCATGCGAGGATTTTCAAATTAAAAAGCCGTGCAGCAGTTTGTGGACACAAACCAGGAGGAAATTTTGATTACTGATTAATAAGCCTATTATTATCAAAATATTTTACTGATGAACCTAAAATACAAAGAGTGTTGAATCAATTTGCTTCTGAGTGTATGTGTGTGTGTATGTGTGATCACGTGCATAATAAATTACACACACTCTTAATTCACTATCGAACACAATGAGCCGCCATACGGAAGAATGAGATAGCAACAAGAAACAGAAAGAATTGATCATGTCTATCGTTCAGAGAACTGATTCACTTTTGATCAGCTGATCGATTCATCAGCTGATCGTTACAGTTCGTTTCCCTCCATTAATCGGAACGATAGATTCTCCCTAGCGAACATTACTGTGAAGCGCTAAAGGCCATGAAGCAGCTAAATGAGAATGTCTTTAAGTGGACTGGATCACAGGGAGCTGATCCGAGCCTCTGATCCTGGACCAACAAGATATGACCATGAAATAACTTTATTTAAATCTCATCCAGACTCTGATAACAACACCTGATAACCTATTTGATGGAGGAGCTCTGCTGCTGGTGCATCCTCTGGGGAGCTCAGAGCATCTTTATGTCGTAAGATAGATAGATATATACTTTATTGATTCCGATGGAATTTCCGTATGCCACGGAAACAAAATATTTAGTCACATTAGCATATCTGTTTACTGGTGTCCATTCAGTCCAACAGGAAGTACTGCATCACAGAAAGGCAGAACATCACTGCTTCTCACCTGAGGAAACACTTGATGTTCTAATGCATTCAGCCCGGCAGCAGTGATTTAATTTCCACTCACACGTGTTGCAGAATGCTGCGTTCAGGAGTCGTAATAGAGATGATAACCACCAGAACGGGCCTCCGTATGCTCGGAGGCTCGTGTTGCTGCAGTGATTGACAGTTTAATGACAGACAAATATTTAGAGGCTTTATGCAAATATTCATGTGCATGCAGATGAAATGTAAATGTTCTCCTTGCTTCGGCGTTCCATCAGTGCTAGATGTTCATCATTCACGTTCACCAGCCTGCTAGTCATCTGCGCCTCCTCCCACCTCCTGGTGTCACCTCTTATGGAAAGCATACGTTCCTCCTCCAAATCCTGTCCTACTTGGCAAACAGTGAACACGTTTAGCACTTAGCCAGAGAGGCTGAGCTGAGGCTGCTGGCAGGGATGGAGGCGTCAGCGCCGCTGCTCCAGGCTGATCATCGCTGAAAAAATCCAACCCTTCCCTCTCCTAACGGAGACACATGTTCACATCTGGATCCAGGAGGTCCAGCAGAACCTCAAGCAGGAATTCCTTGGGTTCTGTTCCGATTTGTCGTCTTCTTAGTTTGTATTCAGAGCAGTAGATATGATTCCAGGAGGAAGGGCTGATCGTATGCAGTCCTTCCTTTACAGACTCAACATTTGGAAGCTTGAAAATTTATTTTTTGTAAAGTTGTGTATTACTCCCTGCAGAGAGAGGAGCAAAGGCTGCAACGCGACCATCCAGGCATTCTGGAGGATTTTAAACAGGAGTCAAACAAAAAAAATTTAGAGTAAAAGAAGAGGAAGTTTGTCGTGTCTATAGAAATTAATCTCAAATTCACTCTTACCCTACAGATACTTCCTTAACCCTCAATTATCTCCCTGAGCCCCTCTACACCCCATTCCTGTTGCCCTTTAAGGGGGGGTGAAGGGGCAGTGAGTCTCCCCGGATTATTTGATTTGCTCATGCTTTATTTCTCTTGTTTCTTCTCTTCTGTTTTATTTACTTAAACATTAATATCAGCTTTGTTTCCCAGCATCCTCCACTCCTCTGATCCTCATCCTTGACTTGATCTCACTTCTTCTCCTTTTAACCCCCCTGGTTCATAATCGGGGTGTCCGTTGGTCCGTCCGTCTCTGTCCACCCCTGTGGAATCATGTAGTTTCTGGAGCGCAGCTTGCTCATCTTTAACCTCTGCTTCCTCTCCTGACGGGTCGTCGTGGTGATTGTGTCTCACCGCGCAAACAGGAAAAGTCCATCCGAAATGAAGACCACAAACATCCCATAACTCCACCAGGTGAGAAGACAAATAGTGGTGCTTCACCTCTGAGGAACAGATTCCTCATCAGTTTATTGATCATCTACTGGATTCTACTGTCCAGCTGGCCTGTGGTAATGGGAGGGGGCGATGGGCCAGCAGGTCCCCATGTGACTATCAGAGCAGGTGACGGCTGATTGGCTGCTGCTTCTCTTCTCTGTGACACTAGACAGGCACACACTTAGCTGTAGTGAGTGTTTGTCCTGAGATACCAGCGGTCTAATTAAAGAGCCGCTGCTGTAAACATGTTGGCTCTTTGTCCGACATAAGGTCTGATCTAGAGCTGCAGAGAGTTCAGTACCAGAGTTATCTCTTTATTTCCTGTTTGTCCCTCAAAGGTCATTATTGGGTCAGTAAAATTTAAACACACCTTCTAAGAAGTGTGTTTGCGTCTTTGTGTGTTGTTTTATTCTTATTAGACGGAGCTATATAGGTGAGTCATGCTTCCTGTTGATCTCCTTTCAATCTTTTTCTTTTTTAAAAAGCTTGACTCATTAACGGTTTATAGCAAATAAGACCAGATGTCATCTTAACAAAGCTCATTCAGTATGAGGAATGATTAATGTTGTTTAAATGTATTATTCAAATTCAAATTTGTGATAATAAAAGTTAAATTTTCTTTATCATCTAATCAATCCTTTTATCTATAATATATTTACAGAATCTAATCCAAACAAGAATTATATTTGAAAATGCAAAAGTAAATAAGTATATAATTATGATTTGTGGTGGGGATGACCCTGATGATTAATCTTCGCTGCATTCAAACATGAAGGTTAAACTAGTTAACTTCTGTAAAAGTCAGAAACACTACATTTATTGATCGTTAGTGTTTTTCATGCTGCGTATTAAAATCCAGCACCGGTTTGAGTTTGAGGCGAGTAGAACTAGTGACTAGAGGTAACCCAGAGATGTAGACTAGTTACCTTAAATAGGTGCATGCATGGTGTGAAATGTCTTCTTCCTGTCTGTGAACATTTTACATGTCTTGGTTGAATGATGCCACACTGCCCCCACTGGTTTCTGCTGGTACTGATCTGCTTCATCGGTCGTCTTCCATAAGATGTGCATAAATTCAGATGGAATGAATGGAAAGCTCATCTGTTTCCGCTTTAATGTCGAGCATAAGTACAGTTTGATTTTTAATCGTTGGATCCACGACTGTAAGACAATACAAGAAAAACATGGTTTATGATTCATCATGTCAGATCAGAGATCAATACTTCTCATGTTATCAGGATGAATCACTCCTCCTGCTCTGCAGGCTTCTCTGTGGTGTTGTTCACGATTCCTCATCCAGCGCGTCATTTTTTTGTCCATTTTCCTGCCAAATTACAGAATAATGGAACTGCAATTTGTGTGAAAAGCCTTAAAATCATGTGCACTGGGTTGCCTAGCAACACAGCTGTAATTGCAGTCCACCTGCAGTTCAGTTGCTCGGTATTAATTTTGATTTTTAAGGATGAAAAGAACAGTGATGTTTGTGTTTGTTTGTGTTTGATGTGAGAGAAACCAAAGAAATAGAAAATAAAATGTAGTGTGTGTGTGTGTTTGTGTGTATACATATATATATATATATATATATATTCATAGAGAGCATGTCATTGTGTCCTCTGAGCTTCCTCCACGTCCAGTGTTTCCATATCATGTGCTGGTTGTGATGGCGATGACAAGTGAGCTGCAGCAGACTCACATTAAGCCTCTATATGGAGTGACACCACATCAACGCAGCAGTTGTTGGTCTAAACGCTGATGGGTCGTCTCTTCACACATCTGGATTAGGGCTGCTGCTTCCAGGAACACATCACGGATTCAGGTCTGAAAAGTTTGACCCTGATCCATATGGATCCAAAAGGGTCGCCCTCCCTGGTGTGGATGTGGAGGTGAGATCGGGGTTTTTTTATGGATGAGGCTGTGTTCCAGAAACACGTGACAAACAACGTCTTTCTGAAACCAGGCGGCAGCTCAGCCAATCAGAAAGCGGCCTGCTGAAACAAGTCGTTTCCTGGTTTATGTCTACCTGCCCAGGAACACAGATTCACCTATAAACACCCATCTACCATGACGAAGACCTTCATGGGGATGAAGGCAATGATGATGGTGTTTTATGGCTGATGTAAGCAGCCAGATGATGTAAGCAGCCAGATGAACACTCATCTGTTCCAGACCCGAGCAGAAGGATCTAGGTAGTGTCAGCCAGAACCAAAGGCACAAATTGTGTGTGTGTGTGTGTGTGTGTGTGTGTGTGTGTGTGTGTGTGTGTGTGTGTGTGTGTGTGTGTGTGTGTGTGTGTGTGTGTGTGTGTGTGTGTGTGTGTGTGTGTGTGTGTGTGTGTGTGTGTGTGTGTGTGTGTGTGGTTAACAAGAGAATCCCTCTTTATTCCTCTGAGGTGAGATAAACTGTAAAACAATACGTCCTCCTCTCAAGAGTGCAAGTGAACTTACATTTCATCTTAAATAATATAAAATAAAAATAGGTTTCTAAAATGATCCTACACCAATATGTTGTTCAGTCTGAACCACTGACTGAAGGTGACTTGCTTGGTTCCGCCTCCTGCTGGTCAAAATGGAAATTGTAGGTCATCACACATTTGGAATGATTTCTCGCTGTCAAGGGATTCATCGTTACGTCTCTGGTCCACAACCATACAGAGGGTTGACAGGAGAACGATGAGTCACCTGTGCAGGTTCCACAGGGCGAACATCATCTGATGGAGGCCCAGGAGGCTGAGAGCTCGTTTCTACGCAGCTGCTCCAGCTCATAAAGCCAACCTGGAGCATCATGAATTTGTGTCAGATCTCAGCCGGCTGCAGGGAAGACCCGTAGCTTCAATATGATGAGAAGAGAGGGATCCGAACACTAGTCCTGTGTCAAGCAATGTTCTTTAGTTTCACTAGAACATGTATGAAATACTGCACATGCAGTACGTCGTTCTGACCACAGGGGCAACACTGTTTAGCCTGCTAAAAAGCGAAAGAAATCTTTCACCAGTCATTCGTGGATCACTGATTAAATGTTAATCAGTTCGGAGGCTGCAGATTGATTGATTTTAGTTTATTTTACATCTGTTATTTATCCACGTCAGAGCAGATTTTATTTGTTGCATCAGTTCAAACGATTTGTTCTGTAATATATTTTAAGCATGTAACAAAATAAAAGGTTTTAAATACAGGAAGTCCTCAACCTATGAGCACAGTTGGTTTTGAGCGGTTGCTCGGAAGCTGAATTATTCATAAGTTATTTATTAATTTTCAATCTCTAATGTCCATTTGAGGTCATTAAGATGCCATTACTACTCTAAATACTAAAGCATTATTCTCTACAGTAAGTCTGACCACAAACAATTACAGGATATAAAAGAAACACAACATGATATAAAATACTGTAGTACCATAATGTGACTTACCTTTAGCTTCCAACCCCCGGGTTGTGGACCGGTACCAGTCTGTGACTGAATCGGTTCGCACAGAAAGAATCCAGAACTTACATACGGATCGGCTCTGTCGCCCCCTCATAATCATTCACAAGCATTGCATCAATTCTCTTCCAGATATGAAGCGTCCAAAGAGCCCCGCCTGCACTGACAGCAACCCCCCTTCCAAGGTGGAAGAAGAGGAGGAGGATGGAGAGGAGAGGAGGGTGGCAGGAGGGCGGCGGTCCAAACGTGAGCGTCGCCACAGCGGCGGCAGTAGCAGCGCCACCTTGTGTCAGGTGTGCAGCATACAGCTGAACTCCAGCGCCCAGGCCCGGATCCACTACCAGGGGAAAACCCACCAGAGGAGGCTGCGGAGGCTGGCCAAGGCCGTCAGCTCAGGTAGGGGCCCGTCAGTCCTCCACCAGGTAGCTGCTGATGTGATAAACATGAATATACATCTGTGAAAGTTAAGACGAGAACACTCAGATTGGCTTCAGAGCTGCTTTCATCCTTCATGAAAGAGATCCATCATCATCACGATGAAGCCAGATTGTGACCCTGCTATCAGAATGTCGCTGCAGAAATCCAGACTCATTAGAACAGGAAACGTTTTTACAGTTTAGTCTGGGTGAATTACGAATCTGCCTCCAGCAGCAGTCGAGCAGGTGCACCTGATGAAGAGTATTTACTGTCCCAGAAGAGCCATTTGATCGGAGGCCATTGATCTCTGTCACTCTTCACCACCTGCGTCTCTCCATCACACCGATCAGCTGATCAGTCAGCTCTAATGAGCAGCTGGCAGATCAGACAACACTGTTAATGTGGATGAATGAGTCTACCACTCATATTTAGACTCTAACAGTCACTGAATGCTAAATCCATTCTCTCATCTCCCATTTTGTCATCATCACGAGGTTTCAGTGACTCAACATCAGTCACACTTAAAGTCAGAAACTGATCCAGATCAATGACGATCAAATTTTTCGCATTTCCTTTTCTGCTCCAACCTCCGCGGGGGTTGTCGTGACAACAATCGATGGCATCATTAGATCAGGTTAGACATGTTAGCAGTTTTTACCTCTAAACTAGCAAAGCTAAGCTAACCTAGCTCCCCCATAACCAAACTTCCTGAGCAACATGCTAGCTAGAAGCTAAAGCAGGATGGGATAATGGAACTCAGCTCATCTTCATCAGTTGAACAGTCACCATGAGCTGGAAAACACCGACCTTAGATCCGTGAGGAGCTGCTTTTCTGAAGCTAGGTGTAGCCTAGCATAGATTTATCTTTCACTGAAGTTAGGTTGTTGTACTGAGAGTCAGTCATAAATCAACCAATCACCTGCATGCTGATGATGTCAACATGTCAGTCGGTCACAGGAGAAACAAAAGTGAAGCCTGACATCATTGAGTCACCGGAGGAGTAACTAACCCTTGCTGAGGAGGAACAGGAGAAGGGAGGTGGGATGTTCAAGCGCAGGTTCTCTGCCTCTCTCTCTGTTTCTCTCTCTCCCTCCGTCACTCACACAGAGCAGAACACACACTCCTCCTTCAGTCTCTCCACTGGTTCTCCCTCACAAAGCTTTTATTAACTGAGGAGCAGCAGACGTGTGTCACTGACTGAAGGAGGAGGAGTTTCACCTCCGTCTACAGAGGAGGAGGCACTTTATGATCAACTTGTCTGATTGGAGGAGAAGTTTCAAGCCACCAAGAGCAGCAGACACGTGGAGATGCTCTTCGGTAAGGAGGTCGTTCCCGATGGGTTGGATGTTACAATGCATGTGACTTCACGGATGAAGGGCAGCTCCAGCTCCTCTTCATCCAGAGTCAGCCTCCTGTTTGTTGGTAACGGAGGAGCTAAGAACTCCTTCAGAGTCGTTTAAAGCCTCAGCAGAGCTGACATGGCTGCAGGTTGCCGGCGATTACGTCTCCTCGGAGGGAAATCTGTTCGGATTAGCTTCTATAATTGGAACCAGTTAGCGATAAAAGCGGCGCTGGGATTTAGCTGTTTCGCTTGAGATGGAGTGAAATGATTTGAAGTGAGAAGGAAGAATCCTCTCCAGTCAGTGATGACCTCATGTGTCTCTGGAAGGTAGCATGGCAGAGAAGTTGTGTGTACCAGCCGGTAGGATCCGTTATAGGTGACCAAACTATAATGAACAATTTTGGATTCCATTCAATGTTACCATGTGATGAATCCGATCTTCATCCTGCGAGTTTCTGGGCTTCAGAGACTCATCTCTCCTCTTCCTTGTGATTGCTTTTTGTGACTCATTCCATTTTAATCCATCTGTTATTGATTAAACACGAATAATCGTTAACTGTCGCCTCCAGCTCTGGATGAGCAGTTTTTACAGCTTTCACACATTTTGAGACAAATCAGGTGATATAAAACAGATTCATCTGGAATGAAAATAATTAGATCTATATTTTCATTTTGGATAAACGTGGTGACAGATGCTGAAAGGCTGTGATGATGATGATGAGAGTCGTCGTCCCTCATCTGATACGTGAAGTGTTTAAATCTGTTTGTCCTGATGGAACCTGCCTGGACTGATCTGAGGCGGCTCTCCTCTAAACGGTGGATTAAACGGATCAAACACCAACAGCTGAAGTCAGAAGATAACGTTAGCTTTAAACTGCTGCAGCTGTCCCACCTCCACCCATCCTCACCCGCTCTGGTCTGAAGCTGTCGTCAGGTAGAAGCATCTCTACAGGGGAGTTTTTGCCATTTTCAACCTTTTATTTATGTTTGGTTTACACTTTTTTTTTCTCATGTGTGTGATTAACCAAAAAAAACCAACAACCTGGCAACAAGAACAACAGAGGAAACAATGCAGTGCGTCTCGAGACATTAAACTTGTGCATCTGTGTGACATCACGGCCTCGATGTGAACAGCGTGAGTTTAACGGCAGAACTTTTGGTGTTGATGAGGCTTTGGATGGGTCCATTAATGCTCCTGCCGGGGCTCAGATTGTCCTCCTGCAGCGTTAATGGCTCATTCTTCTAATTGTATGGAAATGTGTGTGGAGCAGCTCGGCCTTAAAAGCCCTGCTGATGTTACATGGCGTGAATTTAACGATGCTCTCAGCTCCTGGATGTCGGCGCCGTAGAAACAAAGGTTCAAAGGTTCGAATCAGTCGGGTTCATCTGCTTTAACAGGGACGTCTGTTAATTCAGTCCGTTTAGATGCTGTGGGTGTGGCTGTGGGTGTGACTGTTAGTTGATCGTCTCAGTGATGCAGCGTCAGCCAATCAGAGCTCGTCTCCGCCCCCTCTTACCTGGAGCTGCTGTTTAGCATCGCTGGTCTCACAGCAGCAGAGACCTCTCTGCCGTCTGATTTATGACCTTTAAAAGCTGTTTTGTCAGTTGTCACAGTTTCCCCGGTTTCACCTTGAACTGACTGAACAGCCTCTGGACCCTGGGGTGAAAATGGGCCCCCGGCCCCCCCAGCTGAAAGTAGAGCAGAGTCCTGCTGGGGAGGCTGAACCGTTCTGAATGTTCCCCCCGCAGGTGAAGCGCTCATGAAGCTGTCGCTCCAGCGACCGGTTTAAATCCATGCTGAGAGCCAGCGGGGGCCCCAAATGTCCTTCATCACAATGAAGATGATTTATTTAAAGAGCGCAGCGTGAGGTGGGGGCGGGGCTCCCGCCAGCGTGGATCCAGGCCTTCTGCTCCCAGTGGGTGGAGCAAAGCAGAGCCGTCTGTGGCTCTTTAATGGATGCTAATGCCTTCTCCAGCACTGTGTCTGTTGTGTAAGCAGTGAATGGTACCATCATCATCATCATCATCATCATCATTATTGCAGTGCACTAAACACTGAGTCAGAAAGCTGCGACGCAGCTTCATGCTGTTAGAAGAAGAACGCGTTTTATTTCACGATCCGACTGCGACTCCCTGACGATTGACTGAGTCGGGACTGAACCTGCTTTTTAAAAGGTTTGAATGGTTTTCTGACATCTGTCTAGAAACAACTGATGAAGCATGATGTCATATGTTATCATTATCCCCTCATCTTCCTCCTCTGCTGGAGGCTAAGCTAGCGCTTGTGACTGATGCCATCTGGCAAAGAATTAAATGATCCCATTATCCTCTTTTAATTTTCCAGTGAAGACCATGGATCAAAAAACCAAGACTACAAATCTCAAAAATAACAACCCCCCCCCCGCCCCCCCTACACACACACACACACACACACACACACACACCACTGAATTAGGACAAGTGGTTCAATCAGCTGATTGGCCATCTAAATATAAACGTGTCAAATTGCTCCAGTGATGACATCACATGCTTCCTGTGGTCGGACTGGAGCTGTGATGGTGGAACGCTCGCATCACATCCCATCAGCAGCAGAGGTCACCAGCATCAACATGAAGCCGTGACGAAGGCGTCAGGAGGGCACCGTTTCGCCGCTGCGGTTCAGACCGGACAGAATCGGGCTCAGATGATCCAGAGAAATGCCTTCAGCCGTGAAAGCAGCCTCGATTTGCAGCCGTGAAAGCCTCTCATCCCTCCCCTTCTCCCCATCCTGCATGAAAAGACGCCGTTTCCTCCCTCTGATTGCTTCCATGTTGAGTCACCCGCAAACTAATCCTGGGAAGAATGGAAATGACGCTTTTCCTCCACTTTAATTTCTTCAGCTTTAATCTTCATACTGGAGGTCAGCGCTGCGACCTGAACTCCAGCCGTCCTCCACAGAGAACATGAAGGCGTATGTGGGAACAGGAAGTGGCTCCATTTATGGGCGCGGCAAGAGGAAACGCACAACTCAAACTGACTCAAACCTCAGATATGAAAGCTACAGTGTTAGCTGCTCTGACATGGGTCATTAGCACGTCCTGCTAACTAGCAGTTCTACAGTCACAAGCAGCTAATACTGTTATCATGTTTAGTCGTTAGCCTTATTTAGTTAGTTTGCAGTATTGCAGATAATGTTAGCTTAAAGTCTTAAAGACTGTCTAGTACCAGACCAACATCCAGGATAATGTGGTGCAAAAAAAATTCTAAATAAGAAATAACAGCCTTACATGATGAAAGTCAGGAAGTTCAACCTGAATCCTGGGAGCTTTTCCATAAATCCTCTCTGGTAATGAGTTCATGAGGTGATGAGTGACTATTAATAAAAACCAGCTGCTGGTTCGCGTCCCAGACTGGATCTGATGGACCAATAAAAGCTCAGCTTTAAGCTTTTGTCGCTTTTCTGGACGGGTTGAAGGAGGACGTCCCGTCAGAGGCGTTGCTCTTCAAACCCTCAGATGAAGGCAGTTAATTAAATGTCTGGCTGTTTGTGAGCTCCGTGCAGGGGAGATTAATGAGATCCATCCCTGATTTGTGTTGAAGCTGCCGGCGGATTAAAGTCGTTGTTGCTTTACGTCTTCTTATTTCTTTAAAGTGAATCAGATTGGGTCATTTGACCGTTTCCATGTAAACACATTCCAAGCATCATCATCATCATCGTCCTCCAGCACCACAGGTGAAACCAAACCACCAGAGGAGCCATGACGGCGCCGATCAGCTGATCCCCATCTGATGGCGACGGCTTCCGCTTCCTTCCTTTATAGGTTAATCTCCTCCTCTTCCTCAGGCTGAAACAGCCTCGAGCTGAAGCTCAAGGCATTCAAACAAATCTCATGTCAGAGATCCGGACAGGGAACATGTAGAAACATGGAAACGTTTAAGTTACATGCAATTTAAACTGCATGTAATGTTTGTCCAGATTGACACACACATGTTGAGTCATTGCTCTTCATCCCCCATCATCCGTCCCGTTAGTACGTCTTCATCACTGTTCTTTTGAATCCAAACAAGAATGAAAACACCTGAAAAGGTGTTTGATGGTGCGTTCAGTGACGTCCGTTCTTTCTGTAGGTGCCCTGTCCCAGAGCCCGGTCCACCCCCTGCTGGGCTCCCTCCCTCTCCCGGGCCGACCCTTCCAGCCTCAGGCTCAGCTGGAGCACCTCCTGCCGCTCCGGGTCAACGGCTCCTCGCCGCTCGGCCTCTTCCCCAGCTTCAGCGCGGTGAGACGCCATTGCTTCATCGCTGGTCTTATGCGAAGAATAAAAGAATGTGATTTTAGTTTACTCAATCTATATCGTGTGTTTTTCTTTACTGTTTTACTTTGCATGGTTTTGACTTTGGTGTTTCTAAGCCGTGGTTCTGTAGACCTCTGGGGTTGATTTGTGTTTGTGTGTCACCTCCTAGATGGACCCGGTGCAGAAGGCAGTGATTAAACACACCTTTGGTGTGGCTCCGCCCAGGAAGAAGCCCATCATTTCCTGTAACATCTGCCACCTGCGCTTCAACTCCACTGTGAGTCACACACTTCATCCCTTCATCCCTGTTCCCTGATATCAGGGGACCTTTATGCTTTTAAATCCCAATCATATCGTATCATCAGGATGCCACGCCCCCCAGCACACCCCTGCCACGCCCCCATCAGATCCGTCTGAGGCTGAAATGACTTAAATGGCTGTTTGAGTTAAAAGACACACACACAATGTCACTCTTCATTATTCTTAATTTAACCACTGACATTTGTTGACAGAAGAGATGATGATGGTGACAGGCCTTTGTCTAAAGCAGCCCAGCTTCCACAAATTTGCTTCCCATTTTCACTCTTTTGTAACTGTGGTTCAAACATTCTTATTCTTCTCATCACTTCTGTTTTTTTTTGTGCTCCTTTCTGCTCCCTATCGCTCCTCCATCCTCGTTCTCCTCTGCCTCCGTCGTTGGAACTGTTTCTGCTCATTTGCATTTATATTGTTGGACCAGCTGGCTGGAATGACAACGACTCTCATTCTGTTTCTCTCTCTTTGTGTTTTTGGACGTCCCGTGCCAGGAGTCTGTTTTTAGGCCCCCCCCTTACATGCTGCTCCATCTAGGAAGTAGATGGAGGTGGTTCAGGTCACATCAGGGGGGCTGGTATTAGTCTATGCTGGACTCAAAAAATTTCAAAATAACTAATAATAAAATTGATTTGAGTTCAAAGATGACGTGTCAAACTGTGAAGGCCAGGTCTGCAGTATGGTGATGTCACCACAATGATGTCACCAATGGGATCTACAAATAAAGTAATGCTGCAGGCTTCTGTCGCCATGGTGACACAAACTGCTGAGGTCATTGAGATGAGAACTGATCCTGATTCTGCTGTTTTTCAGAACCAGGCCGAGGCCCACTATAAAGGTCACAAACACGCTCGCAAGATAAAGGCCCTGGAGACCCAGAGGATCCGGCAGAGGAACAGATCGGGTTCATCGATACCAGAAAAAGACTGGGATCAAAGGAGAGGAGGATTTGAGGCGGCTGACTCTCCCCTGAAGACGATAACGGGTAGAATGTGTTTTTAAGTCTGAGTAATTAGCTTTTATTTTAGCAACATGACTCCACGGCCTGGTAGCTGCCACTCAGATGGCTAATTAGCATCTATTACCTGTCACAGGTAATTACACCCATCAGACAGGCACGCTCTGCAGGAAGCCTCAGAGATCCTCCACATAGGAGATCATGTTTTTTTTTGTTGGATTTCACTTCGTATTGTCTTCAACAGAAGGGATGAACGACAGGAAAAAAAGAGCTAAGAGAGTGACACAAAATGAAAGATAAAAGATAAAAGTAAACAGACGAGGACAAGCAACAAGAAAGAAAAATTAAACAAAGAGTCAATGTCAGATCAGCCGATATCAGAAATTGATCAGAATTTATTGATTCCTGGATGGTATAGATTTCATGTCTTTATGTGGTGGAACATTTATCTGAATTGTGTCGTGTAACAAGTGCTGCTAGAATTACAAATGCTAATGCTATCATTAGCTTTAGCACCTGAATATTAGAGCTGAATGAACTGAGTTCATCTTCTGGTTCTGTCTTCAGGATTGAGAACCTCCCCCCAGCCCGCTCCAACAGAACGCCTCCCGCGCTGCTCCTCCTCCCAGCCTCCATCCACAGACTCCTCCCACCTCCCTCATCAGCTGCCTCCACACACTGGCCCCACCCCTCAGGTGTCTGAACCGCCTCCGGAAGACCCACCTTTGGAGGGGAGCAGACTGGTGACCAGTTCAGCCCGATCTTCTAATCCTCAGAGGGGCTCTGCAGGAGGTGAGGAGGAGGAGGAGGGGCTGAAGGTGGAAGAGGAGGGGCCAAAGGTAGAGGAGGAGGGGCCAAAGGTGGAGAAGGAGGAGCCAAAGGTGGAGGAGGCGAACAAGAATCTCCATTGCCCCGCCTGTAAGGTGACGGTGAATTCCAGCTCCCAACTGGAGTCTCACTGCAGCGGTGAGTACTAGTGTTTCAGGTGTGATTGAAGTGATGATGTCATAACGCTACAGCTGATCCTCCGCCTCAACCAGGCTCCAAGCACAAACAGGTGATCCATGGCCGCAGCAGCAGCCAATCACAATCCAAGGTCAAGGTGATATCATCACTCAGACCCACCTGCCAGCAAATGAACAGCCGGACCAGAGCGGTGGTGGGCGTGTCCAGTCAGCCTTTCCACTGTGAAATGTGCCGGGTGTCCGTCAACTCAGAGACGCAGCTGAAGCAGGTCGGTTTATCCCAACCAATCGAAACGAAGAACAAGAGGCTTTAAAATGAGGAAGACTCTGACTGGTTCTCTGCTTTCAGCACATGAACAGCCGCAGACACAAAGAGCGATTGGCTGGGAGGCCCGTCAAGGTGAAGGTCACGCCCTACAGGAAGCTGCAGCCCAACGCCGTCCTCGCGGTGAGACACTCAGCTTCTGTTCTGGTGACATCATCAGTGGAGAAAACGGGAAATAAAACATCACAAAACTCATTGATTCAAAGGATTCAGGCAGCAGTGTTTTAACTTAAAGGGACAGTTCACACAAAATAACGTTCACCATCATCCTCACTTTCATCTGATGTCCAGTCATTTCTGCAGCTGCTCAGTAAAACAACTAAAGAAGAAGAGACTAGTTTAAAACACCTGAAGAAGAGACTAGTTTAAAATCACAAATGTCCAACGACTCATTGATCTTACTAAATTCTCTCTGATCAAACCTCCAGAAACTAAATGCAGATCAGATCAGGGTTGGGGTTACTGGTTGGGTTTAGGGTTTAGGGTTGGGGGTTATGGATGGATCAAGGTGTGCTTGTTTAGGTTCTGGACCCCACGTTGAGCCTCGGTCTTGTTCCAACTGAACCCGTTTCTGGTTTCAGACTAAGCTGGCCCTACAGAAGCAGCTGTCCAAGGCCCTGCCGGCGGGGTTCCTGGCCGGGCCCCTCAGTCCAGCCGCTTTGTGCACTGTGGCGTCTGGACCCATGGCTCTACGGCTGCCGCCGGGCCCCATCTTCCAGGGTCCCTTGATCAGCCCTTCTCTCTTCAGGCCACCCCCAGGACCTCTGAGGGCCCCACATGCACCAATTATCTTCTCTCCATACTAACAATGAGCCACGTTAGGATGGAGGGCCCACCCCAGAAGCAGGACTCAAGGTTGATCTGGGCCTGCTGAGGACCAAGAACAGGACCCCCTACAGCAGGGGTCAGTCGGCCCTTCTGGGGGAGGACTCTGGAAGCCATACCTGAGATTTATTTAAAGGATGAGGACTCACTCGAGGAAATGTTAGTTTAAAAAAAAGGTTTCCTAGTTGAACAAGAACAAACCTTCATTCCTGTTCTAGTTGAGGTAAAGTCTAGAACTCTGGATCTTAACCTGTTTGTCTTTACGTGTCTCACGTGCCATCATATTTCCTCTGGTTCAGAGGCGACAATCAGCCATTCTGACGTGAAGCCATAAACATTCACAAAATGAGCCAAACTGCAGCTGATGCACAAAATGTTTAAAGTCTGAACCTTTGAGAATCGTACTTTATTCATGTATTTATGAGCTCTTCAGCTCCTTTTATGGTGGTCTGCTGTCAGAAACAGCAGATGTGTCAGAATTCAAAGTAACTTATCCGGAAATTTTCAGTCATCTTCATTAAACTTAGTATTTTTTTGTCATGTTAAAAAACAAATAGGAGTCATCCTATTTGTCAGTGCTGAATCACTGAGCAATATGTCATCAACGGTGTCGCCTATTTCTTCATGATTATTGTAACTGCAATAATGTAAATTATGTGTCGTGTATTCAATATTCAATGGACTTAAAGATAGTATTGTTTTTTACACAACTGTGTCTTCCTTCCTTTTATTAGTTCAGATCTGTCACGTCATCATCATCATCATCATCATCCATCACGAAGGTAAAACCAACCACCAGAGAGACACTGTCAACAATCAGCTGATCACCACCAGCGGTAAAAGTTGTCAAAGCCCTTTCTAAGGTTTTACCAACCAAAAGACACCAGTGTAAGGAATGTAAAATAAAATTTTGCTTTAACCTACATTTAGAACAAATAATAGAGTCAAATACAGTAATTTTACAGTTGGTTTAAAAGTTAATTGGGTTTAAAATGTTTAATGCTTAAATTTTTTGAAGTGAAATCCAACTGACTCAGGTTGTAATCTACATGTGGACGCTAGATGTCGCTAAAACACTTAGTTTAGTCAGTTTAAGATATTCAAATATAATTCATGTACAATAATTCATGTACAGTATTGTCCTCTCATTTTGCCTTTGTAGTGACTGTCATCTACCACCAGAGGGCGCTTGTTATTGCAGTGTTGTAGTGACAGTCATTAACCACTAGAGGGCTCTCTTATTTACTTTTTGTAGTGACTCATTGGTCAGCACATTTGACACAAGGAGTCTTGAGCAACAACGACTGCAGGAGGACACATGCTAACATGTAGCATCAGAATGGTGAAGACGCCCCCTAGGGGGTAAACAGTAGCATACGTAGCATTAGACATGATGAAACACCCCTGGGGGGTAAACAGCTCATTAAACCGGGACAGGGGGCTGTGATGGTGTCATATGTTGTATATTTATGTTGTCAATGGACACTGCTGATTGGCTGAGGCGTTTGCTGATTCAGCATCTCCTTGTGATCTTGTCTTAACACCTTGAACTCCATCTTTTTCTTCTTCTGTGGTTTCATATCAGAGTAAATCATTCCTCAGATATCTGTGCGTCTGTGCCACATCACATTCCTTCTCTTCCCTCTGTGGTGTCCCCCCAGTCATCCAGAATGATGTCATCACCAGCTGGAAGGGGAGATGACATTGTGTATTTGTTTGTTTGTTTGTTTTTCTACAAGATACCTCCAAATGCTTTTGGAGAGTATATGAAGGAAATGTTGACGGTGGATTTTGGGCCCAAGGAGGACTTTAGACATGGATCCAGAACTGGGTCCAGATTCTGGATGACTTTTCACTTTCTTCAACAAGAGACAGGATATATAATGATTACCAGTATCTTAAAGTTCTGATGTATTGATTGATCATTGAACTGATAATGATGAATGGACACAGCTTTGATCCATGTGGACAGTCTTTACCAGATAGTTATGTGGTTTGCAGGATGGCCCAATCAGCTACTGTGATGCACCTCAAGTCCAGTCGTGACGGGTTCCAGGACTTCTTTTGACCTAGGAACTATGTTCTGCTGCTGGTGGATGTCTGAATGTTGTGTTCCTTCATACGTCTTACTGGTCGTTATGACGACATCAGCAGTAAAAACCGTATCACCACTGGTCTGCTTGGAATTCATGGCTGTCCTCACCGCCAGCTCTGGATGTGGAACTCTCAGCTCCATTGATCGTCCCAGTATTGATCTTCAGTTTGGGTGGTATGGAGGCTGACATTGCACATGTCTATTAGCATTAAATTGGCAGCAGATAACTCCACTTCCAAGCCAACTCCAGTGACCTCCAGAGGAAAGTGGATGAAGAGGAAACTCAATTTAACCAATCTGCAGATCGCTGACAGAACCGCCTCCTGATAGGTGCACGCCGTACCAGCTGATACAGCCCTCCCCAACACCACCAACAACAATAACAGAAGATGCTGTGAAGCTGCTTTGAATTGGCTGGTCAATCTGATGATTGCTTTTATTGATACCCTCATTGATTTGTCTCCATTACCCTCTGAGGTGAAAGATAACTCAGTTAGGAGGTCTCTGAATTGGGACATGGACTTCCTTTGCCAAATGCCATCGGGTTGATTTGTCGGTGTTCCCACTGCTCTGTGTTTGATTGTTCTGCTGATAGCTAAAGGAGACAGCCAAAAGTCAAGCAAATACTTTTGAGCAGGAGCAACAGTTAACAACAAATGTCCTTGAGATGAACAGCGGAGATACAGTAACAAAGATTCCTTTGCTTGGCTGTCCAAGCAAACATGTCCTTGAGGAGGAGTAAAACTTCCTCCCCCCATGAGATCAGGAGTTTCTCTTTCTGCTGATGTAGCAGTTGATAAAAGCAAACACTGTATTGAAAAATCTCAACATAGTGTCTTGGCACCCGAAGGGCCGGTCCATTGGCTCAGGTGCGAGAACCCAGAAGAAAAGACTTCTTGTTATTGACCTCGTTCCTTCATCATGTGATCCTTGGATTGTTCCTGGTGCTCAGAAGAAAACAGAAAATAGTAATGATCCTGCGTGATTCCTAAAACCTATCAAACAAACTTTTGTAAGTGTTGGTTATCTCTCAGCCTGAGAGAGTTAGGGTTACCGTAGTTAGCCAAACTTCTGGATCAATGGTTCAACCCCATTTATGTGAGAACCTCAAGGTAGACCTGCTGCTCCTTCACATCCAAAGGACACAGGTTTTTTAATATCTGCTTAGGATCCTCCTGGGGCCTGGTTCCTCCTGGAGCTAATCCCAGGATGGGCCGAGAACACGCTCATCTAGATTGAGAATGCCTCGGTATCCTCCAGGAGGAACTGAAGAGTGTTAACAGGAAGAGGAACCTGAGAGTACCTGTGTGCGCCAATTTTTCAGACTTACTATGTTAGCTCAGAAGTGGCTGAACTTTGACTTGATGGGATCTTAAATATGTTGTCTTTGCTTGATGCTCCCTCAGGTTGTCTTCTTCTGTTGAGTTATAGTTTGGTCAATTTTGTGTTCCCTACATTTGTTCCTTACTTGTAACCTGGAACACAACAGAAAAACAATAAATTAGCATGTTAGCCTTAAGTGTGACATCACAGGATCGACCTGCCTGCTGAACATGGTCTACAGCATTAGCCAAAACACTATTAAATATGAATCATCTTTCGTTGGATCTGTAGCATCTTTTTTGTAGCTTCACCATATTGGTGACGTCACCGCTGTTTATACTGGCTGAGTTGTGTCAGACTGACCTTCACATGTAAGATTCATTCATTCTGACCCGTTAAGGAAACTTGTGGAGAACTTGGTAGCTGAAGAGAACAAACTTTATAGTCACAACTTGAATCCAGAGCTTGATGAAAGAGCTGCTGGTGGCTGTTCAGCCTCACAGACAACGGCGTGATAAACGTTGTTTGACAGCCTTGGTCGTTGACCTTCGTGAGCTGGAAGACGCCGGAGGAAACAAGTCAGAAGAATGGG
Source organism: Antennarius maculatus (assembly GCA_013358685.1). Lineage (NCBI taxonomy): Eukaryota > Metazoa > Chordata > Actinopteri > Lophiiformes > Antennariidae > Antennarius > Antennarius maculatus. The sequence goes on along the minus strand of CM023626.1, from coordinate 16,764,338 downwards.
TTAGCAAGATGTCTAACTGCTCAGATTGAAGATAATGTGCTGATAAAGCAGCTGCTGTGTCCTTGATGACAGATGTGTCTGTGATTGTTTAGGAGGCAGTAGAACTGGTCTTTCGTGAAGAAGACTCCACTGATACTCACCTGTAGATAAAGGTGACAGACACAGGTGTGCTGCACACAGAGGTCGCTGGCTTCTGATTGTATCTGACAATGGCTTCACTTTAATGTGTTCACATTGGATAATTTCTTATTGCTAATGATAAATTGACAAACAAATTAAATAAATACAGGCAATATAGTGAAAAATTTCTAAAGCTACAAATTGCTGAGCAACCGCGTCGGATCAAAATTATAAATCTGAAAGTGGCTGGCATGAAACTCCAGCTACTCCAGCTAACGTTAGCCATGTTGAAGGCTATTATCAAATATAAATATTACTCTACTGATGGCTAACACCAGCTAACGTTAGCCATGTTCAAGGCTATTATTAAACACAAATGTTGCCATTCTGACAGCTAAAACTGGCTAATGTTAGCCATATATGAAGGGTGAGGTAGTATTGAATATATACATCCCCTTCCTGGCAGCTAACACCAGCTATCGTTAGCGGTGTCCAAAACTCCCTACATTCAGCTAACATTAACTGTTAACCGTGTTCAAGGCTAAGTATTATCAAGTATTAATGCTCCTCTACTATTGGCTAACGCCAGCTAACATTAGCCATGTTTGAGGTCATGTATTATCAATTATAAATATGACCCTACTGACCACTAACTCACGTTAGCCACATTCTAGGCTAAGGATTATTTATTTTGAATTTTACTTAAATTATTCTTTTTTCCTCTTCATTTGATCTGTTTTACTGTTCATCCCTCTCCCCTCCCACGCACTCTCCCGCTTTCATTCCATTTCTCTATCTCTCCCTCAACTCCTGTCTCCCTCTCTCTCCCTCTCTCTGTCTCTCTTCCTCTGAGCCCCTCCTCTTCTGGGACTAGTTAGTCTTCCTCAGCTCTAACAGTCGAGTGCTGGCTTCTGGTCCGTCTTAAGGAGAAGTCTTTAAAAAAATCACCTCAACGCTCTTTAAACTTTACCTGTTTAAAACATTTTAGTTGTTTCTTTTCTGTGATTTGATTATTTGAATTTTTTTTTTCCTGACGAGCAGTTTTTGGCGGGAAACATTGATCAGCTGTCAGAAGGATGAAGATGATGTGAATTCACACAGGAGGTAAAGCTCCCTCTCTTTCTGTCTCTCACTCTCTACCATACACACACACACACACACACACACACACACACACACACACACACACACACAGTTGCCCATTAGCTTCGGGTTTAACAACTTAATTATAAGTATTTTGTCATAGTATGACATGTCTGAGTTAAGACAGACAGTTTTAACAGGCTTCACAAAAGTTACTTAACATTAACTGATAGTTAAAATTTTTATCTATCCAACATGGTGAAGATCTGAACTAGTTTGTTTAGTTAGAAGTGATAAAAATCAAGAACAGCAAAGCATTATGTTTGTAAAATCAGCATTTGAGTTTTTAAAACAGTTTATTATCACGAGACTGCTGAGAATTGTTTTTCTGCCCACCTGATGGATTGGCTGAAGTCCTCGAAAAGTAATTAAGTTAAATGATTTTATCCTCACGTATTTTAGAGTATTATTCAATCTGGATCTGCAAACCGCTCACATCTACAGCGTTTATCATCGAAGGACTCACAGCATCCAACTTTAAATTGTTCAGATTTTAAACCAAGGGCAGTAAAATGAAACCTAAGTGAGTTGTACAGCTGATATAATCGAGATGACAGTCACACTTCTGTCCCAGTCCAATAATAAAACTGTTTAATTTGATTTAACAGATGTTTTACAATTTTGTTTGTGGTGCTGGCTTTCCAGGCACATGGGGTTTGAAACATCGCCAAACTCTGGCCGGGAGGGAAGGAAGGACAGAACACAGAGAGGTAAAGGGATTTACTTCAACTATGCATAAATCCACTGAATTCATGATCCTGCATGATCAGAGCAGGAACGTTCAAATATTCTATAATTACATCCCGCTTCAAAGCGGTGATATATTGTTATTGTCAGTGTTCCTGTGTTAGTTTGTTTGTTCATATGTCCCACCCAATATCTTCACAAAAGTTGCAGATAGAAAGATGAACTAAAAAGCAAATTACTCAGGTGGCAAAGGGGATGAAAATGAGATGATGAGCTTGACCTTGAGAAAACTACTTCAAGGTCAAATGTCAGCTTTTAAGATTGAAAGATGAGGGAGGAGGCCAGTGTGAGTAAGGCCCCGTCCACATGATGCCGGAATTTTTTGAAAACGCAACTTTTTGAAAACGGATTTGCGTCCTCACGACAGCGTTTTCAAAAAAATCTCCTTCCACACGTAAACGCATCAGTGCGTTTATCAACACGTGTATAAGCAGAACAACTCCAAGAACGACAGGAGAGAGGACCGGGACATGTGGAAATTCATGCTGTTCCTCCTGAAGGACGACCTCCATCACAGAGTTCTCCCACCAGCAGACAGCACGCGACCCAGTCTGACCCAGAACTGGCGTCGGCATCTTTGGCGAGGAACATGAATGAATGAATGAATAAATAAATACATATATAAACATTATGACACATAAATAAAGAAACAGACTAACAAATATTGAAGTTGCAAAGCATGTTTGTCAACGCATCTTCGACGTGGAGCTGTTATACATCAGAAAATAGCCGGTTTTAGCTCCGTTTGTACTTGTAGATTCGGGTCACATGCATGATGTCACAGCGGTTTTGGTCCCAGGGACACGCCCCCCAGATAAAAAAAAGTTGTGGATACACCGTCCACACGACAACGCAGACCCGGATATCTGCGATGTCGTGTGGTCGGAAGGCGTAAACGCAACCAAAAAGTTGCGTTTTCATGAAGTTCCGGCATCATGTGGACGGGGCCTAAGACTATAGATCTACCTATGCACTAGCTTTGACCATAGATCATAGCAAGTGCATAGGTAGATCAAAGCTGGTACTTTGACCTACCCTGAAAGGTCAAAGCTATGCACTTGTCAGGTGCTACTTTCGGGGTACCGTGACCTAAGCCGCAGGATGTTGCAGTCTCTGACTGCCTTGGTTCTTGTTATCACTGTTATTATTATTGGCTGTAAGGGAGCGGTTCACCGTTAAAGGAATATTCCGTCATTCCCCCTGTTGGATGGTTCCTGCAAGTTTCTGCAACTTCACAATAAAACGGCATGACAGTTTTCACCAAAACAACTGAAACAGGTAGAGACTCATTTTAACAAACAAACATAAACAACACCATTCACAAGCCACACCCATCTGTAGGTGTGACAACAGGAGCTATTGCTGCTAATCCATGGTGAATACTTCAAAAGTTTAATAATTCAGTAAGATTTTTCCAAATCTTTGAATGTTCCTTTGGGCACAGAGCAGTGACTCCAAATTGGAGGCAGAAATATGGGTGAAGAGGATGAAACATAGATGTACGGAATACTGGCAGATGTGGAGTTTGGAATCTGTTGTGAGGTTTTCCATTCAGATGAGGAAGTCCCACCCTGGAGGTCGTTTTCACCCGTGTTTGTTGTGAATTAGTCCCTGGTTTGAAGCTGTTTTCCTGTTGACGTGTCATGATAGGTGTGTATTGGGTGAAAATGGTGAGATTATGGTTCCGACAATCCTGGTGTGACTCCAGTCGAACTTTTATCACTCATTCCCTCATGTCATTTCCCAGCCGTCGTCCTCACGCACATCAGCAAACTGCAACCTTGTTACTGCCTGCTAGTTAACGGTGGGTGTTTCATTCTCAACACATTGGGGCAGGGTGGTGTTTTAACTGCTTGGAAGGAAACCACAAGCCTTCACATTTCCATCTTGAAGCCTTCTTAGATAGGCTGACTGCTTTGTAAAGTTCCACTCCTCAAATAGTTCTTTTACTGGCGCTGTGGGAAGCTGGAGACTGGGAGACATCTGGGGAAAATTCTCTGGATCACCTTCAGGCCTTTGACGTGGCACGGCTACAAAGCTAATGCTACACTTATAGAATGTGTAAAACATTTAAATCACATCAAATGCTAATATTGTCTTTGTTGTTATATGTCTGTTTTTAATTTTAAAACTTATTTTTCTGACTCAAACATTTGTTTTTTGGGACAATCTTGATTGAAATACGTAACAAACTAACATAATTAATTTAAAGTCCATTTTTATATTGATGTAACTAAAATGTTGATTTCTGTTGAACTTATAAAGACTGACTGAACAATTTGGGGGGGAAAAAAACAGTGTTTAAATGTAGTTTATTCAAAAATTAACTCCAAACTTGATTTAAAAATATATTCCAAACCAAAAAAGCTTTGATAAACAAATAACAAATTAATTTAATTTTTAATATATGTATAAAATTAGATATAAATCGAATCATTGACTCTGGGGTCAGGCTTTTCATAGGTTAATTCATGTGTTATTTCATGCTAGCTGCTGGGCTAGCTGCTTCCTCTGGAGCGCTGCTGCAGGATGCTGAGGTGAAGATAAAGGAGTAAAGCATTTTCTGTCTTTCTACTTCCTAGCTGATTGTGAGACTTGTGTTTGGGTGCTAATGGCTGATTATACAACTCTTCCAGATGTGCAGATATGAAGCACATGTGCTTCTTAATGAGATGGTCAAGGTGTTTTCTCTGCAGAGAGAGACACGAGGAAGCATTTTAACGGCAGCTGGACCTGGTTTTCCTTCATTTACCCGCTGAATGCATGTGTGTGTTCGTTGTGTCTGTGACGAGCGCCTCCAGGGCTGGACCACAGCTGAAAAACACTTTTACTGTTGATGCTGCATAATTGAGAGACTAGAAATGCCTCTTCATTAACATTATATTCTTCATTAACATTCAAGAAAACAAGTTACGAATGCTGATTTTGATTTATTTTCCATCTGTGTGTATTGCGAAACAGAGAAATCATTTCAATTGTAAAACAAAGCTGGTGTTTTGTTTCGGCAATGGCTTGAGGGTCTGCCAGTATGGTCGCACGAAGATCACAAGTCTCTTCCTAAACACTGAAACTTTTATTCCAGCTAACTGTGATGATAACACTGCCTTCATCCGTCCCAGAAGAAGCTGAAGGGGCTCCTTCATCACCTGATCTTGCTGGCGTCAGGCTCCAGGCTTCGTCTTAGATTGATGACAAGTCAGTTTTAAAAAAATTGTCCACCAGAAGCCTTTGTCTCACATGAACAACTCATGGAGATGTCTGCAGCAGAACATTGAGGACAGATGAATGTCTGCGGGTCAAATGGTTCTTTGAGGGTTAGATACAGGATATAATGCTCTAATTCACCACAAAACATGAGAGGAGTGTTTTCTCCTTCATTCGACTCTGCTGTTGCCACCGCGTATCGTTTACCCCAGCAGAATGCATGAAGTAATGTGTTAGCACAAGCCGTAGATAAAGCTAACGTCCATCTCAGATGAGGATTCCAGAGTATTACATGCTACGTTATCAACATCTCCCACTGCAGAAGGAGACTTTTGATATACTGACAATTTTAAGAATTTGTTTTCCTTTTAAGTTTGATTGTTTGAGTGCAGTACAGCCTGAGAACGATCCCTGTCTGGTGTATCAGTAGGGGGCAGATCTGAGTCGCACAGGTTCTCACAAGTTCCTGAAGAATTCAGCAAAAAGTTTGATGTAAATGTTTGAAACAGTACATTTATAGTCCCAACTGAGCTTCTCATTTGCTGGATATCACCTCCTCCTCCATTATGATGAGTGATTATATTTATTAGTGTTGTAATTTGGTGTTATTTTAGCAAACAGTATGATTGTAATTTATGCAGCCGGTATTTGACCTGAAGAGTTTGAAGTTCTAGATTATGAGGAGGATAGCGATCAGACACATTATGGTTATGGTTGGACATTCCATCGTAGTCATTCCTCTTCTTGTGTGTATTAACGCCAGCAGTACGTTTACACAAGAGCTTCAGGGTACAGCTATTAAAAGAATCAAGGATAAATGTGCTGTTAATGTGGAGCGATGCCTGCCCTGATAACCACGTGTAGAGTTGGAGAGACTCTCAGAGATGAGGTCAAACTCAAGAATAATGGTCTTACTCTCTTCACAGGTCAAGAGCTGCATTTTGTCTGTCGCTGCTGTTAATCCACCACCATGAGTTGGAGTTTCTTGACTCGACTACTGGATGAAATCCACAACCACTCCACGTTTGTGGGCAAGATCTGGCTCACCGTCCTCATTGTGTTCCGCATTGTTCTCACAGCCGTTGGAGGCGAGTCCATCTACTATGACGAGCAGAGCAAGTTCACCTGTAACACGGAGCAGCCCGGCTGCGAGAACGTCTGCTACGATGCCTTTGCTCCACTATCACACGTTCGCTTCTGGGTTTTCCAGATCATTCTGGTGGCCACGCCTTCTCTCATGTACCTGGGCTATGCTGTCAACAAGATTGCACGTGCAGAGGAGCGAGCAGGCAATGGCACTGCCAGGGTTTTTTTGCAGAGGCAATCAAAGAAGAAGTTTTATCTCGCTGGTAGAATGCAGCACAGGGGCATCGAGGAGGCTGAGGAAGACAACGAGGAAGACCCCATGATCTATGAGTTGGCAGATGCGCAGAGTGATGGTGGCGGACCGGCAAAGGACAATGAAGATGAAAAAGATAAGGCCAAGGTGCGTCACGATGGCCGCCAACGTATCAAAGAGGATGGACTGATGCGGATTTACGTCCTACATCTAATCGTGCGATTCGTGCTGGAAGTGGGCTTCCTGTGTGGACAGTACATCCTGTATGGGTTCGCCGTGCCCAGTACCTACATGTGCTCGATTACTCCCTGCCCTCACAGCGTCGACTGCTTCGTGTCCCGCCCCACGGAGAAAACCATCTTCCTCATCATCATGTACACAGTCTCCCTGCTTTGTCTGGCCCTCAACATATGGGAGATGCTGCACCTGGGCATCAGTACCATGTGTAGGATCGTACGCTCCCGGCGCACGAAGCTGCCCGATGAAGACTTTTATGGGCTCATGCAGGGAGCTCTTAACGAAGAAGGACTTAACAGCGAGGATTACAAGAGTTACGCTTTTTCTTGGAACACACCATCAGCTCCACCTGGGTACAACATTGTTGTCATGTCTCCTAGTGAAGCCACAGGGCAATCCCTGCCCATCACCGACCTCACCAACGCCAAAATCACATGCCGGCAGAACGACGTAAACATCGCCCAAGAGGAGCGCCAGCAGTACGCCGATAATGACGAGAACCTGTGCAAAGGACGAATGGGAGACGTTCCCAGAGGTGTTCATAATGGTCAGCTTCAGAACAGGCCAGAGGCTGACGGTCGGTGCAGCGATCACAAGAAGCCTCAACGTGAACGCAAATACCGCCAGGGTTCCAAACACAGTTCAAGTAAGACTACAGATCGAGGCAGCAGCAGCAGCAAGTATGTAGTCATCAAACGTTCTGAGTGGATCTGAAAGGATCCTCAATAAATGATGGCAGGTGGCCTTTTTATATTGCTGCGATATTGGGTCTTCAAATATGGGATGCGGCCCCTGAGCTAAGACAGAATTACTTTCAGGTCCAAACATTCAAACTGAGCCCTTCAACACAAATCCTGCTACGTTTATGCTGGAACAGCAGGATACACCCCAGTTCCAGCTCGGTCTTGATCTACATTATAATTCATGAAGTTGTGGCTGCTTTTTATAATTCCTGATGAATTTACTGTAACCTTGTGTGCCTTAAATAGTCAATGCTGCTTACTCCAACTTATTTTCTACAAAATGTCCTGATGACATGGGCAAAAACAGGAGTGAATGCCTTATTAGCATCATTATCATCCAGGGATGATGTTTTAGAACCAAATACTTATACAGGTTTGAAGAAGGAGACAAAATTCTTTCAGTTGCTAAATGTGGTGCTTCCCCATTATGTGGAAGACATAAAAGATTTAACATTGATCAAATTCCCAATGATTATATCAAACTGTGCCATGTCTTAAATTTTCTGGTGGAAATGACAAACAAACCCTCCTTTTATATTTTTGAACGATGTCACAATTTTGGTTTCAGCACAAAATCAATGATCACATTAATAATGTTATGATGGATTGAGCTAACAGACATGTTCACAATAAAAGCCTGTTTGTTTGTTTGTTTATGTTCTGAATGTTTTCTGTGTTTAATGCATTTGAAGAAACTGAATCAGAGTATTTGTCATTATTTATGCATTCTTTATTTCCAGATTTTCAAATTGAAATGATGTTAAGGCTCGCCCTTTGCACTGTGCCAGTTTTCTTTTAAAGAAATATTTTTGTTAACAAATAAGTGCATGTTGAATAAAGAATTGATCACATTCATATACGTGTTGTATTAACAGTTGTGGGGTATAAAATAAAGTGAATGTTAGTGAATAATGAATATATTTGATCCATGTGGACACATTTTTAGATTCACCTGTGAAGTTTATGCAGTGATATTCACGGCCATGCTGCCACCTGCTGGACAGGAAGTTGATTATTTGTATTGATAAAGGACAAAAATAGATTAATAATAATAGAATCATATGAATTATGTGTGAACAAACTCCTCCATCCTCTCAGACTCTTCTTGATGTCTTCTCCACAGCGTCAGTGTTCAACTGATGGGTTCCAAGGGCCCCATGTTGTCTCTCCTTAAGTTTATCCCACATGCTAAACTCACTGAGCTAAAAATTTTTTTTACAACTTTAGTTAGAAACTCTATCGTGAAATAAAGCCTACATTTAATAATTTGAATTTAAATGACTTATCATAAAACAATATTAGAGATGAGTTGATTTTTTGAAATGAGTTAATTTATTGAAATAGTCGTTCTTACCAAAGAGACCAAATCTCTGTAAAATGATTATTAAAAATAAAATCAGATTTCTGCTGAGTATCTGACAGTTTCATATCTCTGAAGGTTTTCAGGTCATTTTGATATTGAAATCTTTATTTAAATTATTTTTTGCAATTCTATTTTTTGCTTGAAACGAGTCAAAGGTTATTAACAGTAAGGGGCGGGGCGGGCAGTCGAAGTTGGGGATTACTTCCGGGGCATATGACGCTGTTTACGTCCAAGCGGCGTCTTCCCGGATGTGACGTCGACAACTCGCCAGTGTTTTTAAAAAGCGGCGGTTGGTCCTTCAACTCTTTCCAGCTAGTGGTGAGCGTCATTTCTTCTGTATTTTAAATAATCTGATGCGTAACGTCTGTGGGAACGGATTAAATTTAAATTGACGTCATTACAAACTGTTTGTGCGTATTTTTTGCTTCGATAACATATCGTAACGGAGGTTTAGCTCTTAGCTTGGGTCAGCTAACCTCACCTAGTAGCAGGCACAGTAGCTAAACAGCCAAAGGCTGTTGTTGATGTTGTTGTTTGTTTTTATTAAACTCGCGATATTATTTTAATGCAAAATGACGACACATCTCATCTAACTGGTCAGTGTTACTGTAAAGCGATTTCTTTTGACGCGTAAATGCTAGCAGTTGGAGAAGTCGAGTAACGAGCTGCTTCCTGCCTCTTCAGCTGGACCCTGGAGGAGCTGCCCGTCTCCGTTACCATCATGCAGCAGCGGAGTGCAAAGGAGCCGGACCTTCTGGGTCCGCTGGGTCCCGGGCGGAAGAAGCTGGAGGGGAAGACCTTCTACCTGGACAATGTGAAGAAGCGCTCCACGGCTCTGCTCCTGGAAACCCTACCTCTGCTGGGAGGGGTAAGCTGCTGGGGTAACAAGGCTGGTGTTCACCTTCTGTGGGCATTCTTGTGATGGACACATTATTATCACACTGAGGCAACCATCACAGACTTTTGCAGTGGAGTCCCAATAAATGGTGTGGTATTGATCTATTTAAACAGATGTATTGGTTATTATCAGATGATCAATAGATGTTCCTTACAAACGGGGGGATTGAATAATACAAGTCAAAACTGAAAAATTGAATTCTGAGTTTTGAAATGTTTGCATCACTTTTTAAAACAAACCTAAACAAAAATGAATGGTTTGTTTTTGGTACTTTTTCCTTTTAAGTCCGACAGAAAGTTGAAAGAAGTGCGGGAACATTAGAATATTTTTGAATTTAGATTGAATCACACATCAAACCATTGTCAGCTGAGTTGGTGACCCACTGAAGCTAATGTCAGTAACCTTTTCTTCCCCCCTGAAGGCTGTGGAGAGTTTTCTGCACCGGGACGTGAGCTTTGTTGTGACGGGTAGCCAAGAGAGTCTGAAGAACCTGAAGTGTCCAAACACCAAAATTGTGACAAAGGAGGCGAGTGGAGAGGCCCAGCATCCCATAAAGACGCAAGGGAGCCTCCTCAGCGATGACAAAGGGCGACCGGGAACTCCTAGATCAATGGTTCTAATCACAATCATTAAAAAAAACCGTTCACAGTTCACACACACACACTCACATTTCAACAACCCCCTTTGACACACCCATCAACCATTGTTGAGGAGCCAGATGGGTTTTGATTATGGTCGTTCGAATATGAATAGCACTGACCACACCTTACAGGATTGATAAGCTAGGACAAGACCAGCCACCACTAAACATCTTAAAGTTCAGTGGATTGATTTAAACAGCTTTGGACACAAACAAACTGTTTCTAAGAATATTATTTAACCTAGTAATATACCAAAGTTGCTGATGACTGTGGGATTGAAGGTCAGTTACAGAAGCACGACTGGAAGCAGCATTTGTGTCCAACACCAGTCATGCAGCATAGAAAGTAGGAATTTTTTTTCAGCGTAGAAATGATCTGCCTTTGGGGGTAGACTGAACTCTCTGTCTCCACAGGCCTGTGGCAGCCGTGGGAAGGCTCTGCTTGAAAAAGCCATGCGGAACAACGTGAGTCAGATTGTTTTCAGCCTGTGTCCATTATGGGATGATGCCGGTCGTCATCTTGACTTAATGCTGTCTCGTAGGAACAGCTGCCGAAGAACAGCGTTTTGGCCAGTGCCCGGTCGTGGGGGGTGAAGATTCTGTATGTCGATGGTATCCTTTTCACATCACCCAGGATGGGATGCAAGCCCTGTGCCTGTTTCACAGGAATGCAGTGAAGCTCTGCAGGCAGAAGGTGGCGCCACATTAGTGCTGTGTGTATTTGTCAGGCCAGAATATTGCTCCTTAATGTCGCATTAGATGTCCTTTTATATTTGAAACAACTGACACGAGGGAGCTTCAACACAGCCAACAGGAGGCCGGAGGTGAGATGAATCAGAACTAAGATCATTCACAGAAATAAAACTCTTAAAATAAAACACAACTGATGTCCTGTAAAAGCTGCTCCTTTCATATTTGAGCCTTGTTCTGCTTTTTCTTTTTAAATGCAGAGGAGCCACACCAAACAGCAAACTCCTCCTGTTGTCAAAGGTTAGTTGGATCCACAGGTGCTGTTTCTTCACAACAGAGTTGACTTTCTGGGAATTTAACTGTCTGTTTGTCTGTTCCTGATCTGCAGCTGCCGCTCTGAGGTCTCCTTATCTTAAAATCGAAGACCGAAGCAGGTGAGTTTTATCCTGGCTATGTTTGTGGGGAGCTATGTTTGTGGGGAGAAGGTTAGATGGAATAGTCTTCTGCAGGTGAGGAGTGATGGACTCAGACTGATCGGATCCAGTGATCAGATCCCACAAGAGAGATGACACCAGATATGAGCGGACTAACATAATTCACAGAAGATGAAGCATGAATGTCAGGTTTTTACACAGTTTGAGCCACTACGGAGTTTTGGTTCTGGCAGCTTTAATCCTGAGTCTAACGTGGAACCAGCCCGGGTTCTTGTAGTGGATCGTGTACCAGTCCGTCATTAGCAGATTAGTTTTTTGGCTCTTCCTGCATAACGACAGTGAAACAATGGGCCACCCTTTGGACCCCACTCGTTGCTCTTTAGGGAGGTTTGTGTTTCAGCCCAGATGATTTCCGTAATTGAACCAGTACCGTTGTGTAACGTGATGACCCCCCCCAGTGGCGGGACGATCCCCCACCCCCCGGTAGCTCAGGTGGATACCGTGTCTGAGACGATGCCCCGCTATGCTCCTGCTGGGGGGTCGATGTGCTAACAGTTCATCTCAGTTAACGGGCCAGAGCTCAGGAACGTTCAGAATCCTTCCAGTGTAGTATTACCTGGTGTCTGATGTTTTTACTTCACACTGAAAGCTGTTTGTTTATTTCCTCACCAGGAAGTACAAACCTTTACACCTGCAGTCCATGACCTTCCCCTCCCTGTACTACTGGGGTCGTTTCAGTCCCTTTGAATGTCCTCCTCCTCCTCGGTTCAACCAGCAGACAGAACAGGGCCAGAACAAACCCAGGTTGGTTGCCCTGACGTCGGGAGATTTGACCCAACATTTTGTGTGTTGCTTTTTACTTGTAATTGTTCATTCTCCGTATATTAGGCAGAAGAAAAGAACTGAGAACAGCATGAAGGACAAATCTCTGCTGAGCTCTAACCAGTCGCCATGGAGACGCCGAAAAAAGGACCTGTCATACTGTGAATGCTGTCATCAAGCCTTCGCCCGCCTGGATGAGGTGGAAGCCATTAACAATTACTAAGATTTCTTATTCACTCATGTTGCACATTAGTTAGGAGGAGTGCTGACATACAGGAAAGATGGAAAAACAGACTGGTGTGAGCTGGTCCACTGGAAACCCAGACTCCTTATCTTTTGTGTCTTGATACCTTTCAGCATCTGCAGTCGGATCAGCACCGAGCCTTCGTCCTGGATCCGTCCAGCTACAGCCTGGTGGATGGGTGTTTGGCTCAGATGCTCCCAGGATTCGACCCGGATCCTCAGGAGTCAGAAGAAACGACGAACCAGTGAGTTTAACACTGTCTGATTGGACGGGGAGGAGGAATTCTGTTTCTAAAGGTTTGTTGGTTTTTCTAGAACCGCCCTGCCCCTCCAAGATGTCTGTGAGCTGGACCCCCTCACTGATGCCGAGGCAGAGCATGCTGTTCAGGAGCTGCAGAGACGGGGCTCATCGTTGGCAGACCCCATCCAGGATCCAGGCCCTCTTCCCGCTGACGTCCATCCTCCGTCTCTCAGTCCAGACATTCCAGTCCTGGATGTGGAAGGCCAAGATTCTGCTCGACAGCAGCCACCATGTTTATCCCCCCACCCTTACTCCCTGCCTCCGGTCCTCAGCCCACACGCCTACTTCATTCAGGAGCCCCACTCCTCGTATTCAGACCCCCCTGCCCTCAGTCCTCAACAGTACCACGCTGCAGAGGACACAGAGGACAAACACGTGTCTGAAAACGACCCTGCAGAATATCCGTTTGAGTCGGATGCAGGTCCCGTCTCTGTCCCACATCCTCACCAAGGAAGACCCGGTGGCATCTCCCCCTACTGCAGGTCTCACTCCTTCCCTCAGACGTCACCTGGAGCACCAAACCCCAAAAAGCGCTGCAGGTCGGCCAGTCCCGAACTCAGGTGGAACAACAAGAGGAGGAGGGTGAGTGGGACACACGGATGGACCGAACCAGGACGTCCTGAGGTGTGGCTGTTCTCAGACCGGGTGCATCTGCAGCAGACTCTCACCTCATCAGCCCCCGATCAGACTGATGTCTTCAGAAATGGTAGAACTTGTGCCCCCTCTCAGCTCATTTCAAGGGCAAACGCTCCTCTTGACACACCAGACTCCCACCCGTGCCTATCCCACTCCACCTCAGCGTGCATCGAGTCCGCTCTCATCCCAAACTTCCTCAGTCAGTCATTTTCAGACTCCGAATGGGACTGCAACCTGCTCTCTGCGGCCCCGACCACGTCGGCGCCGTTGTCCAGCAAGCCGAGCTGCAAACTCAAGGAGGAGCTCCTCCACAGGCCGGGCGCCTGGATGCAGGACGCCGACTACGAGTCGCGCCTCCACACCGTCCTCCAGACGCCAAACCAGGGGGCGTTGCTGTGTGGGGAGGAGCGGGACCCCTCTGCCTTTAACAGGACAGTGGTGCAGGTTGTTGAGGTTCAGCACTGACAGACATGAAACAAGAGTCAGCACTTGAACTCAGCAAAATACCACAGCGAAGGGAATAAATATTTAAATCTCAGTGTAGACTACCATGAAATATTTCAGTGCAGATTTTTATTTTACGATGCTCAGTGGACGCTGCAATATTTCTGCTCTTTGTGCAGTGAGGCCTGAGTGAAGTGAGCGTCTGCTGACTGCAGGCTTTCAGCATCCGTGTCCGGGAACACGTGGAGGCTTTAATGAGGCCTTTCTGAAGGGGGGCATTACTCAATTACTGTAAGTGCTGTGTCTGGATCTGATCCCAGCCGCCCTGGCGTTGATGAGGACTCACACACGAGACGGTAAACTGATGTCAGGAAACGACTCTTGAAGGTTGGCGGAAAGAGACGAGAGTGCTGCCGTCGCAGGAGGTGTCATGAGGAGCAAATGGAGTCCAAACATCACGCTAGACGTTTTAAAGCAAAGAGGATGTTGTCTGCATGGAACTAGCCCTGTATTTATGTAAAGTGTTTTAAATAAATGTTTTAACCAGTCATTTCCTGGTGCTTAGGCCACTACATTTTCCCATTGTCTGTAAATGCTGACTCTGCATGGCGGCTGGAGGAAAAGCATTGGGCTGGCCTTGGTGGAGGAGGATGAGGGCAGCAGAGGGTCGATGTGCCCTTGGCTCCTCATCCCAGATTCCAGCTGACACAAACAATATTTGATATCCATAAGTAACAACATCCAACTAGAACATTCACTATGAGAGATGTCATGTTTGTTCATTCAAGTTCATGTAAAGTAGGCTCAGGAAGAAGAGATGAAACCAGCTACCATTTATTGTTCCATTCATGAAGCTGAGATTCTCATGTCTCCACGAACCGGAAGATTTATTATCCAGGTAGTCCGGTTCAGTTAACATTTTAAATTTACAGACAGGCACTACCTGGCCACCAAAAACAAGATGGCCTCCAGAAAATCAGGACCTAAATTACCGACATGATTAGTTTTAGTTTTATTAGTTTTAAAACTAGTTTACGGCTGAATAAGTAGTTGGATTTCAAACAAGGGGAATCTTAGTTACAAAATATTAAGATTTAAAAACTAAATTCCAAAAATCCGATTTAAAAACGCTACTAGTATTAGCACACGAATTAGCATCTCGGTACAGATGTTCGTGCCACTGGGCTGGCGTTAGCTTTAGGGCTAACGTTGTAGCTTCGTGTCCATAAACGTTAGAGTTTTTGGTTCTACCAAACTATTATAATACTTAATTTTCCTTTACTGGAAGAATCTATTCATTGTTGGAATTTTTTTATTTGCTATAACGGATACGTAACGAGCTCCTGGGCATGTTTGCTAATTCCTAAGCATCATTTTCTTTTAATTTTAAATAAAGGTTTGCATTCAAAAATGGATCCGGTTTCACCAAAAATCAGTGAGTTAAACAAAAATTTACTGTTTGAAATCAAATTAAAATTAAAAATTAAAAGTCTGAGATATATTAATTTCCATAACATCACTGATCGACATTTGGATGGATTGTGCTGTATGTTCCCCGGACCATCAGCTGACGTCATGGGCTCCGGGCCCGGCAGGTGTCACTCTGGGGGTGGTCCCGGGGAGCCCACGTGCTCCTCGTGTCCGGGTCCTCCCCGCGCATCCCCGCCGCCTCCACGGAGCCCGGTAACGTGATCGCGCGCCGGATCTCGGTGACGCCGACATGCAGCCGGAGCCCAGCGGAGGAGACGCATCGCGGTGCTTCTCAGTCGCCTGACCGGGGGAAGGAGGTGAGGAACCCCGCCGCTGTGTTGGTGTCCGCCGTCAAAGACAGCTCGTCTACAGCTGCACCGGGGATTCCGGCGGGACTATGAGAGCATCATGCGGGCTGTGAGATGCTTGCTGTTCGCTGCGGTGTGCACAGGTAAACTACCTACCTGATGATGCTCGGTGACCGGAAAGAACACCGGAACGCTTCACCGAGCCTCCCCGCGGTGTCTCCCACTAGGTCTGACGGGCTGGCCCGGTGCGCAGGGGAGGCTGCCCCCGGCGGAGGAGCATGTCCAGCCCCAGAGGCTCCTGCCCCAGATCCACTCCGAGAAGGAGCTGCTCCACAGCCGCCTGGACACCCGTGTCCGTGGACACACACCCGGAGACCAGGTTTGTGTTCAGCCCGTTTCATCTGTTGGTACTAGGACGGGACCCCCAGGGTTTGTTTATTCATGGGGCCACGGGGTTCCCCACAAAACTGGAATAATTTACTGACAGACCCATCAAATACAAAACATTTTGTGTATGATGGTTTGGAACTAAAATATCCATTAATGTATAGATTAATTTTTATTTGTATATTTTATATTAAACCACGTACGTCTGGCCTTCACCCGGGCCTCATCCATCAGGTAATATTTCACACCTCCACCTGTCCTGTCAGTGGACGTCTGACCTGTAACTGAGGTCAGCATCTCAGTTGCTTTGTTTCTCACCAGTTAATAGAAATGTGATCCCATCATGCACTGCAGCTCTAGTTCATGTGTATGGTTATTGGTTAAAGGTTAAAAGTTTGACTGGATACAGGACAATGACCCCAAACTGATTTAAAAACTTTTTGACATCCGTATTTCAGAGAATGTTTACTTTTGTTAGTTTCTTCATTCTTAAACTGACCAATAAAAATGAATGTGAATATTTTAAACTGGTGACACCTGACCTATGCCCCACCTTCCACAAACAGTAAAAGTCAGTTTGTTCTTTTAAACTTGATGTTTTTCTGTCCATCTATTGATCTGGTCTGGACCAGATCCAGGTGATGCAGGAAATTCTATGTTGGCAGTTGAAACACAGTGTGACTGGTTTGTCCATTCTGGGCTCCTGTAGAGGAGAATCACTTCCTGTGTGGAGCCTGAAGATGCAGCGTCATTATAATAGAAACATCTGATTTCTGCTGGACTAGTGTCTCACATATTAGTCAATGGTCGTAGTTAAAACCCTCTTCCTGTTTGTGACTTAGAGTCTTGAGCTGAGACTCTTTGTGGTGTTTAAACATTGAATATTTAATATGAGCCTTCTCCACAGTCAGCGGCAAGCTCTCCTGATGACTCCTTATATGGGCGTACGTATATGGACCAGTTAGATTGATGCTAAGTGGTTTGCAGAGAGATGATGCTGAGACTGCTGGGCTGATGGGGCCAGTAATGTGGTGGTGATGGTGGTGGTGGTGGGGGGTCACCTCAGAGGAAGGTCAGATGGAGCCTCAGTTACCAGATTTATCTATAACCCCAGGGATGAGGATGAGGATGATGACGCCGCGTCATCAGCCGGCCCTTCCTCCGTCCCCTACCCGTCATTTTGTTTTGTGACATCATGAAACCGTTGACGTTAACTCTGAGTGTATGAACAGTTCTTGACCCCCCCCCCTCTCCCCCAGCCCATCCATCTAGCGCGGAGCAGCTTCTTGGTGAAGGCCTTCGGCTCAACCTTCATCCTGGACCTGGAGCTCAACCAGTAAGCCCAACATCCTCACTACACTGCCCCCCCAACCCCCACTGTCTGTGGGTTGTTCTGGTATCCTCTGTCCTGTGATGACATCATACCGAAACAGCAGGTGTCAGTGTGACACATTAAGATCACATTTGTTACCAAGACGATCGATAATCAATAACAGAACATTATGCTTCATCAAACAGGCACAGAATTAATGCTAACGTGTTTTTCCCTCCTCCAGTAACCTTTTGTCTACGGACTACGTGGAGCGTCACTATGACGACGACGGACAGCTGTCACAGAGTATAGTAAGTGTGTTAAGGACTAGAGCAGCTGGTGACCTGGTTCAGGTTTGTCTCCCTCCGGACTCTGAAACTGTCTCTGTACCTCTTTCACTCTCTTCTGAAGACCACCTGTCCAAACAGGACGGTTACCATGGTTACAAACAACAGCAGTGAGGATGTTTCTCATCATGAGGGGAATTGAAATTTCAATTCCGACTAACCTGACCTTTGGTGCAGGTGGTCATAGGTTCACCTGAGGTCATATGCAAATTAATTAGTGATAAAATATCAGATAGCTGTAAAGTCCAAAGAAATGCTCCGCCTTTGTGTGTCACCTTTTCATTGGTCCCTGTGTACCTGAGTGGTTTGACAGACCTGAGCGCCACTTCCTGTCTGCGGTCAGGACTGGACTGGAGGGTTTGATGCGTTGTGATGTCACTGAGGGGTGTGGCCTTCATGGTGACCTGTGATTTTTTTTCGAGGGAGGAGAGCACTGCTACTACCAGGGGCGTCTCAGGGGGCTGCCGGGGTCCTGGGCCGCCCTGTCCACCTGCCACGGCCTGCAGTAAGTAAACACACGCCCCACCTGGAAACTACGCTACGTGTGGCATGATGTGTAGCTATGTTCCACAAAGAACGTCAAACATCTTGGCTTACATTAGCTTAGCTTAGCTTATTTTAGCTCAGCAAGAAGACAGACCTTTAACCTCCAGGTACCAGATTGGCTCACAGTACCCAACCTACGTCTAACTCACTGCTGCATCTCGTGTGTTTCAGCGGGATGTTTTCTGATGGGAATATGTCCTACAGCATCCAACCGGTCGACGGCAGCCAGGTGAGACCACATTGATGCTGATTGGACGAGCCGTAACCACAAACATCAAGTAGCTACTAGCTGATGTGAAAAAACTTCAGTCACACATTCTGACCTCATACCTGTCAAGACGGCGATACACAAAACACCCACCCACACACACACACACACACACACACACGCACAGAGTAGGTGTAGTTTTACATGTGCTGCAGAGAGACTGGTGGGACTGGGAGGAATACGTTTAGACTGGGAGAGGCTGAGCTGGTTTCCATTAAGGTCCACAGTGCAGCTCAGTTACATAGACTGAGGCGATGGATCGATGCTACAGCTCGTGTTCTGATTGGTCGATGCTGCAGTTCGTCCTCCGACTCGCTCCCTGGGTCATTTTCATCAAGTATTCATTCCCAGTTCATGTCCTCCACAGTGTCCACCGGTGTTATGGCCATTATGACAACGGTCATCAATTATTCATCAGAGCAATTCGCTTCCCGTCAGACCCGGAGAAGCCTCCTCAGAGTTTGAGTGATTTTTAAAGCCTGTTTCCCTGTTATTATGACACGTCATAAATAAACCGAAGAACAAATTCAAATATTCACACCGAACACCTGGAAACGGGTCCGAAAAGCCTGTTCCTGAAAGGACCAGCTCACCAAAGAGGAAACTACCTCATGATTACAAACCTAAAGACTAAGAAACTAGTTTAAAACACCTGATGAAGAGATTACTTTCACATTCTTTCTCTCTCTCTCAGGTGGATCACGTTGTGTATCGTGTGCCTTATGGCGATCTGGCCCCGCCTCCTTGTCCAGGTCGGTCCACATCAGAGAACTTCGTCCGACTCCTGAACCTCATGACATCACATGATCTAAAGTGTTCAAGGATACGCTCTCCTCTCTCGTCCCGGTCGTCTTCTCCTCTTCCCTCCTTCCTCCTCATCTGGCTGTGATATTGATTTGTGCTGTGGGCTAAAGTGTTTATGTTTCCCAGGATGCTCTCTGATAAGAGCGGCGCCGAAAGACGACCTCGATGTCGGGAAGGCAGGGCAAAAGGACAGAGACGACAAGTCTGAAGACAGGAAAGCTGTCATTGCAAAAGCCCTGAGACGCTCAAAGAGACAAGTGAGTGTTTGATGGCCTGACAGGACGGCTTTGAGCCGCCGGAGGCGTCTCTTGATCCGACGCATCCGTTCAAACATTTGTAGACTTTTGGGATTTAAATGTTGGGGAATGTGTTGTTTCCAGCCTCTGAACCGAACACACCTTCAGTCAGTTAAATGTTCTTCCTCATCATGTCTGTAGATCGTCTTGTTCTGCACCTATGCTGCCTCTAGTGGCCTGCAGTGGTACTGCTCGACTCAAACTCGCTTTCCGTCCTTCAGGTGCGGCGAGGTCAGCGCACTGTCCAGACTGAGACCAAGTACATCGAGTTGATGGTGGTGAACGATTACGAATTGGTGGGTGTGAGGCGGCGACTGCTTGTCTTTCGGTGACGATGAGGACTGTTAAGAGTGTTTTCCTTTCTCGGTCAGTTCGTGCAGCTGCGGCGGTCGACCACTCAGACGAAGAACTTCGCCAAAGCGGTGGTGAACATGGCCGACGCGGTGAGTTACAGTCTCAGGATGCCAGACCCCCCCCCCGAGAAAATGTTTCCTGTCTTCTAAGTTGTGGTTTCACTTTTGTCGAGGTCAGATCTTCAAGGAGCAGCTCAACACACGCATCATCCTGGTTGCCATGGAAACCTGGTCCTCCGAGAACAGGGTGTCGGTGGGCGACGACGCGCTGCTCACACTGCGAGACTTCATGAAGTACAGGAAGGAGAGCATCAAGGAGCGCTGCGACGCCGTCCACCTCTTCTCGTAGGCGCCGCACCCCCCCCCCCGCTTTTTTCTCCTGCTGCTTCTGTTGGCGACTCCTCCTCCTTGTCCTCCTCCCTCAGCTCCTCCTTCTCCATCTCCTCTTCTTCTTCTTGTCTTCTGCAGTGGGCGGACTTTCATGAGTGGTCGCAGCGAGGCGGCCTACATCGGGGGGATCTGCTCCCCCACGAGAGGAGGTGGTATCAATGAGGTGAGACTGTCACAGATGTATCGATAGTGAACTGATCAGAGTGATTGATCGTGCCGTCTGAGTCTCCGTCTGTCGGTGTGTGTTCAGTTTGGGAGCGTCGGTCCCATGGCGATCACGCTGTGTCAGAGTCTCGGCCAGAACATCGGCATGATGAGGAGCAAGGAGCATCTGACCGCCGGTGAGAGGCGCGGACATGAGGAGCGCTCCCTCTAGTGGTCAGATAACAGCAGTGCAGATCAGAGGAGTCAGGTTTCAGTCATGCAGACAGACTGATTATTGATCCACAGGACAGGGATTTATTTTTCATGTAGGCCAACGGTGTCAAACTCATTTTTCTCCGAGGTCCACATCAGCATATTGACTGTCCTCAAAGGGCCAGAAGTAATTAATAAATGGAACTAAATGTAACTCAATGTAATGTGACATAAATGTAACTAATCCATAAGGTTAAATGACCTTGAATTTATTACTTATTCAAGTTACAAACATTACAAATTTGTTTGTTTCTCTGTTCCAACATAAATCCTTTTAATTTGTCAGGTTATTAAACCCACAGAACTCCATCAATCAAGGATCAAACTATCGATAACGAAAAATAAAGACATTAACTTTGCTTTTTGTCAAAGTTAAATAGACTTGATTACTGCATTGTGGGAAATGTAGTTTTTGGTCAAAGCACACTTTTGAGCTATTTATTTTTAGACACTGACCTTTTATACTCTCGTGGGCCACATAAAATGACCTGGAGGGCCACATTTGGCCCCCGAATCTTGAGTTTGACACACGTGCTATAGGCAGATAAATGCTCTGTGTGTCCAGGAGGCTGCAGGTGTCCCGACCCATGGCTGGGCTGCATCATGGAGGACACAGGGTGAGCAGCTCCGTCGTTCATCTAACACGTAGCCCCTAAACGTAACCTGACAGTGACGTCTGTGTCTCTATCAGGTATTATCTATCCAGGAAGTTCTCCCGCTGCAGTATCGACGAGTACCTGCGGTTCCTCCAGCTGGGAGGGGGCAGCTGTCTCTTCAACAAGCCCAGTAAGGTGAGTCCTGTCACCAGCTCCCACTGGACGGGTTCTTGGTTCCTCCTCAGTGGAAACAGATCTTTCTCGGTTTAACTGTTGTTGGACTTCTTGATTAACGTTTTTTTCGTCCTGCAGCTGTTGGACCCACCGGAGTGTGGCAATGGGTTTGTGGAGCTGGGGGAGGAATGTGACTGTGGATCCATAGTGGTGAGTCCACCAATGAATTTACTCTTCATGGTCTTTATGTTTAAAAACGATGACGAAAGCCGACTTCAGACTAAAGCTTCTCTCCCCCGTAGGACTGTTCACGCAGTGGAGCCAACTGCTGCAAGAAGTGCACGCTTACCCACAATGCCATGTGTAGCAATGGTCTCTGCTGCAGGGACTGCAGGGGGAGCCCCCCCCCCCCCATTTGTCTCCTCGCCTTTGGTGAAGGTCTCTTTCTCTTGTAACCCTCTTCTTCCGTTTTTTTTTTGACAGTATGAGCTGAGAGGAGTGACCTGCCGCGATGCCGTCAACGACTGTGACATCCCAGAGACCTGCACAGGAGATGCCAGCCAGGTAGGAGACACCCGATCCAAGCTTTCAGGATGTTTGGATGATGCTGATGATGATGATAATGTCTCTCTTACAGTGTCCTCACAACGTCCACAAACTGGACGGCTATACCTGTGACGCCGGACAGGTAAAGACTTGAACAGAAGACGCAGGATGACCTCCTGTCCTTCTCATCCTCGTCTTAATCTTAATAATCTTCTTCTACTTCAGGGTCGTTGCTATGGCGGCCGCTGTAAGACCAGAGACGGCCAGTGCAGGACCCTGTGGGGCTACAGTAGGTTCTCACTGAGCAGAGGTGTCCACTTGCAGGTCGTAGGCGATGCTGACTCTCTCCTCCTGCCCCCCCTTAGACTCGGCGGACAGGTTCTGCTATGAGAAGCTGAACTCTGAGGGAACGGAGAATGGGAACTGTGGACCAGACCCGGCCGGGCAGGGATGGCTGCAGTGCAACAAGCAGTGAGTGAGCAGGGGAGGGGGGGGGGCTTGTGGACCGCGGTGCGCTGACCGTGTTTTCTCCTTGTGTCGTCCGTCAGAGACGTCCTGTGTGGGCTGCTGCTGTGCACCAACCTGACCGACAAGCCCAGGTTCGGGGAGCTGCAGGGGAGACTGACCAGCCTGACGGTCCACCACCAGAACCGCTTCATGGACTGCAGGTCGGGAGTCCTGGTTGTCTTTGATGGTGACCTCGAAACCTGACTCGCTCTTTCTCAGTGTCCCGACTCCCTCTGGAAGAGGATCACATGATCACTTATGTCGTCACGTCAGAATTGTATTTAGAACTACAGTAATCCCTCGTTTATTCACGCTTCAAGATGCACGGCTTCACTACATCTCAGATTTTTAGTAGGTAGTCACGTGATACCGTACGCTCATTCTACTGGCTGACCGTAAACTAAATAAAGACTTAAAAGTGTTTTAAACAGTCAATCAGAGTGTGGGAAAAGGTAATACAGAAATCCTGTTTAGAATCCAAACAGAATCTGTGTTCAGGTCGTAAACAGACAGGCGTGTAACCCTTGACCCCATGTGGCGTTCAGGGGCGGTCACGCCGTGCTGGATGACGGGCTGGACCTGGGCTACGTGGAGGATGGCGCCCCATGTGGGCCCAACATGATGTGTTTGGAGCGTCGCTGCCTCCCCGTCCCAACCTTTAACCTCAGTAGCTGCCCGGGCTCCTCGTCCTCACGCATCTGCTCCCACCACGGGGTGAGTCGGTCGCCACCGGGCCCCGCCCCGCCCCGCCCTCAGGTGTTGGGTCTGGTGCTTCAGAACACGCGTCCTCCTGTGTGTCCTGCAGACCTGCAGTAACGAGGTGAAGTGCATCTGCGATCCGGACTACACTGGGAAGGACTGCAGCGTCTTCGACCCCATCCCCATCCCGACGCCGCCAGAGGGGCCCGAGAAATACAAGGGTGGGTCCCCCACCCGACAAGTCCCCGAACGCTGAAAGGGTGTCAGTTTGAATCCCTGGATATTCCACACGCCTCACGTGTGATTTTATTCCTTTAGTCCCTTTCTCATTCCTCACTGCTTCCGCCCCACAGGTCCCAGTGGCACCAACATCATCATAGGTTCGGTTGCTGGTGCTATTCTGCTGGCAGCCATAGTCCTGGGGGGGACTGGCTGGGGATTTAAGTAAGCCCCCGTCTGCTTGACGTGCTCCTCGCTAAGCTATGAGCTAACTCCTGCTTGTGTCAGAATGCGGTTCTGCTTGGATGGCCGTAGCGCGTTCACACCAAACCTGATCAGGTGGTGTCACACCTGGAGTGGAGGGCGTGGTCAGGACCCGACGGTCCCGCCTACTAAAACTCTAAACCTGCAGCTTTGAATTCAATTTTAGAACGTGTCGTTTCACGTTTGGTGTGAACGCCACACGCTTTCACGATTGGACCGACACTTTAATGCAGATGCTTTGCTGTGTTTGCATCCACCCCGCCTCTAACCCGCCCCCTGCAGCCGATTGGTTGATGAGACGCGTGAATGCTGTTCAGGACTTTGGTTCTGAGCTCTTTTGCATGTTTGCCTGCTCTCTGCTTCGGGTCGACGTGAACCCGCCGATCGCCTGACCTCAGTTTCTTTTTGTCTTCCTGCTTCCCTGCGGCTCCAGAAACATCCGGAGAGGAAGGTACGACCCTGCCTGTGATCCTGATCCCTGATCGACATCAGGGTCCCGGATCAGTTCAGCTGGAACCACACGTCTGATCCTGTCACACACTTTGTCCATTGTTATTTGTAGGACAAAGAATCAAATCCCACCACGTTCATGTAGCCTGTGCTAGCTTGTTAGCTTTTTCACTTGCAGTTCTTGCTGTAGATTCATTTAAAAGTACAAATCTGACCTTATGTGGACCAGAATAAAACATGGACGCAGCGTTTAATGCTGGTCGTTCACATCGATATTTACCAACCACCTTGTGATGTCACGCGGCGTTCTGTTACCCGACGAGTCGTCAGAATGTTTCCTCCATCAAGTCTGGAGCTTCACTCAGCTTAACACTCATTTCTCTTTTCTCTCCACATCTTCCCCTCCTTTTCTTCCTTCTTCTTCTTTTCCCAGATCTTCTGGCGTCTGATTCGCGCCCGCCGCCTCGCCATGCCCCGCCCACCTCTCTCTGTGTCTGAAGAGACTAAACAAAGATGTCTTCCGCCCCTGAGCCCCTCGGCCCGTTTCCTGTTTTCCTCCTCTGATTTTTCTCTCTCCTGGATGCCGAGGACTCCTCCTCTTCATCACCTCTGTCTTTATTTACTCCTGGACATTCATGGCCTCCTCCTGTTGCCATAGCGACTGTTGTTGTGCTTTAAGTGGCTGACCAGAAGGTCTTTGAACGCATCCGTCCACATGGAGAACAGACGTTCACCGCAATACTAGAGCTGTGAGCCACCAGAGGAGCTGTGTGTGTGTGTGTGTGTGTGTGTGTGTGTGTGTGTGTGTGTGTGTGTGTGTGTGGCGGAGATGTGTATGTATAGGAAGTGTGTGTGTGTGTGTGTGTAGAGGAGGTGTGTGTGTAGAGGAAGTGTGTGTGTGTGTGTAGAGGAGGTGAGTGTGTAGAGGAAGTGTGTGTGTGTAGAGGAGGTGATTTCTGATACTTAAGCTGCCTTTCATGATTACCCACAATTCACTGCTTTTACTTCATATACATTAATGTATGAATATCTGCTTCCTGCAGACAAACTGATGGTTAATCCCTCTGTTGAAGGGGGGGGGTTTGGGTTGGTTAGGGGTTAAGTTAGGGTTTGGTTAGGGGTTAGTTTTGGGTTAGGAGTTGGGTTAGGGGTTAGGGTTGGGTAGGTTTAGGGTCAGGTTAGAGTGGGGTTAGGGTTTGGTTTGGATTAGGTTAGGATTGGGTTAGGGGTTAGGGTTGAATTAGGTTAGGGTTAGGTTAGGATCAGGTTAGGGTCAGGTTAGGGTTAGGTTAGGATCAAGTTAGGGTTAGTTTAGGGTCAGGTTAGGGTTGGGTTAGGATCAGGTTAGGGTTAGGTTAGGATCAGGTTAGGGTTAGTTTAGGGTCAGGTTAAGGTCGGGTGAGGTTAGTGCTGGGGTCGGGTTAGTTCAGCAGCAGTGACTCACCATTGCTCTGATGTGAAGCTCACGTCTGCAGGTGTAAACTGAACGCTTTAACACAGAATTAGACGTTAACGTTAACCAGAATTCTATTCACGCTGAGCTCATTTAAAAATGATTCACCTCAAAATCTCTTCAGGTGATTTCCAAATGAACGTTCACTCGTCTCCTCATCCTCATGCTGATGAAGAGTCGTGACAAGTTTGAGTCCTGAAACATTTCTGGAGCCCAACTTTAAACATTCTGTCAAACGCCTGACGATGGAGACGATTTCAAAGTAAACTCCACGTGTCCAGAAGAGCCTGAGAGAGCTTTTTAAAACATTTTTTTAAACTAGTCTCTTCTTCAGGTGTTTTAAACTAGTCTCTTCTTCTTCAGGTGTTTTAAACTAGTCTCTTCTTCTTCAGGTGTTTTAAACTAGTCTCGTCTTCAGGTGTTTTAAACTAGTCTCTTCTTCTTCAGGTGTTTAAACTAGTCTCTTCTTCAGGTGTTTAAACTAGTCTCTTCTTCAGGTGTTTAAACTAGTCTCTTCTTCAGGTGTTTTAAACTAGTCTCTTCTTCTTCAGGTGTTCAAACTAGTCTCTTCTTCAGGTGTTTTAAACTAGTCTCTTCTACAGGTGTTTTAAACTAGTCTCTTCTTCTTCAGGTGTTTAAACTAGTCTCTTCTTCAGGTGTTTTAAACTAGTCTCTTCTACAGGTGTTTTAAACTAGTCTCTTCTTCTTCAGGTGTTTAAACTAGTTTCTTCTTCAGGTGTTTTAAACTAGTCTCTTCTTCTTCAGGTGTTTAAACTAGTCTCTTCTTCAGGTGTTTAAACTAGTCTCTTCTTCAGGTGTTTTGAACTAGTCTCTTCTTCAGGTGTTTTGAACTAGTCTCTTCTTCAGGTGTTTTTCAGAATGTTTACCTGAGAAGCTCCATCGATCTAATTGGACGTCTTCATCAGGTAACGATGATGACATCTTCTGTGTTCTGGTCTCTGCTGTTTTTGGTTTCATCTTATTTGTCAGTCATTGAGTCCATTTATCATCTCTGGACTTCAGAGTCTTAAATCAGGGTCAGACGATGACATCATCAACAGAAGCGATGATGTCACACTGCCAGCCGACGTCCAGCAGCCTCATTGGAGGAACACGCTGACAGGAGTTCTGATTCAGGTCAGCCTGTCAGCATTTCCCTTTACTTGAACTCTACTTCTAATAAACGCCATAAAAACTCCAGGACAGACGTGACGACAGGGCACCCCTCCCCCCCCGGGTTTCTTCTGCTGTTTATGACGTCACACACACAGGAAGTCCTGCAGGAAGTGGCGGTATTCGCTTTCAGTGTAAATACTCTGCTGCTGTATTAGGAAATAAAACATATCTGAGTAACTTTGCAGTCGTCCTGACGCTGATTTGTTTCTGTGGCAACCTCCAGTACCTGTCCTAGTCCTACGGTCCTAGAACAGGAGGACAGGCCTGGTACTGGTCCTCTGGTACTGGTACCAGTACCGGTACTGGGGTTCACTCTGGTCCTGAATGACTGAAATGATCCATTTGACAAAGTTTTATTTATATCCTCCTTTTTGAACGACGTGAGTGCAGGATCTCTGCCGTTGTGCTCTGACCCGGAAGTGGGTCTCCTGGTGTGACGCGGCTGGATTTCAAAATAAAGTAAACAACAAACAAGGAAAACAAACAAACGGGTTCTACTGTGTCATGTATCCAGAGGTGAAGAGACTCTAAAGGCGGTGACCTGAACGGAACGGATCGATTCACGCACCGTCAGACACTTATCGGTGTGTCTCTTTCAAAATAAAAGCACAAATTGAGCAGTGATTGTTTTTTTTCTTTTTGTGGAAGGTAAAGTACTTTATTGGAGCTGGATGTGTGTTAATCCTTGTTGAGATTTAGGGTATCTGTAGTGTCTGACGTCCTAAACTAGTTGCTGTTCTAGTTTAAGTTAGTTCTGACCTAAACGCATCCAGTCCCGGCTTGTTTTATTTTGAAAGAGCTCCACTTCCTTGTGCTGTACCTCCAGATGTTTTACTTTGGTGCTTAAGGGAAGTCTCTCCTTCCCTCCTTCATCACCCTGGAGTCTGTCCACGTCTACAGCGGCGCTCCTCATCCCCCGGACGTCCCCGGTGCGTAAAGACGCTGCGTAAAAGCCGCCGCGCGCCTCTCATCGATCATTGCTTATTGATTAGAATCTAGAAGATGTTCCTCTTCTGCTTCGTGTCGGTTCTGCTGGTCGCTACGTGGTGTTCCGTGGGGTGTAACCCCAGCCCCGTGTTAGGAGATGTAGTCGTGGACCGGAGCTTCACCCCGCCGGTGTGCGTCAGGGCGGCCCGGACCGGGGACTTCGTCCGGTACCACTATAACGCCACGCTGGTCGGCGGGGAAACGTTTGACTCCAGGTGAGTCGGTGTGAGCGAACTTTTAACTTTTGCTCCTGCAGCTTGGATTTGAAGTTTTCCTGCAGATGTAGGCCTCCTCCTCTTCCTCCTCCTCCTCCTGACGTGTCCTCCCTCTCAGCCACCAGAGGGGAGCCGCTAAAGTGGGTCTCCTCGGGGAGGGGAGGCTGCTCGCCGGCATGGACACCGGGCTGCAGGGGATGTGCGTGAACGAGCGCCGGAGGGTCACCATCCCGCCGCACCTGGCCTACGGAAGCACCGGAGCAGGTAACCGGGTCGGACCCGGTCCAGCAGGAACCCCCACGCATCCGGATGCAGGGGCTTTAAAACTCAGACGTTTGGATCTGATTTAAAAAAATAGAGTAAAGCTGAAATAATATGAGAATAACTTCTGTCTGTTGGGTCTGGTTCTGATGGGACGTTTTCCTCCTAATTAAGACTTTTCTGGAAATTATAATTTTTTTATGGAAGTTTCATCCTTTTTTTTTTTCTCTGAATGCTTCTAGTTTTCCATCAGGAGACGTTTCTTTTACACATTTTCCTTAATTTCTGAAGGAATAATTCACTGATCTTAATGGAAAAGAAATCATGCATGTTTTGTTTGTTTCAGTGCAATTTATAAGTATAGTGCGCATTCGCGCATCAATGATTGGCGGATTTTTGGTAGGCAGTCACGTGATACCGTACACGCATTCTATTGGCTGAGGGCATCCTGAAGTGCGCTCGGTTCCGTGAGTCTCGGACTTCTTGAGACACAAAAGTGTTTTAAACAGTCTGTCAGAGTGTTTTAAAGGTAATACAGATAGAAGGTGGTTTAACATCAGGATGGGGAGGGTTCAGAAACGTTTAAATTACTGTAAATAATCAATAAATCAATATTTAAATAGAAATAATTGTGTGTGGTTCCTGGAACGCATTGACGCAAAGAACGAGGGCGCGCTGTAAATAAATAAAAAAATGAAAGTAAATAAAATTAATGAAAAGCTAAAGTAATTCCTGTTGGCGTCAGAGGCAGAAACATGTGACCCAACAGAAGCTGTGGGTTAGCTGTTGAGCTAGCAGGCGACAGGTGTGTGTTCCAGCGCCCGGTCTCACCCCCGTGTCCACAGGTGACGTGGTTCCTCCTGACGCCACGCTGGTGTTTGACGTCCACCTGCTGGACGTGTGGAACAAAGCCGACCTGGTGGTCACCAGAACCGTGTCCACGCCCACAGACTGCAGACGCTCGGTGGTTCGCACCGACTTCGTTCGCTACCACTTCAACGGCTCGCTGCTCAACGGCAGCGTTTTCGACTCCAGGTGACGTCCGATTGGTTTCCTGTCACCTTGTTGACCTTTGACCCAAGCTGCTGGCTGACACCACGTCTGAGTGACGGCTCCTGTGTGTGTGTACTGTCGTCCAGGTGTGTTTTGTGTCTGACTTTGCGCTTGTATGAGCCCTACGTAGCTACGCCAGGAAGCAGACCCACGACTCGCTGGTGGGGGAGGGCTGGCTGGTCAAAGGCATGGACGAGGGTCTGCTGGGGATGTGCGTGGGGGAGATCCGGCACATCGTCATCCCGCCCTTCAAGGCCTACGGCGAGAAAGGTTCAGGTAAACATTCCAAATGAAGTTGACTCCGCCTCCCCTGGCTGGGTGTGCAGGTGTGACGTTCTTCTCTGCTCTCAGGTACAGAGATCCCTCCCCAGGCGACGCTGGTGTTTGACGTCCTGCTGGTCGACCTTCACAACCCCAAGGATAACATCACCGTGCAGGACCAGGTGGTTCCGGGGTCATGCCCCCGCCGGACCGTGGTCGGGGATTACATCCGATACCATTATAACGGGTCCTTCCTGAACGGGGTCACCTTTGACACCAGGTGAGCTCAGGTCACATGATGGTTCAGTCAGACCCTGACTCTGATCATGATCCTGATCTTGACCCTGACCCTGATTCTGACCCTGATCCTGATCCTGATCCTAACCCTGATCCTGACCCTGATCCTGATCCTGACCCTGATCCTGATCCTGATCCCGATCCCGATCTTGATCCTGATCCTGATCCTGATCCTGATCCTAACCCTGATCCTGATCCTGATCCTGATCCTGATCCTGATCCTGACCCTGATCCTGATCCTGATCCCGATCCCGATCTTGATCCTGATCCTGATCCTGATCCTGATCCTAACCCTGATCCTGATCCTGATCCTGATCCTGACCCTGATCCTGATCCTGACCCTGACCCTGACCCTGACTCTGACCCTGACCCTGATCCTGATCCCGATCCCGATCCTGATCCTGATCCTGACCCTGATCTTGATCCTGATCCCGATCCCGATTCTGACCCTGATCTTGATCTTGATCCTGATCCTGATCCTGATCCTGATCCTGATCCTGATCCTGATCCTGGTGTGTCTCAGCTACCAGAGGAACTCCACCTACAACACCTACATCGGGATGGGCTACGTGATTCCGGGTATGGACCAGGGTCTGCTGGGGGTCTGCAGCGGCGAGAGGAGGCGGGTCATCATCCCCCCACACCTGGCGTACGGGGAGCAAGGAGTAGGTGAGTGTCTGCGTGATGACATCACACGTACGATTACATCATCAGCATCATCATTCAGGAGTTCAGTTCTGTTTTACTGTGAGCTTCAGGACGTCAACTTCTCATCCTCATCGTCATGGCGATGAAGGCACAACATGATGATGATGATGATGATGATGATGTTTTGGCTCCAGGTGATGTCATCCCCCCCTCGGCTGTGCTGGTGTTCGACATTCACGTCATCGACTTCCACAACCCCAGCGACGCCGTGGACGTCCGGGTCACGCACCGACCCGAGGGTTGCAACGAGACCACCGAGGTCAACGACCTCGTCCGCTACCACTACAACTGCACGCTGGTGGACGGCACGCCGCTCTTCTCCTCGTGAGTCAGGCGCCCGTCCGCCGCTTCCTCCGGGTCGTCCTGTGAAACCTTCACGCGTCACATGATCATCCGTTTCAGACACGACTACGAGTCGCTGCAGGACGCCGTGCTCGGCGCCGACAAGGTGATCGACGGGCTTGACGAGGGGCTGCGGGGGATGTGTCGTGGCGAGAGGAGGGTGGTGACGGTCCCGCCTCACCTGGGTCACGGAGAACGAGGAGGTGAGTGGAGAGGAAATGACTCCCCACCCCCGTTCCCTTAAAGGAGCGGCGCTTGACGTTGTGGTCCGTCTTGCCAGCCACTGGCGTGCCCAGCAGCGCCGTCCTGGTCTTCGACATCGAGCTGGTCAGCTTTGAGAAGGGGGTCCCGCCCGGCTACCTGTTCATCTGGCTGCAGGAGAGCCCCCCCGACCTGTTCGAGGCCCTGGACAGCAACCAGAACCAGGAGGTGCCCCAGGAGGAGGTAGGACCAGTGTGGTGGACCCCCCAGATCAGATGGTGTGCCCCTAACACAGGTGGGGGCAGGTGGCAGTTTGACGTCCGGTCAACGTGGTTTAGTGTGAGCCGATAACCTGGCAACTCATCTGGGGTGTACCCCGCCTCCTGCCCGTCATCACCTGGGATAGACTCCAGACAACCAGAGTCGTATGGTCTACAAGAGGATGGATGGATGATGGATGGATGGATGATGGATGGATGGATGATGGATGGATGGATGATGGATGATAATGGATGGATGATGAATGGATGGATGATGAATGGATGGATGGATGGATGATGGATGGATGGATGATGGATGGATGGATGGATGGATGGATGGATGGATGATGGATGATGGATGGATGATGAATGGATGGATGGATGATGGATGGATGGATGATGGATGGATGGATGATGGAAGATGGATGGATGAATGATGGATGATAATGGATGGATGATGAATGGATGGATGGATGATGGATGGATGATGAATGGATGGATGGATGATGGATGGATGATGAATGGATGGATGGATGATGGATGGATGGATGATGGATGGATGGATGATGGAAGATGGATGGATGAATGATGGATGATAATGGATGGATGATGAATGGATGGATGGATGATGGATGGATGATGAATGGATGGATGGATGATGGATGGATGATGAATGGATGGATGATGAATGGATGGATGGATGATGAATGGATGGATGATGGATGGATGAAGTGTTTTTTCCAGATCTTAAAACATCAGTGAGACGGATTCTCTGATGACATCGTCGTTTCATCAGATGTTTTGTTTGTTTATTTGTTTGTTTGTTTATCTCCACATGTTTCAGTTTGGGGACTTCATCAAGCTGCAGGTCGCAGAGGGCAAGGGTCGCGTTAAGCCCGGCCGGACGGTGGATGACATCATCGCAGACATGTTCACCAACCAGGACCGAAACAAAGACGGCGTGATCACGGCAGACGAACTCAAACTGAAAGTGGACGAGGACCGGGAGCGCGAACACACGAGGCACGAGGAGCTGTGAGGGGGGGGCGCCGGTTCTGTTCTCTCTCAGGGACAAAACCCAACGCCTTTAAGGGGCGAGACACTTTTCCCACGCCACGGGTAACACTTCCTGTTCAGGAGATTGATGCCAACTGAGACTTTTGTGTTTCACTAAACTGAACCAGCACCTTCTGTCAAGAACGTCTCGTTGATTAAAGTGTTTTTAATAAAGTTTATTCATTTTATTTCCTCAGACATATTACACGTAATATAGGGTCAAATGTTCCTCCTCGGTGCTGTGAACCCAATCAATACAAGTTCCTAAAATGCTTGAAGAGCTGAAGGTTTAGCTCAGACGGATGAGATGGCAGCACTGAGCTCTGAGGTCATAGGTTCAAGTCCCAGCTGCTATCTTTAGATTTTCTCAAGTGTTGTGAGTAATAAATATAACGTTCAATCCCGTTTTGTGTGTGGACTCAGGTAACTCAACCTGATAAGGTGCTGAGAAGGGTTTCAGATATTTTAGGTTCAAATCCCACTCCTCCTATTATTTTCCAGGCTGTTTCCTAAATGACAAAGACAAATACATGTGGAGAAAAGGTGTGAGTGTGAAGCAACCGGTTACTACAACGTAAAGTTAAGAATGTTGGAAGAAACAATTTCTGTCGTTATAGCCGCAACCAACCAATGAAGGTCAGATGAGGAAATAGCAGCAAAAAGGTAGGATCAAGTTTTTGGGAAGAACAACCTGTAATGTGATAAATAGAAAAAACACTGCTGAACCAGGTTTCTCAGTCAGGTGGGCCATGGACACACACAGGGACACGTGCTCTTAGCACTGTAATAATAATCAATAATCAATGATGGAAAGTTACGAACACAGAGAGGGTGTTCACAACGGACAGGAAACGGTTTCTCCTTTTACGCACAGAGTGAGATATCGATCAAAGATCCTTAACTCTCAGAAACCTCAATTTTGTGGGTTTTGAGAGTTAAGGATCTTTGATCGATCTCTCACTCAATCAAGAATAAACAGTGTTGTCGGGACACAGGCTCCAACAACAGCATGCCAGCTTCTCTCTGCTGTAGGTTACTCACAGTGATCCTATAGTGGTTTGTGTTTCATTACATTAACATTATACACGTAAAATAATCACATTCAACGTTCACATCCAGTCAAATGTATTAATAAATCACAGCCAACTTAACTCCATCCTGCGGTGCTCTGCTGCCACCCTCTGGAGGTCATGGAACATAGCAGGCACCCTCTAACAAATGATGAACTCACAAATCCAATCACAATGACGAACATTCTAGCACATGTTCTACATTCTTTGTTCGGTTAAATCCATGCTCAAAACAGAAAAGAAGGTTCAAACATTGTATTTTCTTTCTTTTATAAGTTTTTGAGTAGTTATCTTTATGTTTTTTTTTTGGGGGGGGGTTTCGTTTTTTGAGTTCACCTCGGGAGTCATTTCCTTAAATTGTTGTTTTAACCTATCCAACCAGCAAGAATGTTGCACGTTGAAACGATAATTCTCCATTTATTGGCCATGAACACACACTGGGAGATGTCCCCTTAGCACCGCAATAATAATCAATAATCAATGATCAATGATGTAAAGTTACAAACACAGAGAGGGCGTTCACAACGGACAGGAAACGGTTTCTCCTTTTACATTCAGAGTGAGATATCGATCAAAGATCCTTAACTCTCAAAAACCTCGATTTTGTGGGTTTTGAGAGTTCAGGATCTTTGATCGATCTCTCACTCAATCAAGAATAAACAGTGTTGTCGGGACACAGGCTCCAACAACAGCATGCCAGCTTCTCTCTGCTGTAGGTTACTCACAGTGATCGTATAGTGGTTTGTGTTTCATTACATTAACATTATACGCGTAAAATAATCACATTCAACATTCACATCCAGTCACATGTATTAATAAATCACAGCCAACTTAACTCCATACTGCGATGCTCTGCTGCCACCCTCTGGAGGTCATGGAACATAGCAGGCACCCTCGAACAAATGATGAACTGACAAATCCAATCACAATGACGAACATTCAAGGACATATTCTACATTCTTGTTCGGTTAAATCCACTGCTCAAAACCAAAAAGAACGTTTAAACAGCGTATTTTCTTTCTTTTAGAAGTTGTATATGTATTTGTCTTTGTTTTTGTGTTCTTTTTGAGTTTTGAGTTCATTTTAGGAGTCACATCTTTTATTTGTTGGTTTACCTATCCAACAATCAAGAATGTTGCACGTTATAATGATAATTCTCCATATATATCTATCAAAAAGCGCCCCATGCACTTCAACCTTGAAGGAAATATTTACTTCATTTCTTTCATCTTCTCAAAAAAGTTGCCTTCTGTCAAATGAAACAAAATGAAGAGTGTTATTTAATTCGATAGGATTTTGAAAGTAACATTAAAATGAATTTCCAAAGTTTTATTTAGAATATGTCATCCAGACGCGCTGGCATCGTGTTGAATCTGCTATCAAATAAAAGATGAAGCATTTGCAGTTCCTCACTTTGCCCACAGGAGGGTATCAAACGCACCTACAATCAAGAGTCATCTGAGTATTTGATCAGGATTTTAATGTAACAGTTCTTATTATCTCAAAATATATTTAACCGTAAAACTTCTCAAAATGATAACTAGCAGTAGCCCCTTCTCCCTTCTTTTCCTAAAGATAAAGAAGATGATTGTTTGTCTGGGTTCAGAGACAAACTCCAATGTGCCAGTACTGAGTAAAGCTGAAATGTGTAATACTGCTATTGACCACAGGAGGGCACTGTAGGCACGACATAGTTAAAGGTGGATGTAATCAATGATATACTGAATGTTAATTTTCGGTTGTCGCTCAAAATAAAAGCATCAAAATAACGAATTATTATAAGTTAAAATATGTAATATGGACATTGACCACAGGAGGGCAGTGTCACCAGTACGTGGTCATGTCCGTTGCTCGCTCAAAATGAAAGCATCAAACGAACAGGAAATATATTTGATTCAATTTTCACAAGAAAAGTACGACCCCATAAATATGTAAACCCCATAAATACAAGATCCAAAACAACCCACAAAAGTGCAAGGTTTAGCTCAGTGAAATGAGAGGAGGAACTCAGAGGTCTGAGGTCACAAGTTCAAATCCCAGCTTCTGCTTTTAGATTTGTGAGTAAGTGTTGTGAGTAATAAATATAACGTTCAATCCCGTTTTGTGTGTGGACTCAGGTAGTTCAACATGATAAGGTGCTGAGCAGGTTTTCAGATATTTTAGGTTCAAATCCCACTCCTCCCATTATTTTTCAGGCTGTTTCCTAAATGACAAAGACAAATACATGTGGAGAAAAGGTGTGAGTGTGAAGCAACCGGTTACTACAACGTAAAGTTAAGAATGTTGGAAGAAACAATTTCTGTCGTTATAGCCGCCACCAACCAATGAAGGTCAGATGAGGAAATAGCAGCAAAAAGGTAGGATCAAGTTTTTGGGAAGAACAACCTGTAATGTGATAAATAGAAAAAACACTGCTGAACCAGGTTTCTCAGTCAGGTGGGCCATGGACACACACGGGGACACGTGCTCTTATTACTGTAATAATAATCAATAATCAATGATGGAAAGTTACGAACGGACAGGAAACGGTTTCTCCTTTTACGCACAGAGTGAGATATCGATCAAAGATCCTTAACTCTCAAAAACCTCAATTTTGTGGGTTTTGAGAGTTAAGGATCTTTGATCGATCTCTCACTCAATCAAGAATAAACAGTGTTGTCGGGACACAGGCTCCAACAACAGCATGCCAGCTCCTCTCTGCTGTAGGTTACTCACAGTGATCCTATAGTAGTTTGTGTTTCATTACAATAACATTATTTACGTAAAATAATCACATTCAACGTTCACATCCAGTCACATGTATTAATAAATCACAGCCAACTTAACTCCAGACTGCGGTGCTCTGCTGCCACCCTCTGGAGGTCATGGAACATAGCAGACACCCTCTAACAAATGATGAACTCACAAATCCAATCACAATGACGAACATTCTAGCACATGTTCTACATTCAAGGTGAGCTGAAATGTTATATGAAATCATGAAATCATCATGAAATATCAGGACGATGTGTTTTGACATGTGGGGGCAAACTTGCATTACTTCCGTCGATTAGAATTATTTTGATAGTCACTACCGGAAGCTGTGGACAATGTAACGATGTCTAACTTTAGTTCAATGTTTTTGTAGTTACCCACTATGTCCACAAGAGGGCTTCACCATT
Organism: Antennarius maculatus; assembly: GCA_013358685.1. NCBI lineage: Eukaryota > Metazoa > Chordata > Actinopteri > Lophiiformes > Antennariidae > Antennarius > Antennarius maculatus. Next base: position 16,727,480 of record CM023626.1, on the reverse strand, counting down.
AAAGATCCTTCAAGAACGTAGAATAACATCATTGAAACGTCGTCCAAAATAACTTTGTCGTGTAATTTTCCACAGACCAGTTTAACAGATATCATGCTAAGACATTTAACGTTATTATTACGGTTCTTTCGTGTTTTTTACTGCCTGCAGGTCAGAGAGGACTGTAATTTCATCTGTGCTGTATGTCGTTCATATGTGGTACATTTGACAATATAGCTGACTTTGACTTTGATGTTTGTCTTAAGGCTTTTGGTGATGTTGTACTTTAAGCATATCAGTACTTGTGTTAATTTAATTGCATATAGTTATGTATTGTTACTGTTGTGGTGACTCAGTATGGCCACAGGAGCAGGAAGTGGGTTTGAGTACATTTACCCGATGTCAGAGCTCAGATATGAATTCAGCATGCACATCTTATTTTGCTCTTGTATTTTCTTTATTTTAAAAGTTTTTGTGTGTTTTTGTCTTTTGTGTTTTTGTGTTCTTTTTGGTTTTTGAGTTCACCTCGGGAGTCACATCCATTAATTCTTGGTTTAACCTATCCAACAATCAAGAATTTTGCACGTTATAATGATAATTCTCCATTTATTGGCCATGAACACACACGGGCAGACGTCCCCTTAACACTGCAATAATAATCAATCATGAATAATCAATTATGGAGAGTTACGAACACAGAGAGGGCGTTCGTAACGGACAGGAAACGGTTTCTCCTTTTACGCACAGAGTGGGAGATTGATCAAAGATCCTTAACTCTCAAAAACCTCAATTTTGTGGGTTTTGAGAGTTAAGGATCTTTGATCGATCTCTCACTCAATCAAGAATAAACAGTGTTGGTCGGGACACAGGCTCCAACAACAGCATGCCAGCTTCTCTCTGCTGTAGGTTACTCACAGTGATCGTATAGTGGTTTGTGTTTCATTACAATAACATTATTTACGTAAAATAATCACATTCAACATTCACATCCACTCAAATGTATTAATAAATCACAGCCAACTTAACTCCATACTGCGGTGCTCTGCTGCCACCCTCTGGAGGTCATGGAACATAGCAGACACCCTCTGACAAATGATGAACTGACAAATCCAATCACAATGACGAGCATTCTAGCACATGTTCTACATTCTTTGTTCGGTTAAATCCATGCTCAAAACCAAAAAGAAGGTTCAAACATTGTATTTTCTTTCTTTTATATGTTTTTGTATCGTTATCTTTATGTTTTTGTGGGGGTTTTTTTCGTTTTTTGAGTTCACCTCGGGAGTCATTTCCTTAAATTGTTGGTTTAACCTATCCAACAAGCAAGAATGTTGCACGTTGAAACGATAATTCTCCATTTATTGGCCATGAACACACACTGGGAGATGTCCCCTTAGCACTGCAATAATAATCAATAATCAATGATCAATGATGGAGAATTACGAACACAGAGAGGGCGTTCACAACGGACAGGAAACGGTTTCTCCTTTCACGCACAGAGTGAGAGATCGATCAAAGATCCTTAACTCTCAAAAACCTCAATTTTGTGGGTTTTGAGAGTTAAGGATCTTTGATCGATCTCTCACTCAATCAAGAATAAACAGTGTTGTCAGGACACAGGCTCCAACAACAGCATGCCAGCTTCTCTCTGCTGTAGGTTACTCACAGTGATCGTATCGTGGTTTTTGTTTCATTACAATAACATTATTTACGTAAAATAATCACATTCAACATTCACATCCAGTCAAATGTATTAATAAATCACAGCCAACTTAACTCCATACTGCGGTGCTCTGCTGCCACCCTCTGGAGGTCATGGAACATAGCAGACACCCTCTGACAAATGATGGACTCACAAATCCAATCACAATGACGAACATTCTAGCACATGTTCTACATTCAAGGTGAGCTGAAATGTTATATGAAATCATGAAATCATCATGAAATATCAAGATGATGTGTTTTGACATGTGGGGGCAAACTTGCATTACTTCCGTCGATTAGAATTATTTTGATAGTCACTACCGGAAGCTGTGGACAATGTAACGATGTCTAACTTTATTTCAATGTTTTTGTAGTTACCCACTATGTCCACAAGAGGGCTTCGCCATTAAAGATCCTTCAAGAACGTAGAATAACATCATTGAAACGTCGTCCGAAATAACTTTGTCGTGTAATTTTCCACAGACCAATTTAAGATATAATGCTAAGACATTTAACGTTATTATTACGGTTCTTTCGTGTTTTTTACTGCCTGTGGGTCTGAGAGGACTGTAATTTCATCTGTGCTGTATGTCGTTCATATGTGGTACATTTGAAAATAAAGCTGACTTTGACTTTGATGTTTGTCTTAAGGCTTTTGGTGATGTTGTACTTTAAGCATATCAGTACTTGTGTTAATTTAATTGCATATACTTGTGTATTGTTACTGTTGTGGTTACTCAGTATGGCCACAGGAGCAGGAAGTGGGTTTGAGTACATTTACCCGATGTCAGAGCTCAGATATGAATTCAGCATGCACATCTTATTTTGCTCTTGTATTTTCTTTATTTTAAAAGTTTTTGTGTGTTTTTGTCTTTTGTGTTTTTGTGTTCTTTTTGGTTTTTGAGTTGACCTCGGGAGTCACATCCATTAATTCTTGGTTTAACCTATCCAACAATCAAGAATTTTGCACGTTATAACGATAATACTCCATTTATGGGCCATGGACACACACGGGCAGATGTCCCCTTAACACTGTAATAATAATCAATCATCAATGATGGAGAATTACGAACACAGAGAGGGCGTTCACAACAGACAGGAAACGGTCTCTCCTTTCACGCACAGAGTGAGAGATCGATCAAAGATCCTTAACTCTCAAAACCCACAAAATTGAGGTTTCTGAGAGTTAAGGATCTTTGATCGATCTCTCACTCAATCAAGAATAAACAGTGTTGTCGGGACACAGGCTCCAACAACACCATGCCAGCTTCTCTCTGCTGTAGGTTACTCACAGTGATCCTATAGTGGTTTGTGTTTCATTACAATAACATTATTTACGTAAAATAATCACATTCAAAATTCACATCCAGTCAAATGTATTAATAAATCACAGCCAACTTAACTCCATCCTGCGGTGCTCTGCTGCCACCCTCTGGAGGTCATGGAACATAGCAGGCACCCTCTGACAAATGATGAACTCACAAATCCAATCACAATGACGAACATTCTAGCACATGTTCTACATTCAAGGTGAGCTGAAATGTTATATGAAATCATGAAATCATCATGAAATATCAAGATGATGTGTTTTGACATGTGGGGGCAAACTCGCATTACTTCCGTCGATTAGAATTATTTTGATAGTCACTACCGGAAGCTGTGGACAATGTAACGATGTCTAACTTTAGTTCAATGTTTTTGTAGTTACCCACTATGTCCACAAGAGGGCTTCGCCATTAAAGATCCTTCAAGAACGTAGAATAACATCATTGAAACGTCGTCCGAAATAACTTTGTCGTGTAATTTTCCACAGACCAGTTTAACAGATATCATGCTAAGACATTTAACGTTATTATTACGGTTCTTTCGTGTTTTTTACTGCCTGCAGGTCAGAGAGGACTGTAATTTCATCTGTGCTGTATGTCGTTCATATGTGGTACATTTGACAATAAAGCTGACTTTGACATTGATGTTTGTCTTAAGGCTTTTGGTGATGTTGTACTTTAAGCATATCAGTACTTGTGTTAATTTAATTGCATATAGTTATGTATTGTTACTGTTGTGGTTACTCAGTATGGCCACAGGAGCAGGAAGTGGGTTTGAGTACATTTACCCGATGTCAGAGCTCAGATATGAATTCAGCATGCACGTCTTATTTTGCTCTTGTATTTTCTTTATTTTAAAAGTTTTTGTGTGTTTTTGTCTTTTGTGTTTTTGTGTTCTTTTTGGTTTTTGAGTTCACCTCAGGAGTCACATCCATTCATTCTTGGTTTAACCTGTCCAACAATCAAGAATTTTGCACGTTATAATGATAATACTCCATTTATGGGCCATGGACACACACGGGGAGACGTCCCCTTAGCACTGTAATAATAATCAATCATCAGTGATGGAGAATTACAAACAGAGAGAGGGCGTTCACAACAGACAGGAAACGGTCTCTCCTTTCACGCACAGAATGAGAGATCGATCAAAGATCCTTAACTCTCAGAAACCTCTATTTTGTGGGTTTTGAGAGTTAAGGATCTTTGATCGATCTCTCACTCAATCAAGAATAAACAGTGTTGTCGGGACACAGGCTCCAACAACAGCATGCCAGCTTCTCTCTGCTGTAGGTTACTCACAGTGATCGTATAGTGGTTTGTGTTTCATTGCAATAACATTATACACGTAAAATAATCACATTCAACATTCACATCCAGTCAAATGTATTAATAAATCACAGCCAACTTAACTCCAGACTGCGGTGCTCTGCTGCCACCCTCTGGAGGTCATGGAACATAGCAGACACCCTCTGACAAATGATGAACTCACAAATCCAATCACAATGACGAACATTCAAGGACATGTTCTACATTCTTGTTCGGTTAAATCCACTGCTCAAAACCAGAAAGAACGTTTAAACAGCGTATTTTTTTCTTTTAGACGTTTTTATGTATTTGTCTTTGTTTTTGTGTTCTTTTTGGGTTTTGAGTTCACTTTAGGAGTCACATCTTTTATTTGTTGGTTTACCTATCCAACAATCAAGAATGTTGCACGTTATAATGATAATTCTCCATATATATCTATCAAAAAGCGCCCCATGCACTTCAACCTTGAAGGAAATATTTACTTCATTTCTTTCATCTTCTCAAAAAGTTGCCTTCTGTCAAATGAAACAAAATGAAGAGTGTTATTTAATTCGATAGGATTTTAAAAGTAACATTAAAATGAATTTCCAAAGTTTTATTTAGAATATGTCATCCAGACGCGCTGGCATCGTGTTGAATCTGCTATCAAATAAAAGATGAAGCATTTGCAGTTCCTCACTTTGCCCACAGAGGATATCAAACGCACCTACAATCAAGAGTCATCTGAGTATTTGATCAGGATTTTAATGTAACAGTTCTTATTATCTCAAAATATATTTAACCGTAAAACTTCTCAAAATGATAACTAGCAGTAGCCCCTTCTCCCTTCTTTTCCTAAAGATAAAGAAGATGATTGTTTGTCTGGGTTCGGAGACAAACTCCGATGTGCCAGTACTGAGTAAAGCTGAAATGTGTAACACTGCAATTGACCACAGGAGGGCACTGTAGGCACGACATAGTTAAAGGTGGATGTAATCAATGATATACTAAATGTTGATTTTCGGTTGTCGCTCAAAATAAAAGCATCAAAATAACGAATTATTATAAGTTAAAATATGTAATATGGACATTGACCACAGGAGGGCAGTGTCACCAGTACGTGGTCATGTCCGTTGCTCGCTCAAAATGAAAGCATCAAACGAACAGGAAATATATTTGATTCAATTTTCACAAGAAAAGTACGACCCCATAAATATGTGAACCCCATAAATACAAGTTCCAAAACAACCCACAAAAGTGCAAGGTTTAGCTCAGTGAAATGAGAGGAGGAACTCAGAGGTCTGAGGTCATAAGTTCAAATCCCAGCTTCTGCTTTCAGATTTTCTCAAGTGTTGTGAGTAATAAATATAACGTTCAATCCCATTTTGTGTGTGGACTCAGGTAGCTCAACCTGATAAGGTGCTGAGGAGGTTTTCAGATATTTTAGGTTCAAATCCCACTCCTCCCATTATTTTTCAGGCTGTTTCCTAAATGACAAAGACAAATACATGTGGAGAAAAGGTGTGAGTGTGAAGCAACCGGTTACTGCAACATAAAGTTAAGAATGTTGGAAGAAACAATTTCTGTCGTTATAGCCGCCACCAACCAATGAAGGTCAGATGAGGAAATAGCAGCAAAAAGGTAGGATCAAGTTTTTGGGAAGAACAACCTGTAATGTGATAAATAGAAAAAACACTGCTGAACCAGGTTTCTCAGTCAGGTGGGCCATGGACACACACGGGGACACGTGCTCTTAGCACTGTAATAATAATCAATAATCAATGATGGAAAGTTACGAACACAGAGAGAGAGGGTGTTCACAACGGACAGGAAACGGTTTCTCCTTTTACGCACAGAGTGAGAGATCGATCAAAGATCCTTAACTCTCAGAAACCTCGATTTTGTGGGTTTTGAGAGTTAAGGATCTTTGATCGATCTCTCACTCAATCAAGAATAAACAGTGTTGTCGGGACACAGGCTCCAACAACAGCATGCCAGCTTCTCTCTGCTGTAGGTTACTCACAGTGATCCTATAGTGGTTTGTGTTTCATTACATTAACATTATACACGTAAAATAATCACATTCAACGATCACATCCAGTCAAATGTATTAATAAATCACAGCCAACTTAACTCCATCCTGCGGTGCTCTGCTGCCACCCTCTGGAGGTCATGGAACATAGCAGACACCCTCTAACAAATGATGAACTCACAAATCCAATCACAATGACGAACATTCTAGCACATGTTCTACATTCTTTGTTCGGTTAAATCCATGCTCAAAACCAAAAAGAAGATTCAAACATTGTATTTTCTTTCTTTTATAAGTTTTTGAGTCGTTATCTTTATGTTTTTGTGGGGGTTTTTTTCGTTTTTTGAGTTCACCTCGGGAGTCATTTCCTTAAATTGTTGGTTTAACCTATCGAACAAGCAAGAATGTTGCACGTTGAAACGATAATTCTCCATTTATTGGCCATGAACACACACTGGGAGATGTCCCCTTAGCACCGCAATAATAATCAATAATCAATGATCAATGATGGAGAATTACGAACACAGAGAGGGCGTTCACAACGGACAGGAAACGGTTTCTCCTTTCACGCACAGAGTGAGAGATCGATCAAAGATCCTTAACTCTCAGAAACCTCAATTTTATGGGTTTTGAGAGTTAAGGATCTTTGATCGATCTCTCACTCAATCAAGAATAAACAGTGTTGTCGGGACACAGGCTCCAACAACACCATGCCAGCTTCTCTCTGCTGTAGGTTACTCACAGTGATCCTATAGTGGTTTTTGTTTCATTGCAATAACATTATTTACGTAAAATAATCACATTCAACGTTCACATCCAGTCAAATGTATTAATAAATCACAGCCAACTTAACTCCAGACTGCGGTGCTCTGCTGCCACCCTCTGGAGGTCATGGAACATAGCAGGCACCCTCTGACAAATGATGAACTCACAAATCCAATCACAATGACGAACATTCTAGCACATGTTCTACATTCAAGGTGAGCTGAAATGTTATATGAAATCATGAAATCATCATGAAATATCAGGACGATATGTTTTGACATGTGGGGGCAAAGTTGCATTACTTCCGTCGATTAGAATTATTTTGATAGTCACTACCGGAAGCTGTTGACGATGTGACGATGTCTAACTTTATTTCAATGTTTTTGTAGTTACCCACTATGTCCACAAGAGGGCTTCGCCATTAAAGATCCTTCAAGAACGTAGAATAACATCATTGAAACGTCTTCCGAAATAACTTTGTCGTGTAATTTTCCACAGACCAGTTTAACAGATATAATGCGAAGACATTTAACGTTATTATTACGGTTCTTTCGTGTTTTTTACTGCCTGTGGGTCTGAGAGGACTGTAATTTCATCTGTGCTGTATGTCGTTCATATGTGGTACATTTGAAAATAAAGCTGACTTTGACTTTGATGTTTGTCTTAAGGCTTTTGGTGATGTTGTACTTTAAGCATATCAGTACTTGTGTTAATTTAATTGCATATAGTTATGTATTGTTACTGTTGTGGTTACTCAGTATGGCCACAGGAGCAGGAAGTGGGTTTGAGTACATTTACCCGATGTCAGAGCTCAGATATGAATTCAGCATGCACATCTTATTTTGCTCTTGTATTTTCTTTATTTTAAAAGTTTTTGTGTGTTTTTGTCTTTTGTGTTTTTGTGTTCTTTTTGGTTTTTGAGTTCACCTCGGGAGTCAGACCCTTTAATTCTTGGTTTAACCTATCCAACAATCAAGAATGTTGCACGTTATAACGATAATACTCCATTTATTGGCCATGAACACACACGGGCAGACGTCCTCTTAACACTGCAATATTAATCAATAATGAATAATCAATTATGGAGAGATACGAACACAGAGAGGGCGTTCACAACGGACAGGAAACGGTTTCTCCTTTTACGCACAGAGTGGGAGATTGATCAAAGATCCTTAACTCTCAGAAACCTCGATTTTGTGGGTTTTGAGAGTTAAGGATCTTTGATCGATCTCTCACTCAATCAAGAATAAACAGTGTTGTCGGGACACAGGCTCCAACAACAGCATGCCAGCTTCTCTCTGCTGTAGGTTACTCACAGTGATCGTATAGTGGTTTGTGTTTCATTACAATAACATTATTTACGTAAAATAATCACATTCAACGTTCACATCCAGTCAAATGTATTAATAAATCACAGCCAACTTAACTCCATCCTGCGGTGCTCTGCTGCCACCCTCTGGAGGTCATGGAACATAGCAGACACCCTCTAACAAATGATGGACTCACAAATCCAATCACAATGACGAACATTCTAGCACATGTTCTACATTCAAGGTGAGCTGAAATGTTATATGAAATCACGAAATCATCATGAAATATCAAGATGATGTGTTTTGACATGTGGGGGCAAACTTGCATTACTTCCGCCGATTAGAATTATTTTGATAGTCACTACCGGAAGCTGTGGACAATGTAACGATGTCTAACTTTATTTCAATGTTTTTGTAGTTACCCACTATGTCCACAAGAGGGCTTCACCATTAAAGATCCTTCAAGAACGTAGAATAACATCATTGAAACGTCTTCCGAAATAACTTTGTCGTGTAATTTTCCACAGACCAATTTAACAGATATAATGCGAAGACATTTAACGTTATCATTACGGTTCTTTCGTGTTTTTTACTGCCTGTGGGTCTGAGAGGACTGTAATTTCATCTGTGCTGTATGTCGTTCATATGTGGTACATTTGAAAGTAAAGCTGACTTTGACTTTGATGTTTGTCTTAAGGCTTTTGGTGATGTTGTACTTTGAGCATATCAGTACTTGTGTTAATTTAATTGCATATAGTTATGTATTGTTACTGTTGTGGTTACTCAGTATGGCCACAGGAGCAGGAAGTGGGTTTGAGTACATTTACCCGATGTCAGAGCTCAGATATGAATTCAGCATGCACATCTTATTTTGCTCTTGTATTTTCTTTATTTTAAAAGTTTTTGTGTGTTTTTGTCTTTTGTGTTTTTGTGTTCTTTTTGGTTTTTGAGTTCACCTCAGGAGTCACATCCATTAATTCTTGGTTTAACCCATCCAACAATCAAGAATTTTGCACGTTATAATGATAATACTCCATTTATGGGCCATGTACACACACGGGCAGACGTCCTCTTAGCACTGTAATAATAATCAATCATCAGTGATGGAGAATTACGAACAGAGAGAGGGCGTTCACAACAGACAGGAAACGGTCTCTCCTTTCACGCAGAGTGAGAGATCGATCAAAGATCCTTAACTCTCAAGACCAACAAAATTGAGGTTTCTGAGAGTTAAGGATCTTTGATCGATCTCTCACTCAATCAAGAATAAACAGTGTTGGTCGGGACACAGGCTCCAACAACAGCATGCCAGCTTCTCTCTGCTGTAGGTTACTCACAGTGATCGTATAGTGGTTTGTGTTTCATTGCAATAACATTATACACGTAAAATAATCACATTCAACATTCACATCCAGTCACATGTATTAATAAATCACAGCCAACTTAACTCCATACTGCGGTGCTCTGCTGCCACCCTCTGGAGGTCATGGAACATAGCAGGCACCCTCTGACAAATGATGAACTCACAAATCCAATCACAATGACGAACATTCTAGCACATGTTCTACATTCTTTGTTCGGTTAAATCCATGCTCAAAACCAGAAAGAACGTTTAAACAGCGTATTTTTTTCTTTTAGACGTTTTTATGTATTTGTCTTTGTTTTTGTGTTCTTTTTGGGTTTTGAGTTCACTTTAGGAGTCACATCTTTTATTTGTTGGTTTACCTATCCAACAATCAAGAATGTTGCACGTTATAATGATAATTCTCCATATATATCTATCAAAAAGCGCCCCATGCACTTCAACCTTGAAGGAAATATTTACTTCATTTCTTTCATCTTCTCAAAAAAGTTGCCTTCTGTCAAATGAAACAAAATGAAGAGTGTTATTTAATTCGATAGGATTTTGAAAGTAACATTAAAATGAATTTCCAAAGTTTTATTTAGAATATGTCATCCAGACGCGCTGGCATCGTGTTGAATCTGCTATCAAATAAAAGATGAAGCATTTGCAGTTCCTCACTTTGCCCACAGGAGGGTATCAAACGCACCTACAATCAAGAGTCATCTGAGTATTTGATCAGGATTTTAATGTAACAGTTCTTATTATCTCAAAATATATTTAACCGTAAAACTTCTCAAAATGATAACTAGCAGTAGCCCCTTCTCCCTTCTTTTCCTAAAGATAAAGAAGTTTGTCTGGGTTCGGAGACAAACTCCAATGTCCCAGTACTGAGTAAAGCTGAAATGTGTAATACTGCTATTGACCACAGGAGGGCACTGTAGGCACGACATAGTTAAATGTGGATGTAATCAATGATATACTGAATGTTGATTTTCGGTTGTCGCTCAAAATAAAAGCATCAAAATAACGAATGATTATAAGTTAAAATATGTAATATGGACATTGACCACAGGAGGGCAGTGTCACCAGTACGTGGTCATGTCCGTTGCTCGCTCAAAATGAAAGCATCAAACGAAAAGGAAATATATTTGATTCAATTTTCACAAGAAAAGTACGACCCCATAAATATGTGAACCCCATAAATACAAGTTCCAAAACAACCCACAAAAGTGCAAGGTTTAGCTCAGTGAAATGAGAGGAGGAACTCAGAACTCAGAGGTCTGAGGTCATAGGTTCAAATCCCAGCTTCTGCTTTTAGATTTGTGAGTAAGTGTTGTGAGTAATAAATATAACGTTCAATCCCGTTTTGTGTGTGGACTCAGGTAGCTCAACCTGATAAGGTGCTGAGAAAGTTTTCAGATATTTTAGGTTCAAATCCCACTCCTCCCATTATTTTTCAGGCTGTTTCCTAAATGACAAAGACAAATACATGTGGAGAAAAGGTGTGAGTGTGAAGCAACCGGTTACTACAACGTAAAGTTAAGAATGTTGGAAGAAACAATTTCTGTCGTTATAGCCGCCACCAACCAATGAAGGTCAGATGAGGAAATAGCAGCAAAAAGGTAGGATCAAGTTTTTGGGAAGAACAACCTGTAATGTGATAAATAGAAAAAACACTGCTGAACCAGGTTTCTCAGTCAGGTGGGCCATGGACACACACGGGGACACGTGCTCTTAGCACTGTAATAATAATCAATAATCAATGATGGAAAGTTACGAACGGACAGGAAACGGTTTCTCCTTTTACATGCAGAGTGAGATATCGATCAAAGATCCTTAACTCTCAAAACCCACAAAATTGAGGTTTCTGAGAGTTAAGGATCTTTGATCGATCTCTCACTCAATCAAGAATAAACAGTGTTGTCGGGACACAGGCTCCAACAACAGCATGCCAGCTTCTCTCTGCTGTAGGTTACTCACAGTGATCCTATAGTGGTTTGTGTTTCATTACATTAACATTATACACGTAAAATAATCACATTCAACGATCACATCCAGTCAAATGTATTAATAAATCACAGCCAACTTAACTCCATCCTGCGGTGCTCTGCTGCCACCCTCTGGAGGTCATGGAACATAGCAGACACCCTCTAACAAATGATGGACTCACAAATCCAATCACAATGACGAACATTCTAGCACATGTTCTACATTCTTTGTTCGGTTAAATCCATGCTCAAAACCAAAAAGAAGATTCAAACATTGTATTTTCTTTCTTTTATAAGTTTTTGAGTCGTTATCTTTATGTTTTTGTGGGGTTTTTTTTCGTTTTTTGAGTTCACCTCGGGAGTCATTTCCTTAAATTGTTGGTTTAACCTATCGAACAAGCAAGAATGTTGCACGTTGAAACGATAATTCTCCATTTATTGGCCATGAACACACACTGGGAGATGTCCCCTTAGCACCGCAATAATAATCAATAATCAATGATCAATGATGGAGAATTACGAACACAGAGAGGGCGTTCACAACGGACAGGAAACGGTTTCTCCTTTCACGCACAGAGTGAGAGATCGATCAAAGATCCTTAACTCTCAGAAACCTCAATTTTATGGGTTTTGAGAGTTAAGGATCTTTGATCGATCTCTCACTCAATCAAGAATAAACAGTGTTGTCGGGACACAGGCTCCAACAACACCATGCCAGCTTCTCTCTGCTGTAGGTTACTCACAGTGATCCTATAGTGGTTTTTGTTTCATTGCAATAACATTATTTACGTAAAATAATCACATTCAACGTTCACATCCAGTCAAATGTATTAATAAATCACAGCCAACTTAACTCCAGACTGCGGTGCTCTGCTGCCACCCTCTGGAGGTCATGGAACATAGCAGGCACCCTCTGACAAATGATGAACTCACAAATCCAATCACAATGACGAACATTCTAGCACATGTTCTACATTCAAGGTGAGCTGAAATGTTATATGAAATCATGAAATCATCATGAAATATCAGGACGATATGTTTTGACATGTGGGGGCAAAGTTGCATTACTTCCGTCGATTAGAATTATTTTGATAGTCACTACCGGAAGCTGTTGACGATGTGACGATGTCTAACTTTATTTCAATGTTTTTGTAGTTACCCACTATGTCCACAAGAGGGCTTCGCCATTAAAGATCCTTCAAGAACGTAGAATAACATCATTGAAACGTCTTCCGAAATAACTTTGTCGTGTAATTTTCCACAGACCAGTTTAACAGATATAATGCGAAGACATTTAACGTTATTATTACGGTTCTTTCGTGTTTTTTACTGCCTGTGGGTCTGAGAGGACTGTAATTTCATCTGTGCTGTATGTCGTTCATATGTGGTACATTTGAAAATAAAGCTGACTTTGACTTTGATGTTTGTCTTAAGGCTTTTGGTGATGTTGTACTTTAAGCATATCAGTACTTGTGTTAATTTAATTGCATATACTTGTGTATTGTTACTGTTGTGGTTACTCGGTATGGCCACAGGAGCAGGAAGTGGGTTTGAGTACATTTACCCGATGTCAGAGCTCGGATATGAATTCAGCATGCACATCTTATTTTGCTCTTGTATTTTCTTTATTTTAAAAGTTTTTGTGTGTTTTTGTCTTTTGTGTTTTTGTGTTCTTTTTGGTTTTTGAGTTCACCTCAGGAGTCACATCCATTAATTCTTGGTTTAACCTATCCAACAATCAAGAATTTTGCACGTTATAATGATAACACTCCATTTATTGGCCATGAACACACACGGGCAGACGTCCTCTTAGCACTGTAATAATAATCAATCAACAATGATGGAGAATTACGAACACAGAGAGGGCGTTCACAACAGACAGGAAACGGTCTCTCCTTTCACGCACAGAGTGAGAGATCGATCAAAGATCCTTAACTCTCAAAACCCACAAAATTGAGGTTTCTGAGAGTTAAGGATCTTTGATCGATCTCTCACTCAATCAAGAATAAACAGTGTTGGTCGGGACACAGGCTCCAACAACAGCATGCCAGCTTCTCTCTGCTGTAGGTTACTCACAGTGATCGTATAGTGGTTTTTGTTTCATTGCAATAACATTATACACGTAAAATAATCACATTCAACGTTTACATCCAGTCAAATGTATTAATAAATCACAGCCAACTTAACTCCATACTGCGGTGCTCTGCTGCCACCCTCTGGAGGTCATGGAACATAGCAGACACCCTCTGACAAATGATGAACTCACAAATCCAATCACAATGACGAACATTCTAGCACATGTTCTACTTTCTTTGTTCGGTTAAATCCATGCTCAAAACCAAAAAGAAGGTTCAAACATTGTATTTTCTTTCTTTTATAAGTTTTTGAGTAGTTATCTTTATGTTTCTGTGGGTTTTTTTTTTTTCATTTTTTGAGTTCACCTCGGGAGTCATTTCCTTAAATTGTTGGTTTAACCTATCCAACCAGCAAGAATGTTGCACGTTGAAACGATAAGTCTCCATTTATTGGCCATGAACACACACTGGGAGATGTCCCCTTAGCACCGCAATAATAATCAATAATTAATGATCAATGATGGAAAGTTACGAACACAGAGAGGGTGTTCACAACGGACAGGAAACGGTTTCTCCTTTTACGCACTGAGTGAGAGATCGATCAAAGATCCTTAACTCTCAGAAACCTCTATTTTGTGGGTTTTGAGAGTTAAGGATCTTTGATCGATCTCTCACTCAATCAAGAATAAACAGTGTTGTCGGGACACAGGCTCCAACAACAGCATGCCAGCTTCTCTCTGCTGTAGGTTACTCACAGTGATCCTATAGTGGTTTGTGTTTCATTACAATAACATTATACACGTAAAATAATCACATTCAACATTCACATCCAGTCACATGTATTAATAAATCACAGCCAACTTAACTCCATACTGCGGTGCTCTGCTGCCACCCTCTGGAGGTCATGGAACATAGCAGGCACCCTCTAACAAATGATGAACTCACAAATCCAATCACAATGACGAACATTCAAGGACATATTCTACATTCTTGTTCGGTTAAATCCACTGCTCAAAACCAGAAAGAACGTTTAAACAGCGTATTTTTTTCTTTTAGAAGTTTTTATGTATTTGTCTTTGTTTTTGTGTTCTTTTTGGGTTTTGAGTTCACTTTAGGAGTCACATCTTTTATTTGTTGGTTTACCTATCCAACAATCAAGAATGTTGCACGTTATAATGATAATTCTCCATATATATCTATCAAAAAGCGCCCCATGCACTTCAACCTTGAAGGAAATATTTACTTCATTTCTTTCATCTTCTCAAAAAAGTTGCCTTCTGTCAAATGAAACAAAATGAAGAGTGTTATTTAATTCGATAGGATTTTGAAAGTAACATTAAAATGAATTTCCAAAGTTTTATTTAGAATATGTCATCCAGACGCGCTGGCATCGTGTTGAATCTGCTATCAAATAAAAGATGAAGCATTTGCAGTTCCTCACTTTGCCCACAGGAGGGTATCAAACGCACCTACAATCAAGAGTCATCTGAGTATTTGATCAGGATTTTAATGTAACAGTTCTTATTATCTCAAAATATATTTAACCGTAAAACTTCTCAAAATGATAACTAGCAGTAGCCCCTTCTCCCTTCTTTTCCTAAAGATAAAGAAGATGATTGTTTGTCTGGGTTCGGAGACAAACTCCAATGTGCCAGTACTGAGTGAAGCTGAAATGTGTAATACTGCTATTGACCACAGGAGGGCACTGTAGGCACGACATAGTTAAATGTGGATGTAATCAATGATATACTGAATGTTAATTTTCTGTTGTCGCTCAAAATAAAAGCATCAAAATAACGAATGATTATAAGTTAAAATATGTAATATGGACATTGACCACAGGAGGGCAGTGTCACCAGTACGTGGTCATGTCCGTTGCTCGCTCAAAATGAAAGCATCAAACGAAAAGGAAATATATTTGATTCAATTTTCACAAGAAAAGTACGACCCCATAAATATGTGAACCCCATAAATACAAGTTCCAAAACAACCCACAAAAGTGCAAGGTTTAGCTCAGTGAAATGAGAGGAGGAACTCAGAGGTCTGAGGTCATAGGTTCAAATCCCAGCTTCTGCTTTTAGATTTTCTCAAGTGTTGTGAGTAATAAATATAACGTTCAATCCCGTTTTGTGTGTGGACTCAGGTAGCTCAACCTGATAAGGTGCTGAGAAGGTTTTCGGATATTTTAGGTTCAAATCCCACTCCTCCCATTATTTTTCAGGCTGTTTCCTAAATGACAAAGACAAATACATGTGGAGAAAAGGTGTGAGTGTGAAGGAACCGGTTACTACAACGTATGTTGGAAGAAACAACTTCTGTCATTATAGACGCCACCAACCAATGAAGGTCAGATGAGGAAATAGCAGCAAAAAGGTAGGATCAAGTTTTTGGGAAGAACAACCTGTAATGTGATAAATAGAAAAAACACTGCTGAACCAGGTTTCTCAGTCAGGTGGGCCATGGACACACACGGGGACAGGTCCTCTCGCACAGCAATAATAATCAATAATCAATGATGTAAAGTTACAAACACAGAGAGGGCGTTCACAACGGACAGGAAACGGTTTCTCCTTTTACGCACAGAGTGAGATATCGATCAAAGATCCTTAACTCTCAGAAACCTCAATTTTGTGGGTTTTGAGAGTTAAGGATCTTTGATCGATCTCTCACTCAATCAAGAATAAACAGTGTTGTCGGGACACAGGCTCCAACAACAGCATGCCAGTTTCTCTCTGCTGTAGGTTACTCACAGTGATCCTATAGTGGTTTGTGTTTCATTACAATAACATTATAGGCGTAAAATAATCACATTCAACGATCACATCCAGTCACATGTATTAATAAATCACAGCCAACTTAACTCCATACTGCGGTGCTCTGCTGCCACCCTCTGGAGGTCATGGAACATAGCAGGAACCCTCTGACAAATGATGAACTCACAAATCCAATCACAATGACGAACATTCTAGCACATGTTCTACTTTCTTTGTTCGGTTAAATCCATGCTCAAAACCAAAAAGAAGGTTCAAACATTGTATTTTCTTTCTTTTATAAGTTTTTGAGTCGTTATCTTTATGTTTTTGTGGGGGTTTTTTTCGTTTTTTGAGTTCACCTCGGGAGTCATTTCCTTAAATTGTTGGTTTAACCTATCCAACCAGCAAGAATGTTGCACGTTTAAACGACAATTCACCATATACATCTATCAAAAAGCGTCCCATGCACTTCAACCTTGAAGGAAATATTTAATTCGTTTTGTTCATCTTATTGAAAAGTTGCCTTTTGTCAAGTAAAAAAAAAAAATAGTGATATCTAATTTGATATGATATTTAAAGTAAAATTAGAATGATTTTCCAAAGTTTTATTTCGAATATGTCATCCAGACACACTGGCATCGTGTTGAATCTGATATCAAATAAAAAATAAGCCATTTTAGTTCCTCACTTTGCCCACAAGAGGGTATCAAACGTACCTACAATCAAGAGTCATTTGAGTATTTGATCAGGATTTTAATGTAACAGTTCTTATTATCTCAAAATTTATTTAACCGTAAAACTTCTCGAAATGCTAACTAGCAGTAGCCTACCTCTCTTTTTTTCCCTAAAGATAAAGAAGATGATTGTTCGTCTGGGTTCGGAGACGAACTCCAATGTGACAAAGCGTCTGATGCTCTTATTTTATGGATATATATATAATCACATCCGGTACCCGGAAGGGAGAAAAGAAGTTTTTTTTTTTTTTAATTTACACTTAATTAATTATAGTTTTTAAAATAATAACGACAAAATAATAACAAGCTATTATTTAAAACGCAAAACTTTTAATTCTCTAAAAACGAACAATCAAATCCGATTCGTTTTTTTTTTTTCTTTTTAGATTCGTTTATGAAATGAAAACCCAACCAAATAAATACAAACGCACCATTTTTATACATTTTCTTTTACTGGTTCTTGGCTCTTCATTAGTCAATAGATTTAACGGACAAAACCTGAAGCAACCATAAAAATTCACCCCAAATAGAGTACTAACCGTTTTCATTGATATTACCCAAATTTAAAGAGATCGCTGCAGTGAGTTTTTCCGCCAGTAGATGGCAGCATCGCCTCATTTAGGCTGAATTTGGTCGTTCAAAGACACGATGATGCATTCAAGCGGAGTCCTTTTTTCTTTTTAATGAGAATTAATAAACCTTATCATTATCAGGTGAAAAGAGGTGAAAACATTCACCAGGATGTTTTCACCTCTAGATACACAGTTCTAGAGAGGATGATCAAGAGTAAGATGAACCTCTTCATCCTTTTATCTTCTTCCAGCCCTTTCTCCTTCTCTTTCCGTTAAATTCATATAAAATGGCATTCATGTGACATCAGGGCGCTGTCCATCACCACCCTGTCGTTTTTGGCCTCAAGCTGTGCTCTCTCTCTCTCTCTCTCTCTCTCTCTCTCTCTCTCTCTCTCTCTCTCTCTCTCTCTCTCTCTCTCTCTCTCTCTCTCTCTCTCTCTCTCTCTCTCTGTCTGTCTCTCTTTCTCTCTCTCTCTCTTTCTTGTGCTTCACCATCTTTTCACTGCCTTTACTCCCATCCATCCATTTTCACCCTCTCTACACTTCTCTGTTTTTGTTTTGTGGCTGTCAGGAAGTAAAAGCTCTGCGGGGGATTCGGCTTCTCGGAGCGATAAAATATCTGTGATCTTTTATTGTGTGGAATAAACACTCTGTTTGTGCCCCCCCCCTCCATCACCACCACCATCTAAACTCACACCCAGGGCGTTTCTGTTTTTATTGATGCTGTATTACCTTTTTCATTCTGATCTCACTGGCTGGGAAATGCCAGATGATAGAAGCGGGACCCTGAGCTCTCCTCTGGGGGGCCCCCCCTGCGTTATCTCCCTTTCAGGAAATGATAAGTCTGCTTCAAATGCAAAACAAGCCTTGCAGTCATGCTTCCTCTGCGGCAGTAAAGACATCTTCAAGGAGCTCCATAATGAGTTTCCAAGTAAAGGAAGTGGGATGAACTAACAGGGCAAATTGAAATATTACAGGCGAGGATGCGAGCAAATGGGATGAGTACCACTGTGCTCGCCGAGCCATCCACATGTCCCTCCCCATCCCTGCAGCAATCTGGGTCAATAATGGGGTTCCTCGCTGCTGTGTGGCTGACGAGGTGACATTAACAGGCGGCAGCGGCTGGTAATGAGACGTTAACAGTGAAATTTGGAGCTTGACTGATCCGTTTCCATACCAACTGTCTTAGCAGAGGGGATTGGATCGCCTCGATGTTCACAGGAGGGCGGCGGGGGTGGGGGTTAAGGAAGTGTTTCTGGGTGGAACTTCAACACACACACTCGTGTGTGTGTGTGTGTGTGTGTGTGTGTGTGTGTGTGTGTGTGTGTGTGTGTGTGTGTGTGTGTGTGTGTGTGCGCTAATCTTTAAAGCTTACATTCTGCTGAAATCCATCATCGCAGCTCTGCTTCCGTCTTCATGTCTTCCGATGTGATTTTTTTTTTTGTAATTTTTATTCCCATTGTCTTTTCTCGGCCTTTTCTTCCAGGACACGCAAGCAGACAGAGGATGGAAGATGTACCGCTGCCACGTTGCCTTGACAACCAACCATTAAAAATAAATAAATAAATAAAAACAAAGATGCGATGCCAACTCCGTCCAGCATCACATATGGCCTCATGTGTGGGCAGGAGGCAGTGAGGGAGGGGGGGTTGCGTTCAAGTCTGCTCCAGTCCATCCTGGTTTTTGACACCTTGGTTATATAATTGAGAGAAATTAGGAATAAAAGGAAAAGAGAGACATGATGATGATAAAGATGATAAGAGAAAATGGATGTGGGTTAAAGATAGCAGCTCCACCATCAAAGGCTTTCCCGGGTAGAGAAGCTATGAGGAAAAAAAAGAAGTTTAATTCCATGAGTAATCTCCCAGCCTGGGGCTCATGGGTAAAACAAAACTCTGAGAAGTTGGTGAGTTTATTTAATCTCTCTCTGGGGAGGGGAGGCAATGTTCTCGAGGGGAGGGGGGGTATTTCTCTGTATTAGGGACATCAGATGCTTCAGTCCAGTTTGTCCCCGTTCTGCTGGACAAAACAAGCAACCCTTCAGCGTCAGCTGGCCTCTCCTCTGTAAGGTCATACCTGGTGCTGTTTTTGGTGTCACCCCTGTCTGTTCAAAGAGATTATTTTCTATCATTTTATTCAATTTTTACACCAAACAGTGGAGAAAGCAGAACAAACGGATGCTAATCCAGTTAATGTCTTTTTGTAGGTCTGCATGCATCTACTGTTTGCTTCGCGAGAACAAACAGAGGCTAAAACAAAAAAAGCTGAGGTGACCATTTCTCGTCCAACTGCTGAGTGAAGACAAACCGCCCGTTCTTGTCCTAACAGATCTGAAACATTCTCCTGGGATCAGCTTCAATGTTGGAAGCACAGCTTACTGTCAACAGCTAAAATCAAAATGTATGTTTCCTGACTGTTTGGAAGAGTTTTTGTTGGCATCAGCCAAAATCGGTGTGGATTTTACTTCGCAGCCAGTTTTTTTGCTTTTGATTGTTCGACACAAAGCTGATTAAAATTTAGCTTGGGAATATCTCTGGAACATATTTAGCATTTTTTTCTGCAGTTGAATTTAAATACTGAAAGCAGACTGCAGACCTGCAGTCTTTCCTTTACATGATTCTATTTATGGCCAGTAAATGTTAAGAAAAACCCCAGCAACTCCTTTCTCATCACACATTTTCTTAACTCAGTGCTTCTGGAGGAATAAAGAAAACCATGATGGTGCTATTCCTTTACATTTTCTACAAGATCTATTTTCCTACAGAGCAGGTTGAACAAAGCTGATTATTAAACAATCGTAGCACTGAGTCTGGCTTAGAGCATTGGGTTGGGTAAAATGAACATAGTTCCTTAAAAGAGACGAGGAAGTGCGCTGGAACAGGACTCGGTTCACCTTAAAATATCACTGATAAAAACAAAAGCTTAAAAGAACTAAAATTAATTGGTCAATTAAAATTTGGAGGGGGAGAAGAAGAGTTAAGAAAATGAGGAAAATGTAGAGGGGAAAAAGGATTAAATGGATATTAAAGTTTATAAAGCACCTTTATAAAAAGAAAAGGGAGCAGGAAGGAGCTGGATAAAATAATGGAATAAAATAATGGTTAATATGGTCCCCAATAAAAACACACATATATAGGGGGGCACACAAAAAAACACACATGACAACACACAGAAACACCCACACACCCACACAGACACACACAGACCCACACACACATATAAGCCCAATATAAAATACACATACACAGCAGACACACACACACAGACACAAAACACAGACAAGAACACGCACATACATACACACACGTACGCACACACACACACACACACACACACACACACACACACACACACACACTTATATTTCAAACATATTTTGGACTCTTTTTCTATTTATTCCTGATTCTATACATTCGGCTGCTTCCTGTGTTTTTAATTTTCATCCTTTCATTCCTTTGTTACCTCAGGTGAACACAAACCCATAATTCGTGTGTGTGTAGGTTCATTCATAAGACGAGGGGGTCATTTACAAGTCAAATTTAACAATTCATCTTTTAATGATGAATCAGCTGACAGTGAGAGAGAGAGGGAGGGGGACAGAGAGAGAGAGAAAGAGAGAGAGGGAGGGGGGCACAGAGAGAGTTCTTGCCATCAGGGTTTTGCAGCTCCACTCTATTTCACGTTGAATCGGATCCGGTTGTGTTTCCCCCCTCGTGGATCGCGCAGAGTGCCGCACCCTCTCTTTTGTGCGCGCAGCCCCCGTCCACCGCCCGCCCCCCAGCCGCTCACCGCGGACAGGTCGGACTCAGAGATGGGAGTGGAGGAGCGATGACAAGAACGCACCGGGCGGGAAGGATGGCTCTAACCAGCCGGGAAATGTTGCGCTTGATCGGAGCCGCCTGCCTCTGGCTGCCGCTGTGCGCGGAGGTAGGTATCCTGCGCTGATGAGGAGGATGGTGGTGATGATGATGATGATGATGATGATGATGATGATGGTGATGATGATGATGATGATGGGGTTGATTTTGCAACGTGGCCTGAATTTGCTCTTGAGCCGCGTCCCCTGACGGTCACGCTCTGATGACCTGAGCCGCATTTTACACGGGAAACTTGATCATCCGATCACCGATGAGAAGATCGATAAGCCCGCGTGCACGGAAGCGTTTCAGCCTGGTTCGTGCCCGTGATTTATTCCCACGTCCAAAACAAAAGGTCCGCGTCGGGGGCTCCGCGGCGCGACACGCGCCTCTAGTCTGCCTTTTTTGGGGGCAATTAACAGGGACGCGCGCGTGGCTTAATTACGCGGACATAATGTTGCCCCACGCACGCGCGTAGGCGCGTGATCTCGATGGGGCCCTGGGGAGGGTTTGATTTAGGAGCCCCCCACCTTCAGTGTAATCATGTTACCCGAACACATATTATTAATTTGATGTGTGTGTGTGTGTGTGTGTGTGTGTGTGTGTGTGTGTGTGTGTGTTTGTGTGTATGTGTGACCACGTGACTTGATTCTGTGTGTTTTTTAATCTTAGTGACACATCTGAAAGCAAGCGATCATTTTCACTACATTTCAAACATGCAACACATGCAAAGATTTGGAAAAGATAACAATAAAAACAACAACAACAGGACTAAAAACACGCAAATGAAACAGAAAACCATCATAACTACAATGTTAAATATTAAGATAAACGTACAGATGATTAAATGTTCCGTTTCCTTGCTTTTCTGGAGGTTTTCCACGCTAATCTTCATTCTGAGTTCTTATTTTTATGCCATCTGCGCGGCCACGAAACATCAGATGAGTCCATTAATCATGAGATGCGTTCATGTCCCCACCGTGTGCTGCATGCGAGTCTTGTACAAGTCATTAGCGGAATGATATGTTAGATTTAATTAGATCCAGGAATGCGACCAGCAGAACGCTGCAGAGGAGTTTCGTCTCATTGTGACTTCATTAAACGGACCTGAATACAGTAAAAAAAAAAAAAAAAAATGGTTTGTCCACATGCAAACATGCAGAAAAGGAAAGTCTTTCTTACATGACTGTAGCTTCAATTTCCTAGCAGGAGCGACTGCATCATCATGTTTTTGCACAATCAGTTCCTTCATCCTGGAGCTTTGTTTTTTTTCCACACCTGTGACGACATGATGACAAAAAAAACCTCAGATATCAGTGATTTACAATCTGGACAGTGAAGCTAAGTAGCTAAGCCAACGTTCTGTACACAGCAGAAACCTCAAGGCACACCTGGGCGTCCAAACACCTGCTTCCTGTTGAAGCCACGCCCCCCACCACACCCCCATGATGAGCAGTCAAATCAGGGGCGTCAAGCGGCTGTCCTCAAAGGGCCACATGTAACTAATAAACGTAACTTAATGTAACTCAGTGTAATGTAACATAAATGTAGCTACTTCTTAATGTTAAATAACTGAATTTATTACTTATTGAAGTTACAAACATTATAAATATGCTATATTTGTGAGGTTTTTAAACCCACAGAACTCCATCAATCAAGGATCAAACTATCCAATGAATAAAGAAAAATAACATCAAACACAAGTTAGGACGTTAACTTTGTTCACAACGTTTTTGTCAGAGTTAAAATGGGCTGAATTACTGCATTGTGGGAAATGTAGTTTTTGTTAAAGCACACTTTTGACCTACTTATTTTTAGACACTCTGACCTTTTATCCTCTCGTGGACATAAAGTGATGTGGATTGCCACATTTGGCCCCCGGGCACATGTGAGTCAAATCATTAAAGCCTCCAAACACGTTGAAAGTGGAGACAATAAAAAACAATTATTATGTCTGAAAATGATCAATCCTGAAAACACTCCTCAACAATCTGCTTATAATCAATCAAGCGTCTGTCTGCAGCTGGTAGACGTCAGTATCAATGATCAAATTCATCACAAATGCAGGATTTTTTTTTCATTACTTTATTGTTTCCAGCTCTTTCCACCCTGCAGCGTTGTCATCCTCCCTCACTTGTTTATCCGTCCGTTGCCATGGATGCAGCTGGAGCAGCATCACAACTGACTGGTTCCATCAGAGTCGTGTGATTCACGCAAACGGAGACGCAGGAATGCGTGTTCGCCGCCACAGGTCACCTGCCCCCCGCCTCAGCCTCTGGACACTCGTGTGATTTGATTTGCATGTTCACGTGGGTGGAGATGACCAGCTGACTTCCGTGAGGGAGCTCCACCCCCACCTGCCGAGCAGAGGTGCAACCTGGGGGTTGCACTTTCATGATTTTTATTTTTTTTTATCACGACTTTTCATTGTACGCCGCGATGATCTGGCGTCTTATCTGGGGTGCACCCCACCACTTTTTTATGCTATTCTCAGAAATTCTGTTTTTGTTTTGAATTCCGACCAATGAAGATCCTTCTCTGTGTCTGCAGGTGGTGTCTGAGGACAGCTACTTAAACGAGGTGCAGAGCTCAGGTAAACGACAGGAGCACCTCTCCATCCTTCTTCCTCCTCCTCCAATCTGTTCTGCATTCTCTCCTGTTTTTCCCACATTGTCACTCCCCCACTCTTTGTCTTTTTTCTACCCTTCTTACTCCTTCCTTTTGCCTCCACCCCTCCACATTTGGCTTTCCTTTTTTCTCTGAGGGGAGTGGACGCCAAGATGGGGGGTTGGGTTCTGCTTTTAGAGGCACACACATTTCTAAACGCACCTCTCGTCCATCTGCACCAGCAGCAACCCAAGGAAACCTGGAGGCTCCCTGTAAATGATGACAAAGCTGGGGAGGGAGGGAGGGAGGGTCACGACAAGACGAACACATGATGTGTGTCTGGTGCAACGTTGGTCCTCTTTGTTGTTTCGAAACTAAAAAATCTGTACATTTATTAGAATGTGTGTGTTTCTGCTCACCCCCCCCCATACAGCAAACCGTGTCAAATACTCATTGTGGCTGGGAAATGGATTATGGGAACAAGGAGACTGAGCGTTCCCATGGCGATGGGAGGCGAGTGTGTCGTGTGTTTGTGTGTGTGAAGGCTGCAAATGTTGAGATGAATGACATATCAAAGAGAGGAGAAAAATAAAAAAAACCACAATAATAATCATAATAATAATAATAATAATAATAATGTGCTTTTTATCCTGACAGAACGGTTTTACATAATGTTTTTTCATTTATTTTCAGTGACAATGGCCATTTAAGGTCTTTCAAATGTCATTACTACTCTAAATACTAAAGTAATGTCATTAGTACTCTCAGGAAGTTCTACTGTATTCCTCAAGACTTTTCCAGACACAATTACAGGACATAAAAACAACCCATAATAATAAAATCCTGTAGTACTGTAATGTAACTTTAACATCTCCACCTCTGCTGAATGAATTTTATCCTGGGGGGTGTGGAGGTTAAGCCCAGCTTTAATCCACTGAGGTGTTCCACCACACTGACGTCAATGACACGCTGATGTCACTTCCTGGTCATCAAAAGTCAGACACGCCCCTTTATGTTTGATTATTCAGTTATATTTACATTAAGTTTCTCAGTTAATCCACCAATAGTTAACATCAACTTGCAAAACATTCAGAGTTCAGCGTTAGCGTCAGTTAATGCTTCCAGACAGAAACCTGACCCCAAAACAAGGTTCCTACCTATCATTTAGCTCAGAGAGACAACCTGACAACACAAAAACAAGTTGAACATGAAAATTAACATACAGGTACGTTTCAGTTCGCATTAAGTCGTTCTCGATTGTAAGTCGGTTTAAAAAAACGCACAGAAAGATATGAGTTCATTAGACAAACTGCAAAGGTGAGATGTTTTAGTGTGGCCCCTAAGAGAGAGCTTCTATGGTTTGGACCCGTCCAGAGGAGAGATGGTGAGGATGTTGGTGAAAGGATGATGAGGATGGAGCTACCAGGGAAGAGGGCGAGAGGAAGACCAGAGAGAAGGTGGATGATGTAGTGAGGAAGACATGAAGACAGTTGGTGTCACAGAGGAGGATGAAGAAGAGAGGCTGATGACACACTGTGGTGACCCCTAACGGGACAAACCCAAAGAAAAAGAAGACTTTTTGTATCAAACACCCGGATGAAGGCATTTTTGGGAACAAAAATAAACAGTAATTTGAAGAAGATGCAGCAAAAAGATGCTACAAACCGTGTCTCCATTCAACGCCTACGACTGGCAGGAACTATAACCATTGGGTCAGAGTTTGCACCATATTTATGAAAATAGGGATTAAAGTATGGATAGAGTTCTTCGGTGAACAAACACTCTGTAAACGAGTAAATTAGAGTTGCATTCTGGACATCATAGAAAGATATTTGGCGTCCATCATAATCCACAAACACGCCGACTGTCTCTACTCTTCCCCGGTGGATCGCCACGTGTGGAGAACAGAAAGTTTCAAACTTATGTTTTATGAACATGATGGCCCAGATTCCGCTACCAGGCTTCCTATCGATTGGCCTTTGCCTCTGGATGGATGCCGTGGCCACGCCCAGACCCCATTTGATCTTTTTACCCACAAACACCTCAAAGTAGAACTTTCCTGACTTGAAGCCTGTGTCTCCTAGAACTGCCGTGAGATCTGTCAAGCTTTCCCGGCACTCGATCATCACAAAAGCATTACTTATATCGATGCTCCAGTAAACCTTTTTCCCATCACTAGATACGACGAGCAGACGGTGAGCTGTGTCGGGTTCAAGCCTGATGTCTTTTTCGTACTGCTGTGCTTGTTGCAGCGTTGTATTGTTTGACGCGGCGGCGCCATCAGAGAACTGCTTCACTTCCATTGCTGTTTCTGTCAGCAGTGTTTGTATTTGAGACATTAATTCATCCAGGGATTCCTTCACACAGGCAATGCCTGCATTTTTGTCAAACCTGAATGTGGACAGATTCATCATGGGGGGTAGAAGGGATTGGTTTGGGAAACTCTGGAGGAAAGAAAGCTGGTCTTTCGTGTCTTTAAGCTTCTTAAGGCTTGTCGTGGTCGTCTGCAGCTCATCGATCTCCTGCTCCACGCTATCTATCCACCTATCTGCTTGTTCTTTTGCTGCTTTCTGCTTCTCTTCCATCCCCTCCACCAGCTTCTGGAACCTGACCATTGCTGCGCTAAAGTTCCGAATGCTGGTTAATCCTGCTTCTGTTTGACTTTGTTTGACTATCTCCTTCACGGCTTGTAACTTCTGCTGCCTCTCTTGGATCATCTTCCTTGCTTTGGCTTCTACTTCCTCCAGCAGAGGCCTCATCTCTAGGAATGCTTTCTGCACAGACGTGACATCATGGCTTACGTGGTGTGAATTAGCGCATACTTTGCACAGCAGGACCTTCTCATTTATGCAGAACAAATGCAGCTGTCTGTTATGATCCTTGCAGATTGTGTCTTGAACCCTTCTGCTGCAGCTGGCCTCCTGTTGGTCTGAGCCCCCGGTTTGAGCATCTGTCACTTGACGCAACATGAACTGTAATGCAAGACCTGAAATTAAAGTGTTGACCTCATGACTCGGTCTAGTTTCAAACTCCTTTTTGCAGGCAGGACACTGATAGATCGGGGTGTCCTCCCAGTAGGTCATGATGCAGATCTTGCAGAAGTTGTGTCCGCATGGGGTGGAAACCGGCTGAGTGAACAAATCCAGGCAGATGGGACAGACGAACCGGTCCTCAGATACGAGGCTGATCCTGGAGGCCATTACTGAAAGCAAACATTAAAATGTTATTTCATGTATTTTAAAGACCAAAAAATCTAATATCAATTAATAATTAACCCAGAGCAGAGTTTATGTCACCTCAGGAAAGTAGTGCAGAAGCTCGTGCGAGAAACTCACGCAAGTTCAAAACGCAAAACATAATGATGATTTCCAGGTTCGAAATTTGAGTGGAGAAATGGAAAAATGTGAATATTTTTGTTGGAAGGAAGTGCATTTAAAGCTTGCGTCCCAGGGACGCACGCTGTCTGATGATCGTGTCTCCCTGTCAAAAAATGTACGTCAAAGGAAGCACACAAACAAGAACACTGCAAGAGTATTAATGTTTGCTTGTAAGTTCATCAGTTCTTCTTTTCTTTGAGGAAACCTCTCCATCAGGAAATTAAAGTTTAAAGAACTATTGTAGGTTTCCTTGTATTCATATCCAAACTTTGCGTTAGCACCAGTGCTACCAAACACACTTCCTGTCTGCTACAGCGCCAAAGCTTTCGCTAAACTACCCATGACTGTGTTTCATCTCCAGCTGTGAACGCTAGGAGGCGACAGGCAGGGCGAGCTGGTGGAAGTCTTCACAACAGGCCACAATTAATGACTAGGATCAGGAAGAGGTTTTTGTGTGACGGTCCACATATCTCATCTGGGAATTAACCACCATTCATGTGATCCTCAAAGCACATTCAGAGAAATAAAATATCAACATTTCCATGACAACAGTGGAAAGCCTAATAATCATGAGACACAGACAACCACCAAATGGATTAGATTACTCCATCAGTGGAGAGAGCAGCAACAACAAAAGACTGGAAGAGGAGACAGATGAATGAAACACATCTCTTACTTTGTGATTCCGTGACAATCTGGTTCAGGAAAGACAAGTTAGTGCCTGCTGGAGCCGGTCTGGAAAGGACTAGAAATGGCTGCGGAGAGGAAGGTTGTTCATCAGGAAGTAACTTCACCTTTAACTTTCTTTTTGTCACGTTAGAGGGACAGGTTCCCTGCTGGGTTGGATATTAGTGAGGCGTGGTTGTGAGTGTGTTGACGAGAGATTTGTGCCTTCGATCAGTTTCCATTTACATCACCAGCGTCTGAGCGTCTCTGCGTCTGAAAATATGTGTTAATGTGTTACTGTCTCCAGCACCATGCAGAACGTGTGTGTGTGTGTTTATCATCACAGGGATTAAAGTATGGACGGAGTTCTCTGGTGAACAAACACTCTGTAAACGAGTAAATTAGAGTTGTGTTCTGGACATCATAGAAAGATATTTGGCCTCCATCATAATCCACAAACACGCCGACTGGCTCTACTCTTCCCTGGCAGATCGGCACATCTGGAGAACAGAAAGTTAGGAAACAGATGGTCCAGAGTCCGCTACCAGGCTTCCTATCGATTGGCCCTTTCCTGTGGATGGATGCCGTGGCCACGCCTAGTGTTCTACCCACGAACACCTCAAAGTAGAACTTTCCTGAAAAATGTTTTTTCATCATTTCAGATCAGCTGATGAATGAAAGGAAAGCAAGACTGTAGATCAGGGGTAACAAACTCATTTCCACCGAGGGCCACATCAGCATAACGGCTGTCTTCAAAGGGCCAGATGTAACTAATAAATGTAACTAAATGTAACTCAATGTAACTTACAAGCATTACAGTTGCAGACAGAGCTCGTTGCTCTGTTATAACATGAATTTCTTTTAATTTGTCTGGTTATGAAATCAAACACAAGTTAGGACATTAAGTTGGTTCAAAACGTTTTTGTCATAGTTAAAATGGGCTGAATCACTGCATTGTGGGAAATGTAGTTTTTGATCAAAGCAACTCTGACCTTTCATGCTCTCGCGGGACACATTTGGCCTCCGGGCCTTGAGTTTGACACATGTGCCTTAGAACTAATGCATCATATTTAACAGTTAATCGACACTGATGAAGGTCACAGGCATGTTTCAGATCTAAGTAATCCCTGCCTTTTATTTAAACTGCAGATTATCTCCTGTAGTTTGCCTACTCAAACCTCATGTCTGGAGAATAACCACTATACCTGCCGCATGTCGAGATGTAAAGCCAATTTTTGAACAGAGCTTCTGAAATGGAGCCAAATAATGAGTTGCCCCTTTCCAAATCCTCTGAGTGCTCTTCCTTTTGATTAATATGTGACGTAAGCATCTAAGAGGCTCCAGGACGGGGCCCTCTGTGTATTTTCTGACCTCATTTTTCTACACTTTGATGTCAGCGTTTCTCCCTCAGTCTGTCGGTAAGCTTCACTTTTACATCCCTCCTTCTCAGAGAACCTTTCTGGAAGTGTCCAGTCACCGTCCTGTTAAGTAATGCCGATTTAAGGTTATGGTCCTCAGATCAGCGGGGGTAACTGCATTAAACCTGCTCCTGCTGGGGCGTTTGGCGAGGTCAGCCTTTATGGTGGGATGAAATATAGACACGGGGATAATGTGAGTTAAATCAGAGCAACGACTCTCGTCTTTCCTCTCACTTCCCTCAAACTTTCACCATTTTGCTCCCTCTTCTCCACTTTTGTCCCGTTTGACCCACATCATCCTCCTTTCACCCGAAACATCTCCGTCTCCCTCCTCCTCCTCACCCTTCCTCCCTCTTTTTGTTTTTGTGCAGTTCCTCTGTCCTGCTCTGAGGGATTCACAGAGTTGGGGTACTACAACGGAACCGTGTCTCAGACGGACTCTGGCGCCCCCTGTTTGAAGTGGACAGAGTTTCCAGACTACGTTATGCAGTACCCGGGCCGGGGGCTGGGCGACCACAGCTACTGCAGGAACCCGGACCGAGAGTCCAACCCCTGGTGCTTCTTCAGGCAGAACTCCGGAGCCATTGGCTGGGCCTACTGCGACTGCCACCAGGGTAAGAACACAGGGCAGGGGCATCAAACTCATGTTCACCGAGGGCCACATAAGCACATCAAAGGACCAGATGTAACTTATGTATGTAACTAAATGTAACTCAGTGTCATCTAAGTTACAAACGTTACAGTTTGGTTATGAAATCAAACACAAGTTGGGTCAATAACTTTGTACAAAACGTTTTTGTCAAAGTTTAAATGGGTTTAATTACTGAATTGTGGGAAATGTAGTTTTCGATCAAAGCACACTTTGACTTGCTGTATTTATTTTTAGACACTCTGACCTTCTATGCTCTGGCGGGCCACATAAAATGATGTAGTGGGCCACATTTGGCCCCCGGGCCTTGAGTTTGACAGATGTGCCTTAGGGCACCAGAATGTCACCCACCTGGGGTGCACTAGGCTTGGGCTGAATTTATTGATAATCTCTATTATCAGTATTGATCAATATTTCATGCTGCTTGTGTTGAGTGAATATTTAACGTCCAAACCGTCTGTTGGTTGCAGGTGCGGCGCGTCTGGTCGGCAGCTCGTCTCCCGGCAGTGGGCGGGTCGAGGTCTACCTGAACGGCCAGTGGGGGGCGGTGTGTGACGCCCACTGGTCTGACAGAGACGCCAGTGTGATCTGCAGGCAGCTGGGTCTGGGGTGAGGAGGAACGCTGCTCAGGTTCTGGTGGGGCGTTGGTGTTTCACGCCGTCTCATCGCTGACGGTTCTCTTTCTGCAGCGACATCGGCACGGCTCTGCAGCACTCGCAGTTCGACCCCGGCTCTGGTCTCTTCCACTATGAGCGGCTGGGTTGCCGTGGTGACGAAGACAGCCTGAGCAAGTGCCGGAGCAGGACGTTTGTCACCGGCGATTGTAGCCATGGAAACGAGGCAGCGGTGGTGTGCGTGGCGCCAGAAGGTCAGTGTGACTTGGAGTGTTTAAACCCCGCCTCTCTCCCACGGCCAGCTGGGATTGGCTCCTTCTACCGGAGGCCGTCCTAAGGATTAGCATTTTACAGAATGTGAGTGGCGTCTCACCTCAGGCGTGTTTCTCCATCCTCTCACAGGCAGCGGTCCTCCGCTGCGATTGGTCGGAGGCGAGGAAGACTTCGAAGGTCGAGTGGAGGTGTTTCACGCCGGAGGTTGGGGCTCCATCTGCGACGACCAATGGGATGACAGAGATGCCGAGGTGGTGTGCAGACAGCTGGGTTTCGGGTATGAACACATGGAAATTACGCAACTCTAGGTGACTTTTCCCTGCATCCAGGTGTCTTCTGGGTAGAGCCGGCGCTCAGGATGAATAATTGTTCATGCTGAACCAGAGATCTGGAACCAAATCTGTTCATAATGATGGGGAGAGATAAACAGGACGACATTCTGAATGAAAGGAAAGCACAGTCTTGCAGCTGTTTTGCTAAATAAATAAGAATTGAGTGAAATTCAATACCGAACCAAACACACATCCATCATTTGGATCACAAAGACGCACAAGAGTTAAAATTCTTTTTCGATGGATTGTGTTTGATCAGCTGCAGACGTAAGAACATCCCAAACACAAAGTCTTCTCGATGACATTCTGGCTGCGGAGGGAAACATCTCCTTCCATGTTCAACAAAAGGTTGTATTTCATGTGCTGAAACACGGTGGGACATCTCACCATCTGTGCGTCTAAATAATAGATGCTCTAAAAAGCGCCGCACGACTTCTCACACAGCTGCACTCAGGTGCGTCGACTCGTGAAGATGGAGCAGAAATAAGTTTCCCACCTGAGCGGCTTCTCAGAATGTGTGTCAAACATCTGTGTTTTTGTTCTCGTGCTTTTATTAGATTGTTGTGAACCAGCATCCGAATCTGTTTCGGATATGATAATGAGCCAGTTTTCACCCAATCACATCTGGTCTAAACAGGACATAAGTGACACCAGCACCAGGATCTTCTTCTAAGTTATAGTTCTGATGTTTCTGAGGAACACAGGAACAAAAATGGATCCCATGAATGCAATAAAAGAATCTACAGTGTCAAACTCAAGGACCCGGGGGCCAAATGTGGCCCTCCACATCATTTAATGTGGCCCTAGAGAGCATAGAAGGTGTCTAAAAATAAATAGGTCAAAAGTGTGCTTTAACCAAAACTACATTTCCCACAATGCAGTAATTCAGCCCATTTTAACTTTGACAAAAACGTTTTGAACAGAGTTAACGTCCTAACTTGTGTTTGATGTTATTTTTCTTTATTCATTGATAGTTTGATCCTTGATTGATGGAGTTCTATGGGTTTAATAATCTGACAAATTAAATTGATTTATGTTAGAACAGAGAAACAAACAAACTTGTTTTTTCTGTCTAACTGTAATGTTTGGAACTAGAATAATTAGTAAATTCTAATGTTAATGTTATTTAACATTAACATTACAATGAGTTACATTTAGTTACATTTATTAGTTACATCTGGCCCTTTGAATTCAAAAGTCATTGCCACAAGACAAACCGTGTGTGTGTGTGTGTGTGTGTGTGTTGCAGCGGTGTGGCCAAGGCCTGGTCTTGGGCTCACTTTGGTCAGGGTTCTGGTCCGATCCTGCTGGATGCTGTGAAGTGCACAGGAAATGAGCTGTTCCTGGATCAGTGTCCGCACAGCGAGTGGGAGCAGCACAACTGTGACCACATGGAGGACGCTGGAGTCTCCTGCAGCCCGTATACAGGTACACACACACACACACACACACACACACACACACACACACACACACACACAGAGACAGACACACGCGCGCGCGCGCGCACACACACAC
The DNA here is from genome assembly GCA_013358685.1 of Antennarius maculatus. Taxonomy (NCBI): domain Eukaryota; kingdom Metazoa; phylum Chordata; class Actinopteri; order Lophiiformes; family Antennariidae; genus Antennarius; species Antennarius maculatus. Next base: position 16,694,303 of record CM023626.1, on the reverse strand, counting down.
ACACACACACACACACACACACACACACACACACACACACATATATACACACAAAACTGCTATTTATAGGCCCTTAACATCAATAAATCACGATGGTATGAAGCAGCAACTTCCTCTCTGGGACAAATGGGAGCAGGAATTATGGGATACGAGGAGTAACACATCTGCTGGCTCGGAGGAGCTCAAATTGATTTAAAATCAATTATTAATCTGAAATGCACTAAAGTTAATGTCTTAAAGTCACGCTGTCATAAAGGATCTCCTTTGGAGCCTTAAATCGCGTTATAACATCCATCTTCTGGAACTGTTTTAGATGGGGTTGTGCGTCTGGTTGGGGGGGACAGTCCCTGGGAGGGTCGGGTCGAGGTGTTCCACAACGGAGACTGGGGGACGGTGTGCGACGACCAGTGGTCCCAGCAGCATGCGGAGGTGGTCTGCAGACAGCTGGGCTACAGGTGATGGATTTTATGATGTGATTCAGCACTCATTCCAAATGAATCATCAGTTTCCGCTTTTGGAAAAACTAACAACGTCATGTGACCTCCAGGGGTCACGCTGAGGTCGTCTCAGACGGGACGTTCGGTGAGGGCGTCGGCCTGATCCTCCTGGATGACGTTGGCTGCGAGGGATCCGAGACGTCCCTGCTGGACTGTCAGCACGGGATCTGGGGCCGGACCGACTGCTCCCACAGCGAGGACGTCGGTGTCCGTTGCCGGGGGCGACCCACAGAAGAATCCAATGACGTGCCGGTCATCGCTCCTTCCACAGGTAGATCGATCGATCGATCGATCTGATTATCTGTTAATCTTTCTGAAAATGTTTTCACATGTTGACAGCGGGGAGAATAAAGCGATGCTGATGTCTGATCTCTCCCGTCGACCCGTGAGTCGTCACGACGACAATGGAGGATGAATAAAGATGCAGATGACATTTATGTCAACTTAATGTCTGCCGGATTGTGTGATGGCATGAATATGAATGAGGCGGGGGTATTTTTTTCCTGTCAGGTCCCCTGGTGCGTCTGGTGGGTGGCAGCAACAGAAAGGAGGGACGAGTCGAGGTGTATCTCCATGGCGACTGGGGAAGTATTTGTGACTCAGGCTGGAACGACCTGAATGCAGCCGTCGTGTGCAGACAACTCGGACACAGGTTGATTTTTTTTTTTTTGTGCGCATGAAGAGACAAAAAGTTGTAATTATCCGAAAAAAATTAATTTCTCCTCTTCCTCAGCGGAGGTGCAGTCGCGTCCAGAGGGTTCGGTCCGGGAAAAGGTCCCATCCACCTGGACCAGGTGAGATGCACGGGGAAGGAGGAGTTCCTGGGGGAGTGTCCCTCACTGGGGCAGAGCATCCAGGGCTGCACACGCTGGCAAGACGCGGGGGTGAGGTGCGACGTCTCCACACGGGAGTCGGCGTTACCGGCCAAACCGGAGGAGTTGAGCTGTGGGCTCAGGAAGCTGGTGCAGGAGGAAGGCATGAGGAAGAGTCAAGGGGAGGAAAACATGCTCAGGTGGGATTTACAGCTTAAATAAACACCAACAAAGCCTCATAGCGACACTTTAAAAGGTGTGAATACTCGACACAAACAAAACACGATAATAGTTCACAATAAAAGAATCATTCAGGGTTTATGATGTGAGATAAATAATTAAATCCCTCATTAATGAGTACATTCAAAAGCAAAAACACATCTTTAACACATCTGGAGTGTTGGAATATTTGACTAAAATAGTAGAAGAATATATAATAGTTGTTGATTTGAGCAGTGAAGCTTTTTCAGAAGTGAAACTAGACTCCATAATGACTCCAGGCTATTTATTTTATATCTTTGTTAATGTGCAAATGGAAGAATTCCTCTTTAATTGAAATCAAATACTTAATATAAATTATCACACACACACACACACACATCATTGACGTCTGCTTCTGTTGTGTTGCTGCTTATGCAGACGACACGTTTCTATTCCCGTTAGACGCCTTTACCTGCAGACGACTCCTGTTCAGATTAACCTGCTGCAAGACGTGCTGCCCAGGTTCTGACTGGGGTGTTTCATGTGTTGTCAGGACCGTGTGGCCGTGGCAGGTGTCCATCTGGCTCCAGTCTCAAGAGGAGGGGCCTCTCTGCAGCGGCACTCTGATCAGCCCCTGCTGGGCCCTGACGTCCGCGTCATGTTTCGGCAGGTAAAGGCGCCCCCTGCAGGCTCACTTGTCCAGAGCTCCCATCATTCACAAACGTAAACCCACCTCCCCCTCTCTCTCCCTCAGGTTTGGCGGTGACCCGTCCAGTTACGTGGTCCGTGTCGGGTCATCAGAGCAGACGCTCGTCCCAGAACGGGTGGTGGTCCACAGGAAGTTCAAGGGTCAGAGCGGAGGCCACGATCTGGCTTTGTTAAAGCTCCCCAGCACCAAGGGTCACTGCCTCACCTTTGACCCCAACACCAACGCGGCATGCCTTCCTTCTTCAGATACAGCATCAGGAGGGACTACACCGTCTTCCTGTGTTGTCATAGTAACCGCTGGCTGGAGCGGACCAGGTATGTTTCTGTCTTGTGTATCCTTGAGTAGACCCAGAACTCACAAGTGTCATCTGGTCCAAAATGTTCAAATGTGTGTTGAGGCGTTGAACGCTCCTTGTGTGAATCTAACAGGTGATAATCAGCTGACTTTCGCTGACCCCACCCACCTTCTCCCTTAGACTCAGTTCTTGCATCCTGGGTCCCTCTGATGTCATCGTGGCAATGCAAGAAGCGCTATGGCGACAGCTTCTCCACCCATGGTACCCTGTGCGCTGGTAGTCCTCCAGACACCAGCCTTCTCCATGGCGACAGTTGTCAAGGCAACTCCGGTGGCGGGTTGGTGTGTCAGGGGGAGACAAACCAGTGGTTCCTCGCCGGGGTTGTCGCCGGGGGTCACGGCTGCGGCGACCCGTCCTCGCCCTCGCTGTACACCCGGGTCGCTCGCTTCAGGAGCTGGATCGACGAGGTCATCGACGCGCGAGCGGAGGAAGCGCACACACACACGGAGACGCGAGGAGACGTGACACATGTTGACAAAGAACCTGAGGAGAGCACACACGGAGAGAGTCAAGAGAAACACCTCCACGCACACGGCAAGCTCAAACACACACGTGACCAGCAGCACGCCAACGAAATCAACGACGTCAAAGAAACACACACACACACTCATCATTCACACAACAATCAGTATATTAACACACACGCTTACCGCGAGAGGAATAGCGACACAAACACACAAGCTCTGGTCTAGTAGAGGCCTCGCCATTGGCTGACCATCTGTGCCATGTGACCACCCACGGGAGATGAGGGGTAACTTAACTGAGTGTTCATTTTTAATCTGAACCTGGTGTTGTGAATCTTGAGTGTGTTTGTGCAGCAGTGTGAGCAGAGTGTGTGTGGGTGCTTCACAGCCCTGTTACGTGACGACGACGGCCGATGGGTCACCGTTTAGGTTAGCTCGGGCCCGGCATGCAGATCAGGGCCTTTCACCAAAACTGAAAAGAAAATAAAAAAAATCAGCATGGCATGTGTTGTACGGACGATAGTGTTAGATTAACAGTGTTCAGGGGATATTTCTGAGAAGTCAGTTAGCATCTGTCTGCTAACAGGTTAGCACGCTAACCCGCAAATAAAATATCTCCATCAAGGTTGCCCCAGGAATAGTAATACAACAATCTGTTAACTTTACCGGGTTTAAAATGATTAGGATTGGAAATCTTTGCTCTTGGCTTAGTAGAAACAGAACTTAATCTTATAATTATATAAACCTTATTATTATTAATGACTCATTAATATTTATAACAGCATGATTTATAGTAGCAGTTCAGACTAATAGGCAGATATAAACTAGAGGGATTTCTCGCAGTATTTAAACATTTTGTGGATCACAGCTGAATATAAAATCAATAATTTAACTGTTAATGAAGTTATTTTTCCAATATCTTACCGATCAATGTCTGCACTTAAGTTTAAAGGCGGCAGAGATCACACCAGACCCAGTAAAGTCTCTCTTTGTCCTCCTGGTCTTCTCAGAAGTATCCCCTGCTTTCCAGGAAGCTGTTGGTTTTCCATCATTTTAAATCAAAATCAAATAGCAGGCTCTCAAAGCAAGAGGAATCCATCATCATAAATGTGAAATCAGCATTAATCTTTTGTCGGCGTCACATTCTTTTCCGATCAATTGTACCGCATTAGCCAGCAAAACCTGATGGAGACAGTCTGGCAGATATGAGGCTGGCCTTGATTGAGTCTTTCCGTCCCGTAGGGAAAGATGGAAAGATGGAAACAGACGCCACCTGGAAAGAGGGGTAAAACAGAAGCCCTAGAACTCGCTGAGTAAGCAGGAATATGATGTGTACAGGATTTGTCGTATTTGTGAACTAAAACTTGCAAAAAAGCATACAGGACAAATATCTCCTTTGAAGCCATTGGAAGCTGTAAAGCTGTAAATTACTTTTTTCTACTGATTCTATCAGATGGCTCTAGATGGATGGATAGATAGATGATAGATAGATAAATGCATAAAAAGATGGATAGCTAGTACTCCTGGGAGAAGTGTGTGTGTGTTGTGTTCTGTTCTGCTGCACTCGGAGCAGGTCTGTAATCCAACCACAAGGGGGCGACATCACCCTGTTCCCTTCAGGGTAACCATCTATGGCCCTGATGGTTCTTTTTTATACCGTTGCCATAAGTGTGCGGACTTGTGTTTTGACGTACCGTGAACCCATTGTGTCGTGAAACATCTTGTGACCTGTTATTTCTCTAACAAGGACGATTCCTGTGGTCCTAATCCTGTACATAACCCCAATCCTGATCCTGACCCCGACCCCGATCCCGATCCCGACCCCGACCAAGCGCCGTCCTTCCTGGTAGTTGATGTGTGATCATGCAGATCCTGTAGGTTAATGTGCTGTGTGTCCGCGGCAGGACGGTGAGGGGGCAGTGCTGTGTCAAAGGGTTCCTCCACCTGTGTGGAACCCATCAGCTGTTCCTCAGTGTAATGTGCTGAGTCAAGGTTGAGTATTAAAACATGTACCTGTCAGTGCCATGTGACTCTTCTTTGTTTTATCATCATCATCTTTCTTTCCCTTCTATCTTCAATCTGTGGCCTGAGGAGACACGAATCACAACAAAGCAAACATGGAGGCCCCGTCTTCTTCTGTGGTCTTTGCATGGAATTTGCATAGAACAGGATGACGGTGTCTCATATGGAAAGACCTGTTTGAATCTGAAGTTAGTTCTATATTTAACAAACAGGGAAAAAAAGAAATTATTTAATTCAAATAATGACAAATAATAAATAAATAATGACAAATAATAAATAAATTAATAAATAAATAAATAAATAAAATTAATCTGGTTCTGCTTCTCTTTGGTTGAATTTGGATGGTTCCCCTCTGAAGAACAGGGATGAGATGAAACCCATTTTTATTGAAAACTGCAAGAGATTCATGATGAACATAACATAGTTAGCTTTTGGTAGAAGGCTACGATAGTACCTCGTCTATTTTTGAAAATATTTTCTTGTTTACGGCACTTGTTAAATATAAAAATTGCATTCAGTTTACTTTGTTTTAGTGGAACCGTTGCTACAGAGGCCCAGGATGGACAAACAAAATTCTTCTGTTTTTTACAGAACCTGCAGGAGAGAGAGAATCGGTTGGATGCAATCTTCAACTACACCACTAGATGTCACTAAATCCTCCACATTGTTCTTTCAACTTCAATGCTTTCATTGTTACAGTGAGTCAGACACCCAAAGGGTTAAGCTTTGTCTGAAACTGGATTTTCAGCATAGCGGCGTGAGGGGTGGCCTGACTGCCACAGAGGAGGAAGACGGTTTAAGATGGAGTACCAAAGGAACGTCTGGGTCGCTCCGTTTCCAGGTTGCTGAGTTTGTGTGTGTGTGTGTGTGTGTGTGTGTGTCACAAGGGTACCGCAGTAAAAACCGGCATCACAATCAGAGAGCCGTCCGATCATTTTAGAGGAATGCAAGAGACGAGCGCCAATGAATCCGCTGCCAAGCATGACAAGGACGTCTGCCACATCTGCACCTGGGGCAAACTGAAGGCTGCAAAGTTCTGCCTCGAGTGTCAGACGTGTTTTTGTGAAATTCACCTGGAGCCTCACCACAGAGTTGTGTAACTGAAAGGACACACTCAGCTCGACCCTGAGGTCAAACAGAACGACAGGATGTGTGACAGGCACAATCGTCTTCTTGACATGTTTTGCAAAACTGACAAAGAGAGCTCTGCATCGGACTACGAGACCTACTGAAGGTCGGGTATGATGAGGTCAGGTCTGAGCTTTGGAGACAGGACTCAAAGTGCAACAGATGATCCAGGAGAAGCTGAAGAAGGTCAAGGAGGTAAAATATAAGGTGGAGGTCAGCCACAGGGACACCAAGAAGGACATATCAGACAGAATGCATCTGTTTACTAAACTTGCCTCGATTGAAAACACACACACAGACACTTTGGTTTACTAAGAAGAAGTGTATGGCGATGGAGAGGCGACTGAGGGTTTCATTTAAGCTCTCCAGCAGCAAATCAGTGCCCTCAGCGCTACAGCAGCCCCTGCACACCAACTACCTCCATGTCCTCCCTCACAAACCCTCTACAAATGAACAAGACTCCAGCCTCAAAGACGGCCGGGACGAGCAGAGCATTAGAACACAAACTTGAAGACACTGTGACGGCAGAACTTTGTGACTTTGAAGAAAAGTTCAGAGAAAGGGAGAAATTCCCAGAAGCTGAAGTGGATTCACAACAGGAAGGAGGTGGGAGAAGGCAAGTGGCAAAAGAGACCCAAAAAGATTTGGTTTTTGGGTTCATCAGTGGTGGAAAAGGAAAGGTAGGAATCAGGAAGATTTTACTATTTCTGAAACCAGGGGCGTCGCCCCCTGCTGGCCATTTGAAAGAAGAAAACTATGTTTAAGCTAGAATGGAAACACTTTCTGGACAAATCAGGAGTCTAGACACAATAAAAATCACAAATCTTACAGTTAAACTAACAATATTTAGTTTGTAAATCAGCAAAACCCCTCAGGCCCTTACCTTGTTACAGGTCGGACAAGGTTTATATTTCTGACATCTGTCATGAGCGGAGCCACACCCGACTGTAGCTTCGTATTGAACATTGCGCTAAAAAAATATGAAACATTAAAATCATGCAAATGAAAAAGGAAAGTTGCTTTAAAAAAAACCTACAGGAAGGTCACAGGCCGGTGCGTCCCGCCGTGAACGAGGGCCACGACCACGGGCCGACATTCCCACTGTTTCTGGACCACCCGGTGAAGGTTAGCCTGACAGATGAAAAGTCTCAGACGAAAAAGAGAGAACTTGTCTTTTAAGACCTCAACAAAGTCACAGGTAATTGAGATTCTGGGTCAGCTCTCCCCTCGGTTCCTTCGACACAAAGAGTCGTAGGTCGGAGAGGACTAACAAGACAGGAGGTCCCTCCATCTTTATGCCTTTGAGAAAGTGTGTCAAACTTAACTAACTCCTGAGCGCCCCTCATTAATCACAGAGAGCCAAGGAACCAGAGGGAGCTGTCCCACATCCAGACACCAGGTCTTAAAATAATTGGGACCATCATAAATAACGCCACACAACCTCTCTACCGCTGAAACACCAGCGCTGGAAGGCCACACAAAGGCCGACAGCATCAAGTAGGGTTTAATCTGATGTTCTGTGACGTGTTGCGTGTTCACAGGTCCAGGTTTTGATCCGAACCGGCTTTACAACATCCGCCCTCTTCATGCTAAAATGTCACGGTTTCCAGAAGAATTGGATCAGGACCTGCATCAGGAGATATTCAGCATGACTAATCAATGTTGCTGCGTTACGCAATCAGATGATGTGAGGTGAATATTTCCATGAGCTCCAAATTTGGTGCTTTCGAGCCGAGACGGATGAAACGCCATAAATCCAGGCTGGAAATGTCAAGAAATACGCTGACCAAAAAAGGGGAGTTTGCAGGTGCGAGGGAAACAATCGTTTCAGAAACCATGGTGTCAAACCGCAGCCCGGGTAAACACCTCGCTGTTATGGCAGCTTGCTTGGTCTGAGTGAGGATGGATGGCGTTTTCAGGGAATGGGCACCTCTCTCTAGTTGGAGGGGGGTACAAAAGCTAAACGGGAACGCAACGAAAAACCGCAGGAGAATAAAGGAGTCTGGGGAGACAAACCAGTGCTGAAATAGTATTTTTATTAAATACTTTCAAGATCCAAGTTCGAAGAATAACAAAGTTATGATGAAGACCAACTAACACTCAGACAAACACTTGATAGTTGTCAATTCATGGTTTTTGTATTTCATTGTACATCATGATCATGCAAAAAAACTCCAGCATCCATGTGAAGGCTGGGGAGAAAGCGCAGCCCAATAGTATATCATTACAACGCAGGGAAAACGCGAACATCGAGGGCCTCATACCAAGCTACGGCTCCTGAATCCTTTTTTTTTCCTTTTTTTTTTAAATTTAGCTTTTTCTTTTTTTGTGTTTTTCATGTCACCTATTCAACATTCTGGATGGATGAAAGTCTTATTTCAAAAGATGCAAATATCATATATTAACACTAGCTCCATCCTTATTCAGGTAGGTACACTGTAGAAATGCGTAACTGAAACATGCATATAACTATTTCTCCCGCTTCCCGCTTCCCGCGGCGGAGGCCGCGGAACGCCGACACGCTAACAAGACCCGTCTCTCACGCCTTCGGAAACTCTCCGCTGAGCAGGCACGATTTAAAAAAAACCACCGAGGGCTGATCAATAAATAACTTAGTCCTGATCAATCTGTTGATCGCTGAAATTTCATGTTGTCATTACCTCCTCCCTGTTTTCCCTTTTTCCTTGTGTGTGTGTGTGTGTGTGTGTGTGTGTGTGTGTGCGAAAGGGAGAGAGAGTGCAGAACTCCAGCTTGGCAGATCGGCAAAAATTACCAAACGACAAAAAGTTTTAACAGCAACGGCGACGACGGCAAAAAACTCAAACCAGTAACACGGGAACAGAGAAACGACAGAGAGAGGTACAAATAAACATCTCAAGAGCAGGAGAGGGGGGGGAGGGGGAGGGGCCTCACAGCGGGGAAGGGGGCGGGGTTTAAGATACGACGGTCGCGGATGGATGGAGACAATTGAGCAGCACAGTGAGGGTGGCACCGTGGTCACACAGCGGTGGTGCGAGATATGTTACAGAGCCTAAACACACCACCAGGCGTGTGTGTGTGTGTGTGTGTGTGTGTGTGTGTGAGAGATATGTAAAGATGGCTCACAGCATTGTGGGATCAGAAGATAAGGACGGCACGATGAATATCTCCCCCCACCATACTCGGGAAACAGTCTTATGGCCGTGGGGGCCACAGCTGGTAGCCCAGGTGGGCGTGGCGCTAGCCACCAATCATCCGGAGTCGTCAATACTTTAAGGAAGAAGTTCAACGAGGGTCAAAGCAAAGTGAGATCTGTGAGGAAAATGTTGCACCTAAACGAGTTTGGGTGGGGGGTGGGGGGGGGGGGTCACAGGTCATGCCCAGATGCACAGGATGAGTGTCTCTTAGATACATGTACATATATTACACTTTTCTACATATATCTATACACACACTGGATCCACACAGTGCTTATAAACACACCAGGCCCTTCAGAATACACAGAAGAGGGATGGGAAGGGTTAAAAGAGGGGAATGGTTTAAAGATGGGGATGGGGGGGGAGGAAGTCAGGGAGGGACGAATGAGGGGAGAGATGGCGGGCGAAAATGCAAAACGCAGACGCCTTTACCCTCTCCCACCCCAACCCCCCCCCCTCCCCCAACTGTACAGAGACACGACAACAGGAACGTGCGAACACGTGTCAAGTCGCACGATTAAAATCCCTTTTTAAAAACCACTTTTTTAAAATTAAAAATAAAAAAAAAAGAAGAAAAAACAGAGCCTTGAATAAAAAGATCAGTCCGGAAAAAAAAAAAAAGAAAAAAAGAAGAAAAAAAAGAAAGAAGAGGCTCTGGTTATTCACAGGAACGCAAAAAAATAAAAAAAAATAAAAAGGGAAACAGGATGCTAAAAACACAACAGACAACTCCTCCCACCACACGTAAGCCCCGCCCACCCTCATCCCACCATAACATGATTCTTTTCCCCGTTCAGTCGGAAAAAAACAAAACAAAAAACAAGCACACAAACAAAAACACATAAAAAAGCCTAAAGTTCTACACTTTGGTGCTTCATGTTTTTGATATCAAGTTTCGTCTCGCCATCAAGTTCTCTAAGTCGACTTGATTTTTTTTATTTTTTTTATTTCCTCCTCTACAATTCAGTCGATGGAGAGGAGGGAGGTGGAGTGTTTGTGGGGGGGGGGGGGTTGTCCCCCCGCATCTTTACGCCAGCGTCCGGATGAGGATGCGCAACACGTCCGACCCGGCGCCGCCTAGAATGCCAAATAACGCGTCCCAAACTGTCGCCCGCTAAGCTCACGCTGGCTTCTACTTCCTGGTTTAGATAGGGGGGGGTGGTAAATGCTCGGTCGGGTTTTGGTGGTTTCTGGAACATCTAGTCATAATTTACACATATTCATTAACTCATACTCATAAACTGTCACAAGTTCAACTGTAAATCCTCTCCTCACGCGGGACGCCTTCGTCTCGCGCGGGCAGAAAAAAGATGGCTGCCAGGGGGAGGGACAGGAGGGCAAAGACGCGCCCTCCGTTTCAGGCGCCAGATGCATGCATCATCCCATGGGGGCGGTGTCTCGTGTTCAGCCGGCCCCCAGCAGGTCAAAGGTGGAGGAAGGGGGGGACAGGATTGGTTGGTGTCGTGGAGAGGGATGCGATCTCGCCCGGCCGGGCTCCTGCCGCTTAGCCAATCCGTGCGGAGGACAACGGCGCCTCCGAAACACGCTCGCTGAAAAAAACTGCCCCCCAAAACACACGCTCCAGTAGTCTGGAGGCTCAGGACCACTGGGGGGGGAGGAAGAGGAATTGGAGGGGCATATTAGTTGATGCTTTGCTTATTTTCCTGCGTGTGTGTGTGTGTGTTGGTCACACACCTGATCACTGCAGTGGTGCAGCGGGCGCTCCTGAGCAGTGGAAGTGAACGTTCAGCCACTTGCCGTCGCGACGATGCCACACCCTGGTCTCCTCTGATTGGCTGGAGCGAGGGCGGCCGGTGGTGTCCACGAACTGCGTGAGCCGGATGTAGGCGATGCAGGCGGCGTCCTCGCCGATCAGGTGCACGTGGGGGTTGAGCAGGGTGGTGTGCACCGGCTTGCTGTTCTTGCTCAACACTGGAGGCAAAAACAGAACGGAGGGAATTTATCTGTGAATCCGTCATTTCCTGAAGCCAGAGTTCATTTTACCTCCAGAAAGCAGTGCATCCTGGGATGCGCTTCAAGAAAAATTTGTACATCCCAACATGACGTTTATGCATCCGATAAGTAATGACAGAATATACGGTAGAAGCGTACGCAAGGACTGAATTTAGCCAATAGTACAATATAAAAACTAAAAAAATCCATTATTTCTATTAATAACATAACTGTTTAAGTAAAAAGAAAAAAAAGGGGGAAATTATATATTAGTTTTATCAACATGTTAAAGTCTGGTCGTCCATTAAAAAAACTGTTTTAGAAATAAAGATTTAATAAAGGTTTTTTTTTTGCTTTTGCTTTTCACTCAATAGTTTCATTTTTAATTCATATATTCTCCTGTGGACACTGCACCAAGCTGACAGAACCGTCACACACACATTTCAGTAACATCTGTAGTAACATCTGTAGTAATATCTGCAGTAATATCTGTAGTAACATCTGTAGTAATATCTGTAGTAATATCTGTAGTAATATCTGTTGTAACATCTGTAGTAATATCTGTAGTAATATCTGTAGTAATATCTGTAGTAATATCTGTAGTAATATCTGTAGTAATATCTGTAGTAATATCTGTTGTAACATCTGTAGTAATATCTGTAGTAATATCTGTAGTAATATCTGTAGTAATATCTGTAGTAATATCTGTAGTAATATCTGTAGTAATATCTGTTGTAACATCTGTAGTAATATCTGTAGTAATATCTGTAGTAATATCTGTAGTATTGTCTCTTTTTCTTCATTAACTTTTGATTATTTTGTTATTCAAGAAAACACTCATTGTCACTTGGTTTTTCTCTAACTTTTGCATCGTTTTCGGAGGCATGGTGATAATCAATCAATCAATCAATCAACCTTTATTTATATAGCGCTTCAACACATCAGCAGACATTTCAAAGCGCTTTGACAGAAAAAACCCATCAGGTCAAAAGACACAAGGATGTCACATTTCCCCAAAACTGCCCCCCTCCCACCACCCCCCCCCCCCAGTCCTGAGACTCACGGTTTTCAAAGTAGAACTTGTGGAAGTCCATGCCCTCCACCAGGTTCCCCAGGGCCTCGGGTTCAAACGAGGTGAGTCCAGGATCGCAAATCCTCCTGAGAGTCGGCAGCGAGGAGGAAGAGGAGGGCGGGAGAGAAGAGGAGGACGTTTTCAGGATGTGACAGAAACATCCTGTTTGACACACGCGACTTGTCTCGTACTCACGTGTAGGCGTCGAAGTCTCCGTTGTTGATGGCCTCGATCAGCTGCTCCGTTATCTTGATGATCTCCTGCTTACGAGCTGCAGAGACACACAGAGGGTGGCGACGACGGCGGGTCAACATCAGATCAGAATGCCGGCTACGTTTTGCCTCTGTTCTTCCTCGTCTCCACGCCGACCGCCTCCACCCGTCCGACCAAGACTAAACGCTCCCCTCGACCGTGAGCGCACACGCCGCCGCCGCCGCAACAACACGAGCTGAGGAATCACAACACAACTGGGCGGAGCTTCCAGATTTTAAAAAGATGATCCTGTAGGAAAGATTCTAGCAGCTCCATTACAGATTATTGTTCTCTAAAATAAAAAAGGATCTCATCAGGAGCACATTCACTCATGAAAACCACAGACGATCAGGAGTTTTAACGACACAGAAAATGTTTCTGCTACAATTCCATCGCCTTAAGTTTCCGAGAAACATTTATTGACTGGAAATGTCTTTATCTTTACAAAAAGTTGATATAAAAACAGTTTTATTTTACTTAAATCCATTCACTAAGTCGCCTTTTCAAAAAGAAGGAAGAAATCAAACAATGAATCTGACGGTTTGTGGAGTTCTGCTACCCGCTAGCAGACGAGTTAAAATAACGTCTACCGGATGGGAACTCGCTTCAAACCGGCTGCTGTCGGTGATTCGACAGGAGAACGCGGAGCGGAAGGAGGTGAGAGCGTCCCGACAGCTGGGCGGCGGGTGATGCGGGGTTTGAGTTGTGTCCTTACTCTGCTTCGTGTTGTTTAAAGCGGAGACAGAGTTGCCCCCTAGAGGAGCGGCGGGCATGGAGGACTGTGAGAGCTCAGAGTCGGGGCAGGAGCTGTTGCCTGTGCTGTTCCATGCCATGCGCTTTACGTCATGCGGAGGAACTGAAACACACAACCGGGTGGTCAACAAACACAAACGTGTGGATGGATGACAGAAACATATATGTGATGGTCCACTCCCACACACACACACATGAACACACACGCACACACACAGAGCATGCAGTAAAAACTGAAGCTGATGTCAAACATAAAAACTTGACAGATGCACGCGGCCGCTGGAAGCCAGCTCAGCTCTGAGGGCGATGCTGCGCGACGCGGCGTCGTTTCGGAGTCCGCCATGCTCACGTCCGAACGTTAAGAAACCCTCGTCTGACGAACCGAAGCAAAGAGCGAATCTGTCGAGGAAAGCCGGGGTGGATAACGGCAGCCGGAGTGAGTTAAAGTGGGGGGGGGGGAGGAAAGGAGATCAGACGCTCCTGGGAGAGCAGGTGCGTCCGAGGCGAGAACGGGAGGTCAGGAGGAGAGATAACGTCGCACAGAGGAGAAACGGGGATGAAGATAAAGGATTAGAGGACGTAACAGAATAAAGAGGTGAGGAGGAAGATGAGGAGGAGGAAGAGGAGGAACCTGTGGAACACAGTGACGGCCGGTTCAGGTGAGCAAAAGCCTCGTCCAGCTGGAGCCGTCACATTAGGAGGACGAGGTGAGGATGCAGCGGTCATCAAGAAACACACACACAGACAACACACACACACACGCCAGAGCCAGGGTTCCCACGGCGACGCTGATGCAAAAAAATATTGCATTTTCACTGATTTAGAAGGTCAACGGGCCCCCGCCACCTGGAAACCAGACCTTTAAGGTGCTTAGAGTTTATTCTGGAGCGACGAGGACACACACTATAAAAATAAACTAGAAAAATAAGACGGACGTCCACTAAAACACTAATGATCATATACGTGATCAATCAATCTGATCTATAATGAATTTTAATTTTAAAAACTATAGTTCTGCGGGGGCCAGACCCGGTGGGAACCCTCAAGAGGAGCTTGGTGGGTCAGTGAGGAGCTCAAAGGTGTCAAACATCACTGCTGTCACTGCAAACAGCCGGGGTGGGGGTGAGTGAGTGGGGGGGGGGGGTGTTAGGTCCTCGCCAGTGGCCACCATCAGGTTTCTGGTTGCCATGGATACACACTTACTGGCAGGTGAGCTCTGAGGTGAGGGCAGAAGTGGGGGCATCTCCTCTGTGGCGCTGCTCTGACTCAGCGCCGAGCTGTCCGCTAGAACACACACACACATCACGCATACAGGTGACAACGTGAGACACACACACACACACACACACACACACACACTCCACTGGATGGGAGACAGAAAAAAAGGGGGCGGAGACGAGCCGAGGAAGGGGCGGAGGAAAGGCGAGTACCTCTCCTACCTTTCATCTCCTCCTCGTCGTTGGTGGCGTTGCTCTCCGTGGATCCCTGTCGGACGCAGACGGAGTCAGAACCCATTTAATAAAAGCATCCGCCGCCCAGAGGAGCAGAGACTCACCTTGACTCCGTCGGGAGGGTTGTGCACCACCGTGCTCTGAGACTCCTGCAAGGGGACGGGGCAAAAGAGGGCAGTTAGTCCGGCAAATCCTAACCCCAGAGCTAACCTCAGCGACAGGAAGTCCTGACTAAACTAAACCCCCCCCCCCTCCAGGTCAGGTTACGCCCAACAAGAACCAGGAAGTGATGTAATATCACCCGTCAGGTTCATCGATTACCATGTGATCTATGAAACTGACCCAGCTGACCAGAAGAGACGACAGGCGTAACCGTGGGCGACGCGGCGCATGAACCACAACATGCTGAGAGAGGATGGAGCGATGGAGGCAGTGTGGAAAGGATGCCACGGCGACGCGATGGAGAGGACAGACGTGACGTTTTAAGGGGGCCGGGGGACAAACACGACCACACCCGCGACCACACGCTCTACTGAACATCAGCGGCGCGACGGCGTGAGGAAGCTCCGCCTCCGCCGTCGCCCGACACACAGGCTCATGCTCCCGACAGGTCAAAAAAAAAAAAGGTGCACAGGCGTGTCCAATCAGAAAGTTCTTCCTCTGCTTTGGTTCTGGAGCACATGTGCAGCTTTTTCTTGGGTGGGGGGGTGGGGTGGGAGGGGGCAACACCTCCTGGATGACAGATGAAGGATGACAAGCAGCGACTAAGACGATGGCAGATGAAGACTTATGCGACTACTGGGGGGGTGGGGGATGGATTGGGGGTGGGTAAATGGGGAGGGGAGCACTGCGGCGGCCTACTGTACCATCTGGGTGTTGGTTGCCATGTTGGAGTCTTTCAGGGCATTGATGGCGCTCACTATACTGTTCTTACTGTTGTTGGTAGAAGGCTGGGACGAGAAGTCAGACACTCATGGTGAACACGTGCGTCTCAGACACACACACACACACACACACACACACACACACACGTTCAGACACACACAGATGCAATAGAATTAAACGTCTTTGTAGGGAATGGGGCTAATGTTGGTCAAGGCTCCCAGGCTGCTGAGAGGCAACAGGGTAAATGAGAGGTTTATTGCCACACAATGGCCTCTAGATCATCCTTTTAACTGCCTCGCTAACTCTCTATGCCTCCGCCACTTAACTGCGCAGAGACCCCCGGGGGCAGGGGGGGAGAAAGAAAAAGGAGGCAGGAGGAGGAGAGACGCTTAATAGCGGCGGAGAATGATGGAGAGAAGAGAGGCGAGACGCTCCGGATGAGAGCGACTGAAGGTGAAGGAGTCAAAACCAACATGGAGAAGTAATTAGACGTGAATCTGCAGGAGGTTTCCCGCCGATCTAAAAACACGCCTTGAGGTGCGAGTCTTCGAAAAAACAAGAAGTTTGGGAAACAATACGATGCTTTTAGATGCTTTTTTTTTTTTTTCTAGGTGTAATTCAAAGAAAAGAAAGCGACAGGCAGCAGAGAGAGAGAAAGGAGGGACGCGGGGCAGAAAAACGAGGAGACGACCTTACCTTAGCAGAATCTGACTTCTTGTTGAGTAAACTTTTGCATGCTGTAAAAAAAACAGGATGGAAGAGGATAGAAAGGGAGAGAAACAGGTAGAGTTTTACTGGTGACGACAGCAGCCACGAGGCCCTTTCTACGCTCTGATACAGTCGAATAAACTAAACCCCCCCACCCCCTACCCCCACAAACACCAGAGCTCCTACGGCAGGAAATCTAGACTGATGCTGGAGGATAACGTCGACTAAATGATCGTAATCCGTTCAACTCCGTCGGGCGATAAAGAGAGAAACCTGAGAGGAAAGTAAACTTCCTGTCCATTTCCTGACTGAACGACCCCCGCAGACCTAAAAAGAGAGTGATGGTCAGACTCAGCGCTGACGGCGATGAGCAGGGTTAATGTAAATCATTGATTTCTCTTAACGCCCCCCCCCCCCTTTCCCTCGAGTCACTTTCCCTCTCTGTTGCTTCCTTTCCTTTAATGCTCTACCGACACGCAGCATCTCGGGTTGGATGGTGGGATTCTTACCTTCCAAAACAGAAAATGGGAGAGGGGGGGGGGACAGAAAAGATAGGGGGGGAGGGGGGCTTAGCATTTCATTACAAGAGAATGGAGATTAGGTCACAGCATTTACGGCGGAAAACTCATGCTCCTTAAATCTGACTGTCGATGTGCAGCTTCTATCTCGGTCCAGCCATGCAGCATCCAAGAAAAAAATAAATGCATAAATAAATAGAGGAAAAGAATATTTTCATTCCACAACCAGGAAAAGGAGAGCTGATAATTTAGACCCCCTCCCCCCAAAAAAATCTGTTTGAAGAACCTGACAGCCATCAGGTGGTGACGGCTGCTTTTGGGACGCCGTGTTCAGACGCTCCCTAAACCGCGTCCTTCGCCGCCGCTGCTGCTGCGGCTGCTGCTGCTTGGCAGGATGTTCCTGGTGTCAGGTGACAGGAAGGGGCGGAGTCAAAACGATCCGCAGAGGGAGGAATCGGATCGAACAGAAAAAAAATTAAAACAGAATAAAATAAGAGGAGGACGGATTAGGAAGCGTGTGAAGTGGCGTGTCCCAGGATTTCAAAACCACACAGGACACCCGCATGCTAAAGGCAGCAAGGCAGAGACCATCTCCGAAGCAAACAGGAAAGAGTTAAATTCAAATAATTTTTTTTTATTTTTTTTTTTAACCAAAAGTTCTTTTAAAAGTCAGGATTACGAGCAAAACTCCAACTTGCTTTAGCCAAACTCTGTAGAAATGTGCAAGAAAGCTGGATAGTGTGGGGGGGGGGGGGAGAAAAAAAAACGCCAGGATCGTGGACAGAGGTGAATGTCATCATCAGGGACAAAATACAAATAAAGATTTGAACAAAAAAGAACTGCGGCGTCCCGTCTGAAGCGATGATGTCACACGTTGAGTCACATGAACTTACAAACAGGAAACCTGGTCCCGTCTCAGGGAGGGAGCCCCCGATCGGAGGGCTTTAAGCTGACAATCAACCAGCACAAACACCCCCGGAAAACTCAGGGCAACAGTCACACATCGCAGTAGCCACACCCACTTCCCCTGAGGCCCCTCCCCTTTCACACCTTCGTTCTGCCTGAGGGATTTTTTAAATCCACTGCAGAGCAAAGGGGACCCCCCCGGAAGCGTGAGGGAATCCGGTTTGCTCTGCACTGCCTCGTCTAAACGTTCTCCATCCACGGAGCCACCATCGGAATCGCCGACCTTCACCACCCGACCCCCCGCCCCTCCAGTGAGAGGAAGAGGAAGAGGATTTTAGCGCTTACAAAATAAAGAATCCACCTTTTTTTCTTTTGGAAGCACTAAAACAGGCATCAGAGAGGGGGGGCCCGGACAGGAAGTCAGCACAATCCAGCAGCCGCACCCCCCCCATCCGCCCCGGACTACCATCTCTTCCCCCAACTCCTCCTCAAACATCCACCCCCACCCGTTTTCTCCCAGGTCGGACGATGGCAGCACGCCAACCCAGCTCTTGCCGGCCCCCCTGCAGTGTCAGTTCCCAGCCCCAGGATACATGCCCCTCCTCGCCCCCTGCCCCCGCCCCCCCTCCGGTCCGCCTTGTGTCCGTCCTCCGAGCCCCTGAGCCGGGGAGGGAATCACAGGGGCGCGGGTGGGTGGGTGGGTCAGCTGGAAGTCAGGATGGATGGAGCGCTCTAGGAGTGACGGCCTGACGTGTTTGGGAGATGGAATGGGGGGGTGGGGGGGTTGGTGGTGGAGGGGTTAAAGGTCGAGGCTGAGTGGTGATGGGGTGTGAATGTAGTGCAGGTTAAATCCATTATAAGTGATGCTGATGTGCAGAAGTGTGTCAACACACACACACACGACTCCACTGGTGTGTGAGTACGCATGCCTGTATGTGTGTGTGTGTGTGTGTGTGTGTGTGTGTGTGTGTGAATGTCCATGAAGAGGCTGCATGCGGGAGTCTGAGGGTGATGACGCGGGGGTTGGGGGGGCCCTCACCCCACCCCTGCCCTATGAACCAGTTGCTGTGTGTGGAGAGGATGGGCGTGTCTCTGGGACGTACCTTCCTGAGCCAGTGAGGCCGTGGAGGAGGCGGCAGCAGCAGAGTTGGTATGCTGCCGGCCCACTATTGGACAGAAATGCTACAGTTGGGAGGGGCTGTGCAAATTTATGCAAATCTAACTTCACTCTCCTCCAATCGTGGGCCCAGGAAGCGACAGGTGCGTGCCGGGGGGAGGGCGGGATTCTGGAGCTCCGAAAAAAAAAAGAAAAAAAAAAAAAATGCACTTCCTGTGGCTTCCTGGGTCCAGGGATGAAGTCATCATCAGCCATCGACTGACCAATCAGGTGGCTGAGAACGAGGCTTCAAAATAAAAGTCACTCTGAGTACACAGATTCTCAGCACCACACTTGCCCCCCCCATCATGAAAAACTCTTAAAAGTCTAGGCTTCCCTCTCTCATACGTGGAAAAGCTCCATAGGCAGCAGAGAAGAGGGACATACGCTCTCACACACAAACACACACACACACACACACACACACACACACACACACACACACACACACACACACACAGGGAGAGATACATTAGCATGGACAAGGACGTAACGGACACCCACATTTAAATCTGAACATGACATCATTATATTTATATCCATTATCAAAACTTTACTTCAACCACGACTCAGAGGAAAAGTCACTATAAATCAGTTTGAGTGTGAGCAAACACAAATATTTTTTTGGTGGGTGAGTGTGTGTGTGTGTGTGTGTGTGAATATGTGTGTGGTGGGGGGTTAAAGGAGGTGCAGAGGACTCTTTTCACTCTCCTTCCTCCTCCTCCTCCTCCTCCTCCTCTCCCTGTGCATGTGCAGCGTGGGAAGCTGGGGGCGAAGTGCACACCCACCTGAGAAGTTTCTGGACACCAGCATGGTGGTGAGGATGGCTCCCTGGGGGAGATGAGAGAGAGAAGTGAGGGAGGTGTAACGAGGCGAGGCGCTTCTGTTTTACTTAACAGGCTTTCGCCGCGGTCCGTTTCTAAATGGGACAATTACGTATTTATCTTTTCTGCCGCAGGTAAAGAACTGTTGATGAAGCGCACCTTGAGTTTTCGGCGAGCGTTGAACTTGCGGAGACATTCCACAGTTTCCTGTCGGTGCATCATGGACGCCACTGTGGAGCGGTGCTGCAAAGAGGAAACGGAGTTAAACCCAAATCTACGAGAAGCATCAACAACTTCCGGGCTGCGGAGCCGCGGCGTCGCGTTAGGGCGCCCCGTCCTACTTACGCAGACCCAGGGGTGTTTGAGGGCCTGCTCGGCTGTGATCCTCTTGGCCGGGTTGATGGTCAACATCTGGTTGATCAGGTTCTTCGCCTCTGGAGTCACCGTGTCCCACTCCGGGGACGGGAACTGAAAAAATCAGGAGTGGGGGGGGGGGTTATCGTGTCATGTGACGTGAAAGTTCAGCTTAAGGATGAATTCTAGACCAACAGGCTGCCAGACCCCCCCTCCCTCAGTCAGGAAACAGTGATGTGATTAACCAGAGACTCAGACAGCCCATCTCTGACCCCCACCCTCCCCACCCCCCCACTACACCCCTCTGCAATGCGTCAGGGAGGTCCTGATAGGATCAATAGCTTTGGACCGGCTCTCCATTGGACGCTATTAAAACATTCAAAAACTGCTTGGCAAACCACTGCACTGCGCCCCCCCGGTCGGACGCACTGCACCCCCCCCAGTCACACTCACGTCGTACGCTCCTGCTTTGATCTGCTGGTAGAGTTTGTGCTGATCCTCGTCCCAGAAGGGAGGATATCCCACTAACAAGATGTAGAGAATAACACCTGCACGGAAAACACACACAGCGCGTCACCGGGCGTCATTTATGCAAATTCATCATCTGACCGGTGAGACTGGAGACGCACCACAAGCCCAGATGTCCACCGGCTTGCCGTAGGGGTCCTTCCTCAGGACTTCGGGGGACAGGTATCCAGGTGTGCCGGCGAAACCTGTCAACCAACCAACCAGAGGAGGGGATTTGGAGCCTCAAAGTGACATTCATCCACACACTCAGGACAGGTATCACACCTGCTGCATGAATAACCCCCCCCCCGACACGAGCACAGCGCTTCTCTCCCACACAGAGCGGCCAGAGCGCCGCGTTGCACGTCAGTGTTTGTGTTTTCCTTACCAAACCAAGCCTGCTGGTCTCCCTGCACTTCGATAGCGAGGCCGAAGTCTGCCAGCTTCACCGCCGCTCCCTTCATCTTACTGGCCAACAACAGGTTCTCAGGCTGGGAGACACACACACACACACACACACACACACACACACACACACACACACACACACACACACACACACACACACACACACACACACAAACACACGGTGAAGCAGAACGTAGGACGAGAGATCACGACAGTGAGAGACGGATAGTGACAGGCTTCACGTAACGCCGTCGTGAGGAGGACTCGTATTTGATGTGCTCCGCGCAGCTTGTGTGGGGGTGGGGGTAAAGGTGTGAGAAAAAAGCGATGAAAGACGGAGGAGAGGATGGGTTGGTTGGTTGCTTGGTTGGTTGGTGGAGAATCTCCACAGCGCCTTATATGGGCACGGCTTGGTAGCCATAGAAACCGTCCGGGAGTCGTTTAGGCAGCGCTACAGACTGCATGCTAAATGGAAACGAGTGCTTAGAGCGGCGGAGTGTGTGTGTGGCTTGTGTGTGTGTGTGTGTGACAGCATGTGTGTGTGTGGCGGCGTGTGTTTGGGCAGCGGGACGTAAATGGCCGCAGTAAAAGCCCACTCAGGATGAAACGGCCAAGAAATCAGACGGGCGGCGACGTGCGACACGCGGCGCACACATACAAAAAAGACGCCCACACGTGTCTCAGATAACCCCCCCCCCCCCTCGCTTCTGACATGGTTTCTTCCATTCCTTGTAGTTTCTGCTTTAAAATGCATGAATTTAAACTCATATTATCATAATTATTGTTGTTGTTGTTGACCAATAAAAATTGGAGGCTGCAGCGACGCCGTCTTCCTCTGCTGTTTGGATTTGAGCCTATCAGCAATTTGGGGCACTTCAAGCCCCCCCCCCACCCCCCCGCTCTAATGGTAGTGTGATGTCACATGGGTTGTCCTGGCAACTCCCAAGGTTTATCTGTGCCTCCGCCACCCCTCTCCTCACACACACACACACACACACACACACACACACACACACACACACACACACACACACACACACACACAAAACACAAGTGTTGTGGAGTGTATGTGTCGTTTTGAGTCCTTGTCTTTTCTTTTGCCGTAGGTGAGACCGAACGTGACTCACCATGTCTGTGTTCGACGAGAACACACACACACACACACACACACACACATATAGGTTTGTGGAAAGACAGATCTGAGAAACGACAGACGGAGGAAAGCTGCACGTCGGAGGAAGACGGGAAATAAAAAAGGGATGAAGGCAGAAATGCAGAGGAAAAGATAGTGATGGCAAAACAGAGAGCCATCTGCGTGTTGCCATGGCCACGAGCAGAGGTGTGTGTGTGTGTGTGTGTGTGTGTAAGTGAGCGAGTGCGTGGTTGTCATGGAAACATGCAGCCACTCACCTTGAGGTCTCTGTGCACAATATCATGCTGGTGGATGTGATTGACACTCTCTAAGATCTGACTAATGCAATGACTACGGAGAGAGAAAAGGGACAAACAGAGAGAGAGGAAAACGTGTCATTGTTGTTCATGACATGACTGATACTGAAAAAAAATTAAAGCCGCGGCTCTGAATCGAGGGAACGTGAACTTCACATATGATCGGTAGGAATGCAAAGCAGCGAGGGCTTCAGAGGATACAGATCTTTAAATAGAGCTCATCTAAACAAACATCATCTAAATACTGAATTTATGTTGATTTACATCAGCATCAATTCAGTATTTGTGGTCTCAGATTGATGGTTAATCAAAAAAAAAAAAAAAAAAAGACTCAATCCGGACATTGATGCAGATTTCAGGTAATCCTGTTGGAACCAATATTCAGAACAAAGCAGTTTCATTGATGCTTAATACCGTAATTTCCAGACTACCGAGCGCACCCGTCTATTAGCCGTAGGTGTTTTAACATAAGATGTTTACAAAGAAGGACTTTTAAACATTTTAATTCCGAACAGTGCATGTAACACGGCGGTATAACCCCGCTGTCGTCTCCAACGTCTCGACATCAGTTCATTGACGTGCAACAGCTTTCCTGCTGTCACAACCCGATCGATCGCCTTTAAACTAAAAGCTGCATCTTACAGCTTTCTTCGTTATGTTTTTCCAACATAACGGGTGTGTGTGATGTGCAAAATGTCTGCTTTGCACATCACGCAAACATCGATAGCATCTTCCTCGGCGCGTTATCTCTTAGATGTGTTTGTCTCGCACCTGTGCGGGGAAAAAAGTAGTGACTTACAGTCCGGTAAATATGGAAATTCTTTCTGCACGACAAACAGATGCATCTCTTTTACACCCATCTGGTAATTAAAGAAGTGCAGTTTAAACAAATCGATATCAGGAAACTGGATCGCAGGTCTCCATCCCAGGAGCAACTTTATTAATAGTGCATCAATTCAGCTGCTAATGCATTCACGTCCCGCTTGTGGCTGAGTGAGCGCGTTTCGCGCTGGAACTGGGACGCGTGTTGGCTGAATACGACTCGTGTCGTGTATCTGCAGAGATGAACGGGTCAAAGGTCAAACAGACAAGACACGAATCCGAGGCGACACGCTCAGATGGCTTTGTACGATCATCAGCTCAAACCCCGAGCAGAATCACATCACCACAATGAAGCAGCACTTTGGAGAAGCTCGGACCGTCTTTTTTTTTTTTTTTTTTTTGCAGAATGAATCCGTCCTGAAAATTGGCGTCTCTCTCTTAATTTGCCGCTGATTGCTTTCGGCGTTATGCGGCGGGAGGATGGAGCGCGGCGTCTAGAGGATATCGACGTGCTTGTTGACAGGGGGATGCATTCACTGACTAGAATACAAGCAACCCAATTACATCCACCCCTGTGAGTGTGTGTGTGTGTGTGTGTGTGTGCGCGCGCCGCCTGTCTTGGCGCTCCTAAAAATGAGGGTGAGCATTCACGTGTTTCATGGGATCACGCTAGATGCTATCGGCCACGTGAGGGTGTGTGTGTGTGTGTGTGTGTGTGTGTGTGTGTGTGTGTGTGTGTGTGTGTGTGTGTGTGTGTGAGGAGTCTACCTGGCGTCGGCCTCGCTGTAGTACTCCCTGGCTACGATGTCTTCGAACAGCTCTCCTCCCGTCACCCTGTGAGGAGAGGGAATTGGGAGGTGGGCAGAGGATGTGTGTGTGGAGGGGGGGGGGGCAGGAGAGATGTAGTTAGCATACACAAACACACCACAGTCACATGCATGGGTAAAATGTCAGTGTGTGTGTACAGAATACACTCACAGGTCAAAGACGAGGTAATGAAAGCCTTCCTCTGAAATGCTGTCATGGAGTCTCACTGCAGGGTGGACACGGACACGGACACACACACACACACACACACACACACACACACACACACACACACACACACACACACACACACACACACACACACACACACACACACACACACACACACACACACACACACACACACCGTTATTATTGAACCCATGAGTCACAGATGTGAAAGCATTTATTTCAGGCCAACAGTCACGAAATTAACTTGTGACATCAGGAGTGATCGGATCAAAGCATCAATAGCTGATCAATATCTCATGCCGGCTCCGATAAACCCCTAATGGCGGCCAATAATAAATAGGATCAATATCATATGTGAAACAATTTACAGCAGCATTGGATTCCATCAGCTGTGTATCGGTGTTTAAATAGGAGCTACTGCGTCTCCATAGCAACAGGATGACGCGTCGCTTATCTGTGATGCTGCAGTGATGCATTAGTTTGGCGGTGTTCAACCCCCGGGTCGTGGACCGGTACCGGTCCGTGGGTCAGTCGGTTTTATTTCGGATCAGATTCTGATCGATGTTTAGTTCTAAATGAGTGGATTCTCTCCTCCACATCTGTCTCATCTGAATCACTTTCAGCGCTTGCGGAGATGCTTGCCTCGGTCACATGACTACCTTCTTAAAGGGGCCGTTCCGGCGGCTTACACAGAATACAGTACCGCTAAACTGAAACTCCCCAAGCTAGCAGAACCAACAAGAAACAAAAACGTTTTTGAAAAGTTTCTTTGAACAGAGGAAAACAGCCAATGAGGAGACAGAAGAACCTACGACTTTTAAGCAAAAGAAAGCCGCAAAATACTACTTTTTATGCTTGTATTATTGTTTTTATCCGCCACACTGTGAAAGGTGAAAATATTTCTGATGTTAAACCGTTACCTGGAGGAAAAATGGTTTCAGACCACTGGTTTAGACGGAACAGCTGGTCGTTTCATAGCTTCTCCTTACATGAACATAACAGGTCTTTATTTCATTCTTCAGATTCGCGTCACGGTGTAGTGAATAAGCGTGACACAGCGGTGCTTTAACGGCGTTGGGCCTTCTGCCCTGATCACAGTCTGTCAGGCTGACGCAACTTTTTCGTACCGCTCATCCTTCACCTCTTTTCTGGCTTGTTTATTAAAAAAATGCTCTGATTGACGGTCAAACAGCTGCTTGTCTGCACAGCACATCACATCACATCACCCCCCCGCCACAAAAATAAAAACATGGCAGATGTGGGCAGAGATTGGGTGGGGGTGGGACCAGGCTAGGAAATGTTCTGTTTAGACCAAAAGCGCTTCTTCCTGATTACAACAGGAGATAAGTGAGTATTTGTTCAGGAACAGAAACCATTGGGTGATGATTACAGCGATGAGGTCACATGATCACAGCACCCAGGTTACGTAGTAACCTCCCCCAACATCCACCCCCTGTACTGTCGCGTAAAACAGGGACGGTTCCGGCTCCGCTCGTGTCAGGGAGTCATTATGTAAAATTAATATCAGTGGTTTAATAAGATGAAGTGGAATCGCCCCGCAGCGACCAACAGGACCGACTCCTCTCTCCTCCTCCTCCCATCTTCTCACTCTCCCTCCATCTGTCTTCTCCTCCTCCTGCTTTCGCCTCCATCTGTCCCGTTTTTCTCCAGCGCTCTTTTGTCTGTAGTTTGTACGCCGACGATGCCAAAGTGTGTCAAAGAAATGGGGTGAAGGACGAGCGGGAGAGATAAATCTATCCAGAGAGGGAAGGAGAGGAGGAGGAGAACTGGGCGAGGGGCGAATGAACGCTGGGGGGGCTGATGGGAGAACTAGGACGGCGCTGCTCTGCTCCTCCTTTCTGCCCTTTAACACTCGTCCCTCCTCCAGATCCCTCCATCAGAGAAGAACGTTTTACTTTTTAATCAATGAAATTTGTATAATTACGATCATGAGGTGACACAGAAACATCCTCATCTCCTCTCATCCGTCGCCACGTCGACAAAAAAGAGGCGCATCATCTCTCCGGATCAGGCAGCGACTGATGACATCATCTAAAACATCTTTTAGTGTCTGCTGGTTCATCATCAGCAGCACAAGCGATTCACCAATTTCACATTCTCGCCATCGCTAGCGTTCCTGAGCTGTTAGCATCGTAACACAAGTAAACACGGTGATGACATCACTTCCCCCTTTAAACCCGGTCCGAAACAAATCTGTTGTCCAGCCTGTGGTTCCATCTGACCAGGGAAATAAATGACTGATGAGTCCAGTTAGGATCTGTTTCCTGTTTACATTTTAAAAACATGAATTACAGAAACAAGCAGCTTGTTGATTGGATGTTTGTCTGTTTTTTTGATTATTATGGGAAATGAAACCGACTCGAACGTTTCTGATTTATATGTGATGATGAACTTTTGGTGGCATGAAGACCTCAAGGGGAAACTAATGACTATCAGCATTATTAGACCGCAAATCGACCACACGCGATGAAAAACGACTCAGCAGAGGAGAGATGGTGGCGTCTTCTCTCCAGTAACGACTCAGCACTTATTGCTATGAGACGAGATGCCAGCACAGCACTTTTAGGGAAACTGCATCGAGGAGGACTGAACATAATCAACCGATAATCACAAACTTCCTTGTTGTGGACGCCTTCCTTAGAATAAAGTCGCCTGTCACCAGAACGACACAACCCGTCGCCGCCGTGCTCCGTACACCAAAGATCTGCGCTGACACGGATACCCATAATGCACAGCGTCATCTCCATACGCTAACACAAAATGGAGAATTTATTTATTTAGGAATAAATCAATGGGTTTCAGCCAGTAATCATGATTATTCTTACAAAAACAAAGGTACAGCTATCGAGTTTAACCTTCAGCGTAGCGGACAAACTCACCGATGTTGGGGTGCTTCAGGAGACGGCAGATCCGAGCCTCTCTCTCCAGTTTCTGATGGTCTGAAGGAAGAGAGATTCAGTCAGAGAGAGCAGCAATGTGTTCAGACATCATGAGGAAAATAGAAGTCAAAGCAAGCACAGAGCTGAGAAGGACACGGGTGACGTGATCTCAACAACCCGACACGTGTGGGGAAGCGTTCCTGGAGGGCGATCCGCAAAGTTTGGTTGAAGTCGGTTCAGGAGATTTTGCAAAAAAAATCCAACAACAAAACAAACAACCAAAAAAACTGAGTGACAACAACCTTCTGGCTTAAAATACATGCAAATATTTGAAGAAACAAAAATATATTTGTATCAAATAAAGACTTGTGTAGTCGAACATGTGGGGTCACGGAGCCGTGTCGTTCTGGTTGTGTTGTGGCATTTGAAAGGCAATACTTCAAATTTGAGGAGAGCTCCGGTGACAACGCGTTACAGCATGATTTTATCTAAGGTTACTGCAGCAGCGAACGCCTTTAATTCCATCCAGCCATCCCCACCGTTAAACTGGAACCACTGGTTAATGTTACTGGTAACAGCTGAGCATCTCCATCTGACAGGTCTGCTTTGAATGCAATGAATGCATAATGGAGCTCCTGTTGGTTCCATATCTGCGATGTGGCGGAGGCGGAGGCGGCGCCAAAACAAACATCCGTGCGAACATGAGGTGGAAAAGCAGGATGGGGCGGCAACTCTGACAGAATGTCACGTGAAGCCCAAACATGAGGACGTTAGAAAGCAGCTGGGAGCAGTTAGCACCCGACACGACCGTGAAGACGACGAGATCCACCGTCAACATCTGACGTCACAAAAATGCCACACCGACAGGGGGGGGGGTGCCTCATTTTGCAAAAAATACTTCTGGATCTGCAGCAAAATTTAATGGAGTCTGTTCTGGCCAAAAAGTCCCCCCCTTACCCCCCCGCCAAGTTTCCTGGAAATCCATCGTGCAGATTTTGTGTAATCCTGCTGACAAACCACCCCCCCCCCCCCCCAACGAAGAGGCACCGGTGAAAGCAACCTCATTGGCAGCACGCTGCTGCGTTTGGCAACCAGTGCACAAGTTTGAACCTGGAAGCCTGTGGGTGTGTGTGTGTGCATGTGTGTGTGCATGTGTGTGTGCATGTGTGTGTGTGAACTGGTTAGTGTGAGGCCCAGACATAAAACATGAGTGTGTTTGCACATCTGGCTGGGAAGGGATGCGAGCAGGAACACACAACACACCTCACCTCAAATACCAACATCCTTGTTTGAGGATTTTATTGACTCCGACAGCAGTGTGTGTGTGTGTGTGTGTGTGTGTGTGTGTGTGTGTGTGTGTGTGTGCGCGTGCGCACGCACACGCGTGTGTGTACGGGATGTCGGCATGTCAACCACATGACCCCGTCGGAGGCTTCCTCCCATTACTCTGGAAGCAGGTCACCGAGTGTAACTGTAGAAGAGACCCAGTGTGACTCAGTGTGTGAGTGTGTGTGTGTGTGTGTGTGTGTTTGCATTCCTTTCAGCCGGTGCAGAGCCTCATCTCAAACCCGTCTCACCCAACAGGAAGTAGAACCAGATCTGTCCCCGGGAGCATCCTCGCCTCACTTCCTCTCACTTGTTGCCGAGCGGCTTTAACGCCGCAGAGCGTTACGACGTTCCCGCGCTCCGACAGCAGCTACCTTCCGCTAACCTCGCTATTGTTCTACCGCAGGTATGGATTACCCTCATCTGACAGAAAGCAAGCGAATATGGGGCGACCTGCACCTCCTGATTGCCCCTGATTACCCCCAGTGACGCAGGATGGAGAGACAGACAGCGAGGAGGGAGGATTACACCAAACGTCCATTTGCTAGCGGAGGATCACAGCTCCCCTGTGTGTGTGTGTGTGTGTGTGTGTGTGTGTGTGTGTGTGTGTGTGTAACCGTCTACCCTGGTGCAGTATCACTGCAGCACTTGCTAATTCATTCAATCTTCTTATTTGTTGGTGCGAGAGTCGTGTGGTGGAAGGAGACAGGAAAGAGAGGGCTGGAGGGTAATTACTGCCACTTCCTGCTGCTCTCTAATTGGCCATCTGCTTTGCCATGGGCCGGACCTACAGCCATCTTACATCAGCTGAGGTGGATGGAGAGGACTTGACACACACACACTCACACATAGTTTACATCCCAGTATTATGAGCCTGGCGACCTCGACTATATCGGACAGAAACTGTGTTTTCAGCAGATATTCAAAGACTCGTCTATCTGAATAAATACTAAGCTTCTCCTTTAATATCTGATCAATCATCACAAACACCCCCCCCACACACACCGATTCAACCAAAGCGAGCAGCTGAATCCCGATCATCTGGTTCTGGGTCACCGCTCGGGAACAGAAGGGCAGATTCTGGGCTCTGCCTCCAATCAGATAAAGCAGGCCCAGGGCCGGGGGGTCAAAAGGTCAAAGGGTGGACTCCGAACGCAGCGTGGATAGATATCAGTCCCCAGCAGTGGTGTGATGGCGTACGCCGTGTGAGAGCCGGTAACTTATATGGTGCATAAATCTTGTTCATATATGGCAGTTTTCCCACTAGCTTTCCTCGGCCGTGCTAAAGCTGCTAGCAGCTCCAGCACGTCAGCCAGCGTTCTGCTATTTATACTTGGCACGGCAGCTGAAATCCAAAACAGGCCTCAGAGTCCAGCTTCTTCAAGTACAGATACATGCAATTTGAAGAAAAAAAAAACCTCCCAAAGGAGCGACAGGACTCTTTTCTACGACATGTAAATCCACCCGTGTGTGAACGGATCTGAAAACACGTTAGAATTATCCAAACACGTCTGCGTGGAGCTGACATTTGAGACCACGTTTCCGTTTTCTAGACATGATTTTTCTGCGTTGTCATTCGTGTCATGAATGCGTATTTGCACATATGTGTTGTATGTTCTTCCTGTGCTGTGCACACGCTACACCTGACATTGTCGCTTTCGGGACAAACAAACCCAATTGGAAGTTCGGCCTCCTGGATGGAGGACGTGTTCGTTTGCGTTAAACTGGAGCGACTTCCCAGCGGCGTCATCTGCGTTGCAGCCGGCGACCGCCCACCCTCACGTCCTTCACCGCCTTCATTTCCTTCCTTCCTTCCTTCCTTCTCTCCTTCCTCTCCCTCCTCAGATTACTGCAGTGTTTACCAGAGCTTTGAGCGACTTACCCACCAGGCCACGCGTGAGGTCACACTCGCCCCATCAGGCTAAAATAAACCCCACCCAAATCCCACCAGGCAAGCTGCCGGCTCATGCACTGGACCGCCCTATGTGTGTGTGTGTGTGTGTGTGTGTGTGTGTGTGTGTGTGTGTGTGTGTGTGTGTGTGTGCGCGCGCACGTGTCAGCACACATTGCGTCAACCAGACGGCCTACTGCAATTCTTCACTTTGCACAAATTCCCCTCAATCCCTCCTCTATCGGGTCTCCTTCCACCTTTCTTCCCTGGGGTGGAGTGTCACGGATCTCCTTGCAAGACTATGTTGTCAAATTTCCTCTTCCTCCTCCTCCTCCTGGCAAACACACACACAAACACAGGCCTACATTGTGCCGCCCGCTTCAGAGTTTTCTGCTGAGCCCTGACTTTCCTCGGAGGGACATTAATACCACAAGCTGCCCTACGTGGACGCTTGACGGCGGGGATAGAACAATAACAGAATTACAACACACTCACAGATGCCTTACAATGCCGACATGCTCTATTAGCCCTCACACACACACACACACACACTTACACATGCCATCAGACGTAGACAACAACAGGGCAAAGCGGAGGCGCCTATGGAATCCGTGGGGTCTTAGTGGTTGACGAGATACATTTAGCATAAGTGGATTAGCCTCAATACAAACCAATCCCCCCTCCGTAGCAAAGACAAGGCAATGAGGGAGAGAGGCCAGCAGAGAACCAGGAGGTAATGAGCGAGCGTGCAAGATGGAGAACAAAGGAAGGCAGGTGCATGTCTTATTTGTCACGTACAAAAAGGAGAAATTATATATCTCAGTCTGAAGCCAGGGGAGGTTCTGACACGCCGACACGAGCTGCCGTCATCGTTACCACAAGCCGCGCACGACGAAAACGAAAGCAACAACCGACACCGCAACGGTCCCACGCTCGGCCTCCCTCTTATTGTTTTATTTCAGTCCCAACTGCGCGTAGAGCTTCTTATAAATCTGGATCAATTCATTGTGCAGCAGTTGTTTAATGACACCACAGAGGACAGACTGAGAGTTATTCAATACAGTGTTTAGGAAAAGGGTCATTAAACCACCGAGAGGTTGCTGATAAGAACTCCCTGCAGACAGCGATTGAATAAAAGTTTTCCTCGGCTATTGATAACAATTGAACTCCCGCTCCTCTGCATGTTTTCCATGACGGTTGGAGCAGCGGCGATACACAATCACCAGGAAAGACCCGGCAAAACCGCACAAAGAGGAGACGGTGATTGTGAATCAGGATCACTAAATAAACTCTTCTAATCGGCTAATGTTGATTCAAATGACTCACAAGAAAGTTGTTGCTTAAAATCAAAGACATGAGAATATAAAACACCTGTAGCATGATTTTAACCAACAGAGCAGACATGCACATGTGTGTTTCTGGCGTTGCGTGTTCGTGGCGTTGCGTGTTTGTGACGTTGCATACCTCTTGCAGACAGCTTCTTAGTGTTGATGATTTTTGCAGCATATTCCTGTCCTGATGACTTCTTAACACACCTACGCACCACTGAAAAAGCTCCCCTGAGAAAAAGAACAAACAGCTAAGAATCAGTTCCATTTCACACTGATGCAGGGTGACATTTGAGACTGCATCCACATCTGAGGCGGCGGTTCGCGTTTGTGCACGCCGACAACCTCGACACCGCTCTCCCTTTCATGCACACACTTGACAGTCATTGCAATCAGTGCGCACAGCCTAAAAAAAAAAATTCGAGCAAACCCGATACGACGTTCTCCTCGAGCACGAGTGCCGAGATCAGCTCGGGTCCAGGATTACAAATGATGGGGGGCCAAGTTCTTGTGCTAATCTTCGATAGGCACACAATATGATCCCGCCGAGAGCCCTGAAAGGAATTCAATTTGCAACAGCGGGGGCACAAAGAATGGGGGCTGCATCTCTGCACAACAATGGGCAGTGTTTAATAAATTCACAAGGTAACTGCGTTCAGCGGTGAAACCAGCCCAAGCAGAAAAGAAAGCACACACACACACACACACACACAATGCGCCATAAAGCTACTGCCCACTCTCAGCGGTTCTGTGCAAATCTAGAGGAACACGCTGAATATTTTTCACCTGCGAGCTGCTGCTGTTCAAGTTTTGAGCATCACAGAATAAGTAGGTACGCATGATTTTCACAAGCTGCACTGGAGGAAGAGGAGGAGGAGGCCTTCCTCGCTCCTGATGGTGTACATATGGAGGGCTGCTTACTGCTGCACTCTGCTCCTCTTTGCTCTTAGCTTCAATTATTTACTAGTAAATGAGAGGTGACAGCAGCACGAGTCTTGACGTTAATAACCTATGACGGGGCAAAATGCATTAACAAACAGGAATGGGGGGGCTGAAGTGTGTGCAGCGGTAGGGGGGGGGGGTCAATCCAGAGAAGAATCCATCCGGATTTACTCTGCGGTTCTGACTGCGTCCTGGCGCACCGAGTGCGCAATCGGTGCCATCGATTACCGACATCAAGTGCCGGTGCGTCTTCCCCCCGCTCCGCTGCGCCTCTCCGAGGGTTCAACGGGGGGAAAACGCCTTCAACCGGCTGAGGACAGATGCTGATGATGAAACGTGTGAGGTAGTGGCTCGTCATCACAATAGCGAGGAAAAACGCGTCAGCGCCGCTTCTACCTCCAGTCGGTGCTGGAGCCGCCGGCGCTCCCGGTGCGCACCGCCGCGGTACCGATCGGGTGTGTGCGCAGTGCGCGGCTCGGTAACGGTGACCCCGGGGTATGTAACGTTACTCAACACGGCTCCATAAATCATCTGCAGCTGCTGCTGCTGCTGCTGGGGAGGCGGCGGTGGCAGGGGGGGGTAAAAATTAAAAAAATAAAAGTGGCCGGCCTAGCTAAGCAGCGACCCCAGCCTCTCTGGTGCGCGGAGGCGGCGCCGTGCTGTCAGCCCCGCGGGCCGGTGAAATGTCGCGAGTCCCGGCAGTCTCTGGGGGCCCCGCTGGCGGCGAGAGCGGACTAGAAAATACCGGCTGGCGAACGCAGGATGGAAGGGGGGCGCTCTGAAAGCACCAAGCCGTGTCCGTCATCACCTTTAGCGAATAAAAGACGCAACGACTGCGGGCTAGCTAACAAGCTAGCAGGCTAGTATTGATAAAGCTAGCTTAGCTTCGATAGCTTTATCAATACGAGCCTGCTAGCATGTTAGCACGTTAGCTAGCAACGTCAAAGCTGCGTTACTGCGGGAGAAGCTAGTTAGCCGCTAGCTATTTAGCATGACTGCACCACGACAACAACAACAAGCCCCGTTTAGCATGACGCGACATGTCGATAAAACGCTCCGCAAGCTAACGCGGGCTTGCCGCCGCTTGCTAACGGGGCTAAACGGGAATAATTTAAGGTTTGCGGGGGTGTTGGTGGTGGTGGTGGGGGGGGACGGAACGGAACGACAAGACAAACAGTAACGCTGCTTACTTCCCGAGCTCCTCGTAAAGCTGGTACTCGTCGGTGAAGCGAGTAGAAGTAGCGGTGGTTGCCATGGTCGGTGGCGGGGGAGCGGAGCCCGAGCCTTGGGGTACGACGGGCGGCTGGCTCTCGTGCAGGAGGGGGTCCGGGCGGAGGGTAGCCTAGCCTCCAAAGCTGGAGCACCTTTCTGACAGGCAGGCAAGGCTGAAGAGGATAGAGAGGAGCAGAGACGGAAAAGGAGGGGCAGGGGAGAGGAGGAGGAGGAGGTGTGATGATGGTGGAGTGTGTGTGTGTGTGTGTGTGTGTGTGTGTGTGTGTGTGTGTGTGTGTGTGTGTGTGTGTGTGTGTGTGTGTGTGTGTGTGTGTGTGTGTGTGTAGGGGAGGAAATCTCGCGAGAATAGACAAGCTCAATAAAAATTTCGGGAGATGCTGCTGGATTCTTTCACTTTCTTCATTCTGGATGTGCTTACAGATGGTTGCAGGTTATTATTCTGCCTGAAGAAGTGACGTCACTTCCGGCATGTCATCGTTTTATTGCAGGTAACATCGCAGCGGCGGTTTTTTTTTTTTTTTTTACTGCACTGGCTGGGATACACCCAACCCTGGGTCACACCTCACTGCAGCAGAGAGGCAAACAGTGACCCGCAGCAGCATTGCATAAGTACATGCACATGCAGATACACACACAAAAACACACACACACACACACACACACACACACACACACACACACACACACACACACACACCAGGGATCAATATTGATTCATGCAGGTCTTGCTCTCAGTGCAGGAGGCCGTTCTGAGCCACCGATTCTGCCTTTTTGCATGAGTGTGTGTGAGCATACACACCAGTGCGATGTGGCCGTCGCTTCAGGTTTCCTGTTTTGAGACGGTGTGAGGGCTCTGAGGTCGGTGGCGCTAAAAGATGGTGCCACACAGATCCAGAGTACCTCACTAAATGTTTAATGTGGCGTGAGTGGGAGGCCATCAGAGGACAGGTAGGTGGGGCTGGAGAGCCGGAGGCCTGCATCACGTGTGTGTGAACCGACGTCCAGCACACCGTCGCTGTCAGGGAGACCGAGAGCACGGTTTCACGATTTTGTACGTGGTCGTCGGCGTGGGAACACAAACTGAGAAAGTTCAGATGATATGAGTACGCGAGGTCTGCATGTGTGTGTGTTTGGAAGACAAATGAGCACCACAACGTAGGCTACCAGTCCTCTCCTGCCCTCCTTTTCCTACGTGCTAACCCGGCCTGCTCTCCTACTCTTCCTCCACCTCCTCATCCTCCACAGAAGTTACATAATGGTGAACTCCTCAGCCTTTATCTCACGCCAAACCACACACGACGCCTTGATGAAAGACAGAGGAGGGAAGAGGAGTAAAAGCACGCAGGAGGCAGAGGAGAGAAAGTGGGATGTTTTGGCTGAAATTAGCAGAGTGAGGAAAAAGGAAGAAGAAAGAAGAAGTCTGTGCCATTTTCTCCGGTCGCACCTTTTGTCATCTTCCTCTTCTGCAACCTCACGGCCTTTCTGCAATGCATGTGTCACATATGGGATGGCACTTCACTTTGACTTCCTTCCTTTCTTCCTTGTTGCAGAGGAAAAGGTGAATGAATATGTCATCTGTCTGTGCTGATATTTCTGAAAATGGTACAAAAGTCTCAGCAGAACCGATTGATTCCTTCACCAGATTCTGATCATCATGTAGAATCAATCGGTTTTCCATGTTACTTCTGATTTTTGTGAATTGCATATCTGAGAAAAAGATCAATTCAAAGGCAAAGTTCAAATAATAAGAATGTAAATGACAAAAAAACATCATGTAGGGCAACATGTTTTGTTGTGATTGATGTGAGTACAAAGATTGGAGAAAAATATTAAAGAGTTTTTGAGTTATGCTTCGTAAATGAAACGTAACAGACAGATGGATGAGTCCCGCTCCACGCCGCTCATGATGGCAGATATTAAAAGGAGGATCCGCTGGGAAATCTGACATTCTTCTGGCTCAGTGCTGAAAACATTTTTGGTTAAAAGCAGAAGTTTTCTCTGAGATTTAGTAACATTTCCGAAGTAAAGAAATAAAAAACCAGCTCAGACTGCAGCAGAACTGTGCAGATAAATTCAGAATAACTCTTTATTATTTTTGGATCCTCACACACATGCATGTTATTTGAATTTTAAGTATATACAAACTTGTCAGTCATCATAATTAATGCGAGGATGCAAAGGAGCAGCCTGTTTCTTTGGTGAATAGAAGTGACGAAACAGGAAGTTGGTGGTAATTTACTGAGACTTTTGTCACGGATCAAGTTCTGAGAGCTGCACGTTTGAATAGAATGAAACGTAATAGGATCAAATAAACAAACCCAACGGCATGAAGACTTTTGATTTTCTTGAGCGTTGCCAAATGCTGAGAGTAAAAGTTAATTGGGGGAAGCGTGAGTGGATAATCATAATCAAACAGGTCTAACATACAGTATTTAGAAAGTGAGCAGTGATCCACCCAGATATCCTGTCTGGGTGGATTTTGTCTTTACGGGCCTCTAGAAGCGAGGCCGACAAAGGCAGCAGCAGCGATACACTCAGGCCTGACTTCTCCTTTACTTGTGACTAATACGGGTGAATATGCCACGTGTTGCATCATCATAACCCAGAGAGCGAACGATGCCAAGAGCTGAGTCATGAATGAGCAACACTCTCTCCTCTTCGGACAGATATCATCGTGATGCCCCGGAGGCAAAGGGAGCACGACCCCCCCAGCTGCTCAGCTGAGCGGGCCCTCACGGATGTGGTGGCGTCGGCAGCACGCGTGCGTCGGTTTGTGGAGCTGTTTGCATGAAAAGAAAGGTGTTGCTTCTGAAATGCCACTGGGCTTAGTCAGCTCAGCCAAGGGGAATAATAAGAGCATAATTCTGAACGTCACACTAGCAATTAGAATGACGTGGATCTGTCTTTTTTTGTTTTTTTTGGTGACTGTAGAGTTCAGGTAAAGTCAG
The DNA here is from genome assembly GCA_013358685.1 of Antennarius maculatus. Lineage (NCBI taxonomy): Eukaryota > Metazoa > Chordata > Actinopteri > Lophiiformes > Antennariidae > Antennarius > Antennarius maculatus. Next base: position 16,657,354 of record CM023626.1, on the reverse strand, counting down.
TTCAACTCAAACATTATTCTGTCCATTTCACATTAAAGAAGTGAAGTCATTTCTACTCCGGAGGATGTTCGGAACATGAACAGAGTGATTATAGGTAAAAACTCTTCCAGTATGTTTTAACAGGTGTTGTCTCCACTGATCCAGGAACAGTGAATTGTCAGCAGAAGAAGAGAAGAGGAATGAAACGGGTAGAAATGGATGTCAACAAGATTAAGATTTCATGAAGCAGAGCCATGCCTGGTCAGCATGTAAAGAATGAGGTGAGTTCTGAAGACAAAACTGTTGAATCAGTTAAATGATGTTAAAAATATATGTAGGGTCAGAAAATACTTTTTTAAATACATTCCAATATGTTTCCAGTCGTGCTCACAAAGTTCTGTAGGAATAATGAATTAAAAATAAATGCGCTAATGTAAACCGGAAATGAGCTGCCCACTCTTGTTATACGATGGCTCCCCCTAGTGGCGGCTTTCTGCTTTGGCGATTTGGGTTGGAGTTACTGAGCTTTTCCTGGAACATTTACAAAAATAAAATACTAACAATAACGCCACAGATTAAAAGAAAATGTGTTTTAAAAAGTAATTTTGAGTTTGAGTTGTGTAAATGTATTTATTTATTTTGAGAAGAGTTCAGATTGAGCTCTGGTTGCAGTCCTGATGACCTTCTGAGTATCACTCATCAGTATCAGAGTGGTTTAAATATTAATGTGCCAGATGATTGGTTCAATAAATGTTATGAGCAAACAACACCAGTGATTGATTAAGAAATACAGTGTATATACAACCACTTTGCACCTTGACTGTGTTTATCTCTCAACAAGAAATGGGACGTGAACTAAATGTCTCACACCATGCAGCTGGACATTAAATCCTAAGTATGACATCAAATTCTAATCATGAACCAATTAAAAGAATACATTCATGGTGTTTCAAGAGGAAATTGAATTAAAGCATTATACAGTATTCGATTTTTCTGTTCTTCTATTAATGTGTAATCTTCAAACTTTTTTGTTGTCACATTTCAGTGTTGTAATACTGAAAATCAAATCATTCTGCTGCATTCGTTTCAGTGGTTGCTTTATTGGTGATTTTAAAATGTTATTTTTCTCTACAAATATACTGATTTTACACTCCGTCTGCATTTTGGTATTAGACCTTCATTTTACAGTCATTTGGTGACATTTTTGTTTTGAAAATTCAATCAAGCTCTTGATGGAAAGGGAAACAAAATACAGGTGACTTTCATTCAACCTGAAATAAAAAAGTAACGCAGGTAAATAAAAACACGGGAGGAAGAAACACGATGTGGGATTTCACTTTCAATGATCATTTTATTAGCAGTCCCAGGAGGCAATGAAAAAAAAAATCAACGTAAACAGGAACAGAAGACGGAGGGGCGAGAACAAAACAACGGGACAGAGGGCTGCTCACACACCAAACAGTCACGGCTAAAAACAGAGTCATCAATGAACACTGGTTTTAGCCTCACGGGGAGTGTGTGTGTGTGTGTGTGTGTGTGAGAGCGCGTGTGTTGGCTGATCCCTCTGTTCCCCAGGAGAAATTCACCAGGACCGACCCCACATCCACCCACACACTCTTACTCAGACACACACTTACACACACACTCATACAATCAAAGCCCAAGCCAAGGCATCGCCGCCCCCCCTCCATTCAGAAATAGTCCTGATTTTATGTTTTGGACTCTTTCCCACAGAGAAACCGACCATGAATGAACCACAGCTGTTCAGGCAGGTCTCAGGATTCTTTCCTGTTCATTCTGTACACATTATATATTTTATTTATTTACACACCCAACAGCCTCTGATGTCATCCTGTGCTTGTTTCTGTCGGCTGGAAGTAGCTCTCTGCATTTCTTAAACACGGGCACCTTTAAATAACAGGAAGGCTGAAACGCTGCCAGTTCGATCTTTTTAGTTCATGGTTTTAGTTCATGTCCTGCTTCAGCAAAACCTCTGAGAATAAAACAAACCAGTAGTTTGTGGACACCTGACCCACATTTACATAATCTTCTAATGCTTTCTGGGGGGGAGGGGAGGGGATCAAAGGTCATCAGATTGCAGCCCAGTCAGGACGGGGCAGCAGGAGACTCATCTTCTCACACGAGCGCACACACACACACACACACACACACACACACACTCTGGATGATTGAGCAGCCTGCAGAGGGTGCACTAAGGCCATGAGTCGAGGACAGAGGAAACAAACAGCATTAATATAGTTCATATAGTTCATGTGTGTCAGTAGATGCCCTTCACTCTATTAGGATTCAATCATATAAAAAGTGTTTTGCTATCCGAGGGTCGATTATTCACCCATAACAGCCTTTCAGTGCTAGTAATACAGACATGACACCGACTACAGTCAGCCATCTCTGACACTCACTCTTTTGCATACATATACAGTTGTGTGTATACAACCCCCCCCATTCCAACCCCCCACCACTGTCCGTTGTTGTGCTCCTGTTGTGTTGGGAGCAGCAGGTTTGAGGCCGAGTAAAACTCTATAAACTTGACAACATCTGCCGGCTAGTGTCGGAAGATAAAGCGCTTTCTTTCACTGGCGGGGGGGGGGGGGTTGGAACCGGGGATCGGTCGTACAGCTGGGGGGGGGGGGGGTCGTGTGTCGGTCGGGCCTAGCTGAGAAGCTGGCGGATCTCCTTGTGCATGTGACACAGGAAGTCCACGTATGACGCCCCTCCGCTGGCGCTCTTGTCCTCCACCAGGAAGTGCCTGAAGATCAACTCGGCTTTGTCTTCCTGTTTCACCACCATCAGCTGGGAACGAGAGGAGAGGCAGAGGTGAGGGGGGGGGGGGGGGCAACAAGATGAAACTGGGACGCGAGTTGAGGAACGCTAAAACGGAGTTTGACCCTGATGGAACAAGAGGACAGGAAGTTCACCTTCATGTATCGAGATCGCTGCGCTCTGAAGGAGCTGATGATCTCTCTCAGTCTGTTGGAGAACGGGTTGTCCAGAACCGGCAGGCTGGCCTGAAGCAGAGCAGACGTTTACACATCGACACATTTACACAACAACTCAGACGAATCACAGCACAGGACACGTGTGGCGACTCCACGCTGATCTCACCATGCTCGGGTCCAGCTGGCTGAAGCTCGGCGTGCCGAAGATGTTGACCAGCAGCTCCTGCTGTACGCTGGCCCCCACCCACAGGAAGAGGTGGAGCCCCGTCTCCAGGAGGTAAATTCCGCCTTTGGAGAGCCTCTCTTCGGAGTCCCTCACCGCCACCGGCAACACGTCGCTTTCTAGTTTAATCTAGAGGAAGACACTGATGAGATTCACCGACCCGCCCGGTCCGATGACGTCACGGCGCTTCCGATGCGATCGGACGTGGGCGTCTCACCAGCGGCAGCAGGCGGGGGTAGAAGAAGACGTGACTCTCGGCGACGTCCATGCAGCTGATCAGCTGCCTCAGGTAGGCCCGGTCGTCCAACGAGACGTCGCCTCCCGGTAGCAGGATGTCGCTCTTCAGCACGCAGTTCAGGTAGACGGGCAGCAGCTTCATGCACTCCGGGAGGATCAGCTGGAACACAGGAGCGGGAATGACCACAGAGCGATCGAAGACGTTTGTGAGGCGTTGGGGGCCTGAATGCTGAGGGCGTTTGGTACCTGACCAGCTGACGACGGGCTCGCACAGTTCTTCCTGTAGCAGGCCAGGATCTGAGCGCACTGGTTGATCAGAGTCTCTCTCACCGCCTTCGTGGGATTGTTCAGGACGCCGCGGAAAGCTACAACACACACACACACATACGCGTATAAACATGTAGAATTCATCAGGTGTTCGGTCTCTCCTCTGCGCTCTCCTCCTGCAGACGAACGCTCACCGTATTTAGAGAAGAAGTTGATGATGGTGTCGGTCTCACAGTTGCGGTAGAGGTCAGCCAGCTGGGAGCAGCAGTTCACCGCCATGTTGTGGATTCGGAGACGCCTCTGGCCGCTGCAGCTGGTGTACAACACGGCGCACTGAGGGCACAACAATTATTTGCAAATCAGATCGAGGGACGCCCCGTGTCCTCCCGCTACATCCGACAGAAGACAAACAGCTCTCCGCTCAGGAAATCCCAGAAAGCGGGAGGACTTTGTGATTTCGGGGTGAAGCGTCCGCACCTGCATGAGCGCCCCCGTCTCCTCGCTGAGCTTGTCGTCGTGCTTGAACTCCACCGTGATGGCCTTGTCGCAGTCCAGGCCCGCCAGCTCCACGTCCGTGGTGTTGCTCATGAAGAAGGAGCCGAAGAAGTCCGTCGCTCGGATACCTGAGGCGACAGGAAGAGGGACACTGACGTCAGCAGTTCAATTTGAGGCTCGTCTGATTGGTCCTTCAGGCAGAGGAGCCCCCCACCTGTGCTGGTTCGCACCCTCATGACGGCATCGAACCCAACCGGCTTCTGAACGTCTCGTCTGAGGTCGTTCAAGAAGCGCTCCCTGTCTGACCCCGCCTGCAGGACGGAAAAGAAACCAAGCGTTTTAGGATCGAACGGCGACAACTAATCTGGTTCAGGTTTCAGTAAAATGTCATCAGGGTAAAACACACAGAACTGCAGGATTATTGGGGTGGAAGAACATCAGGTAGGGGGGATAACATTCACCTGGAAGTAGGTGTATTTGTAGACGGACCCTCCCGTGGACACAGGAACCACCCCTAACGTGGCGACGTCCACGTACTGGTTTGGGAACAGGAAGAGATCCACACAACAGCCTTGGGCGACACACTCCTTTGCCAGGGAGTTGTAGAAGCTCACCTGGGGCTGAAACAGGGACTGGAGACGACAGGAGATGGGGGGGGGGGTTCTTTTTAGAGACACACATAAACACAAAACAACCACAACCTGCTGCCGGTCTTCACCTTCTCCTTATCCGTCCCAATCAGCTTCCTGTCTTCCCTGTTCTTCAGTTTTCCGGGAGCCTCTGCGATCGGTAGCGAGGTGTGAAACACGAACAGCTTCCCAGCGCAGTCCGCCGCCTGAGTCGTGACACAGCAGCACAGAGACGATCAGGAGAGTCGGAGGTTCTGTCCCGACTCAGCGTCACGTGTCGTGAACGGAGGTCGGCGTGGATCTGAGTCATTTCTCCAGACAGGATGTGTTTACCTTCAGCGCCTCCAATCCCGCCTGGATGACAGGTCCAAAGACGGTCTCCGTCTCCCTGGTGTCTGCAAACATCTGTGGGATCTGGTCCAGCAGACTGTGACATACGGACAGAGCCTCTTTAAACCAGATCCTTAAACTTTAAGTAAAGACACGTGAGTGTCTGGTCTCCTACCTCTCGATAACTAGCCGGCTCTCGTTCACGTTGACCAGGAAACCGTCGAGCAAAGGTAAAAACATGTCCGACACGTCGGACACCACCAACATCTGAGGCTGGGCCAAGCTCGACTTGACGTTGTAGAAGTGCAAAACCTTGTTGTAGGTGACAAACCCCACCTGCACCACGGAGTCCATTTCTGGGTTCTCCCTGAAAGTAGAAGCAGGAGGGAATTGGAGACGGAGCATCATTCATTTCACAGGAAATGGTTTCCGGCTTTTGCTTAAACTCTAGAATTTCCTCCAACACTTTTATCCTCTTCTTCACTTTTTCTTTCTCCTTCTCTCCTGTCTTTATGTTCTTGATTACCTGGGCAGAAGGTCCAGGAGGGTCTTGAGTTCCTGGCAGACGATGTTGACCATGCCGCTCTTCACGGCGTTGTAGGACACATCGATTAAGAAGATGAAGGCTGGAGGCTGAGGAAGCTTGTTGTTCTGTGGGGAGGAAGAAAACACTGTGTGGGAAATACTGGATAAGTAATAATTAGTCACACAGAAGAGATGCTACAGTGCTATCACAGCGTTAGCTGATCCCTGAGTATCCCTGAGCATCATGGGTAAAGACCTGCTCCTCACCCCTCCTGGTCCATGACTCACCTTACAGTAGTCAACAGTGGCCAGGAACTCGTAGCTACCCAGTGAGAGTTCTGGCCGGTCGTAGCAGTCCACCCTCTTCCCAGTGTGGTCCAGATGCTGGAAATAAAACGCAGGCACTGGAGAGACGGGGAGACGTCAGTCCACTGAGGCGCAGAGGAACCCTCAGATCCACGAGCACAGACTCAGACTCACCCTCTGTGACGCAGCTGCAAAACCCGCACTGGAAGCGGCGCCCCCCCTCGATGAACTGCATGTACGGACACATGTAGGCCTTACAACGGTTGCAGCGGATGGGACCCCGCTCCCCGTGGTCCACCAGGTACGGAGGGCTCTGATGGGACAAGCAACGACAGAAGCGTTCATTCACGTTCAGCTTCAGAAAAGTCTTGAACGCGCTGACTGAAACAGGAAGTGACGCTCGACTCCCTCTTTATTGTGATGCTGTTTGTTCAGAATGATGTAACACTAGACCAAAGTGGATTCTGGTTTCGCGTGTCGAGAAGGCACAAAAACCAGGTCATGTCATCGCCGCCGCTGTGATTTCAGTACAGATTATCCCGCGGGCATCACACGCCTCCTGTCAGAATGACCACCTTTCAGGCTGAAAAATAATCTCTTTTTCGAAACAAGCTGTGGGCGGAGTCTGTCCAGATGTAAAGAAACCCTCTGAAAACAGACTTGCTGACACGTCCAGGGGAAAAAGAAGGCAGGTTTTCAGAGGAACAGTCTTAAATTATTATACTGCCAACTGAAAAAATAACAACCAGACGGGTAGTTTGATTTTCTGCTTGAATAGTAACAGATTGAAACGTTCTGATGCAGCTCTGATTGATTCTTACATTGGTTTATGCATCTCAAACTCAATATTTAACACATATTAGGTTATTTTGAGAAGAAAACTACGTTATATCAGTGGTCACGATGGGTGGTGGTGGTGGTGGTGGGGGTTCTTTACCTCATCTGGTGGCAGCGTGGCGAGGGGCTTGATGACGGCGGCCAGTGGCACCTGAGACTGCTTGGCCATATCGGCTGTGCAGGGCATGTTGTAGGCCGTGCAGCGCATAAACCTGGGACTGGCATTCCCTAAACACACACACCCCTTCTGTTAAGATCACCAACATGGTCAACACCCCCCCATAACCCCATCAGACGTGAGCGCACGCACAAGACAGAGATCCTACCTTGGTCTTTGACCTGGAAGTTGGTGGTAACCAGCGGCGGGGCCTGACCTCTGACCCCTGTGGTGAATGGCTCTGTGGTTTTCGCCTTGTCATCCTCTATGACCTGGATCTGAGGGACGGATACAAAAAAAAATCTTCCATACGACGTTTATAGATTAAACACACAAGAAAGATGACACCCGGATCTCAGAAAGTCTATGAGCTGATTGTTTAACACCATGCAGGAGTCGCACACATGTACACACACAAACACACACACACACCTGCAGACATTCAAAAAACACCGGACACCCATCTGTGGAAAAAAGCCGTCACAGTGGAAACAACATGCTGAGGTCGATGCACAAACTAAACGACATCCCTAGAATAAAAAGACAGGCTTCGTGAAGGCACGCCATTCACACAAGGAATTATGGGTAGGTCAAAATATGAAGGCTGGCATGCATGGTGGGGGAGAAGGGGGCTTTGAAGGGGTGGGTGTCTGAGCTGCTGACTGGATAACCTCAGTTTAAGCTGAAGTGCTCGCTTAATGTTCTTTAAAATAACGTGACTTATTTGAAATAAATGGTATTGGTCTGTTTTGACACTTTATTTCTTCTGCTGGTCACACAAACGAGAATCTCTTTTCTTTTTTATTTTTCAGACCTGGACCATCTGTTAACAAACGTTTCCACACTGGAACACAAAGATGGGACCCGTCATCAGGATGACAACTACTGCTGACTTTGAGGGATTAGACGGAGGAGAGAGGAGGTGAAAGCTGTTAGTGCAAGCGTGCTGAGGAGACACGATGAGAGCAGGAGGAAGAGGGAGGAGGGAGGCACACAGGAGACTTACTGGGCTGGGGATAGCATCTGGGTCTATTCTATGTCTTGATTTCTGCACAGCCGGCATGTCAGACGGTTGCTTTGCATTCAAAAGTTTGTCCGGCAAATTGTGCAAAACAGGACAAAGTAAATGAATACAAAGAGTGAAAATATAAAAAAAAAAAGGAGTGTGAGAAGAGAGTCAAAGGGACCCTGATGATTTACAGGCAGAATTGTTATTATTCACAAAGAAACAGATCAGTATTATCGATTACACATTAGTGGTGCTGCAGATTATGACAGTCAAGTGCAAGCAGGCGGCTAACCGGTTAGCCGAACACACATGCTAAGTGGAATGCTAACAGGAGGTTACAAAGAGTAAAATTACTTGCAATTACAGAAATTAAATATTGTGTTTTTTCAGATTTTTAATTAAAAGATTAAAATTATTCCCTTTTTAGAAGAGATCAAGTTAAGAAATCAGCAACAAAACATTCAATAAACATTGCAGTAAAAAAATTACAGTACAAATATCACTTAAAATCAACGTGTGTGTGTGTGTGTGTGTGTGTGTGTGTGTGTGTGTGTGTGTGTGTGTGTGTGTGTTCGCGTGCTCTCACCGGGCTAGGAATGGCGTCTGGGTCTAGTCTTTTCTGTACAGGCGGGGCAGGAGCCGCTGCTGGCGCTGGGGCTCCGTAGTTCTGTTGCCCAGGATAAGGGCCAGCGTATCCGGGCTGGGGGGCCCTCATCTGCCCAAACGCACCTGAACAGGAGTAGACGACACCTCAGTGACGGAGGAGAACGCTGGAACTTAAGATGATTCCACCGAGAAGCCCCCTCCTCACCATTCTGCTGAGGGGAGTACCCTCCCTGCATGCCGGGCCGAGGAGGGGTCTGCTGCAGGGGCCCAGGGGGGGCCTGTGGTCTGGGAGGCAGGTGGTTGGTCTGAGCCATGGAAGTGGGGGGCATCTGGGTATTGGGAGGAGGAGGAGGATGACCCGTGTGATAGGGTGACGGCTGGGATGGAGGGGGCTGCATTTGGGGTGGCAGAGGGCCCGGATACTGGCTGGAAGGAACGGAGGTGGTGGGGGGAGCAGGAGGAGGAAAAGATCCCGCATAGGAGGAAGGCGGGGGTGCTCTCGGTGGGAAGGAGCCCTGGATGGGTGGAGGGGGGCCACACATGTAGGCAGGCTGGCTGACAGGTGGAGGTGCTGAGGAGAAGGGGGGCTGGGATGCAGAGTACGGCTGCTGCTGCTGCGACACTGGGGGAGCAGGAGCTTGGTTTGGGGGCAGGGGACCTGAGTAGGAGGTGGGGGGAAAGGTTTGCTGGGAGGGGAGAGGCGGTGGCGGCGCCGAGGAGGTGAACTGTTGCTGAGAGGTAGGGGGGGAACCAGAAGAGCTGAACGGCGGTTGAGAAGGAGGCGGGGGGCCGCCGTAGTATTGCTGAGAAGCAGCGGGGGGGGCCGCTGGCGGGTGGGGGCTGGGTCAGGGCGGAAGATGGAGGAGGAGGAGGAGCGTGGGTGTAGGTGGGCGGAGCTGGGGCCGAGTAGGCGGTGCTAACAGGCAGCTGGGAGGTGTGAGGCGGAGCTGAGGAGAGAGTCACACACACGTGTTAATCCCACGCCCACGCCCACACACATTCTGCAAATTTCATTTCAGAAATTTACCGTATCCCGGCCCGGCAGGGGTGGGCGGTCCAGAGCTGATGTGCATCCCTGTCATCTGGTTAGTGACCTGCTGCATTGTGGGTGGGGCCCCGTATTGAGGGGGGTAGGAAGATTGTGGCGGCCCCGACATGTTCATAGCTCCATGGCTGAATGGCTGCGACACGGGAGGCCTGGAATCAAACGTATCGCAGCGTAATCACAGGTTCTCTAGCTGCCAGATCGCTTCTCCAAAGCGAGTAAAGCAAACCTGTCTGTACACAAGAAACCTGTTCCCTCCCGTTTTCTTAATTATGCATATTAGAAACCTGCTTTGTGCTTGATCATCTTTCTCGCATTAACAAATTTGCAGGAAAGAACTCGTGTCAGGGGGTAATGAGCAGCTGAACGGCTGAATTATCATCCACCCAAAGTTAAACCACCAGCGGGAGAAACACAAATCGCCCTTCAGAAGACATTTCCACAGCTCAACACTAACACAATTGTAAAAGTCAGGCTGTTTCACGCTGCGCACTGAAGGCTCCTCTCAGTCTGCCTCGCCTCTAAAACCGTCTGCGCCGACACACAGAAATAGTCAGTCGACTGACGCAGCAGCTTCTATCCTAATTACGCTTAAAATAAGAATCCCATGCTTCCAAAGGAGTGCTGAGGGTGGGGGCGACCTCCTGCGTGAACGTACGGATTGAACTGATATATTTATCAAACCACCTGCTCGCTTGGGACTTCATCTGAAAACACTGGCCTCGCAAACACACATTTTAGCCGAGAAATGGACCCATCAGAGCCCCCCCTCCCGAGAGAACACCGCTCTGTCATGCACCTCCATGACACTCATACATTCAACATTCGTATCAGCACAAAATGAATCCTGACTTCAAATGGAACTGCACTTTTCTCCCCCGTTATTTTGTCTGTAGCTTTTAAAAGCACCATCAGCTGCAGTCTATTCCTCTTCTACTTCCATTCCTAGCAGACCAGATGACAGTCCTGCTGGAGGAGCACCAAGTCCTCCGCTTCCAGAACCTCAAGTGCAGTTCTGTCTGCGTCAAATGGATTCTGTCGTTTGCTGAGTGCTGCTGAATTTAAATAACCTGCTACAAATTAACATTTAAGACTATGCAAAAATGTTACTCTAAAAAAAAGTTTAAGTAAAATTTTACGATTATGTAAAAAAGGCGACATTTCATGGGATCAAAAATACATTTCTCAAAGATCAATCCATGTCTGATTACCTGGGTGGTGCTTGTGTCATGAGTGGGGGTCCATTCTGCATGTCTCCATGACTCTGAGTGTATTGATTATATGCCTGAGGCGCAGAGACAGGTGGGGCGCTGCTTGACGGGGGAACCCTGGCCGGTCCTGAAACACAGCGACAAAAGATTAGAAACACGCCTGCAAAAAAAAAAAATAATCCAGAATTCGCTCTGATATCACTGTTATTACACGATGGAATTAGAGCACCAAACTAAACATGGCTACTGGTCATTGTGGAACCGAAGAACATCCCAGAACCCACCAGCAGATTTTATTTCCAACATCTTCCTTGAATAACAAAAAGCTATTTAAAATTAGTCAAACAAAACTCTGGTAATAAAAAGGTAAGTAACTGGTTTGGCCGCTATGTATGAAAGTCGCTGCTGCTGGATTGAGAAAGACTTCTACTGTAATAAAACGGGTAACAAGGTAAGTAAACAAAGACAAAACTTAAAAACGGCAGAACATGTTTAGGGTGAAAAGAGGAAGATCAGAAGATGACCATTACCTAAGTCAAGAGGAGAGGAAAGGTCAGAGACCGGGCTGGCAGGCACAGCCTTAGAGGGAAAGCTTGGGAAAGGAGAATAACCTGAAATACAAGGAAAGAGGGAAAGACAGGAAATGCAGAGAGAAGTAGAGGAGTGAGTAAAGCAACGTGGAGAAACAAGCAGGCAGTAAACAGCCTAAAAGCCTCTCATACATACATGAATAACGCCAGAGCAGGAAGCAGGAAGGAGGACACTGCAAGGTTACAGATCAGGTTGATGGAGAGCCTCACAGCTCTTTCTACACACTCTGCCATCTTACCTTGTGGCGGTGCACCGGGCTGGTAGGCTGTAGCTGGGCCGTTGTAGGGCGCGTAAGGGGTGGGGTATCCCCCGTCCAGGGGTGCGTAGCCAGGCTGGGCATAGCCAGGGTGGGGCTGGCCATATGGAGAGGCCACTGGAGTGTGCTGGTTTACATTCATCCTCAGTTCATCCCTAAATCTGGATGAAATTGTGACAATTTTACACACAAATAATTTCTAAATTTAAAGACTTGTTTAGGAGGTTTCACAGCTCATACAGACTGCACAATGTGAACATTTTTATGTTTTTCCAGCTGCAGAAACGAAGCATCCACACAATAAAAACAGCTGATTTACGAAAGACTTTTTATTTAAATCCACTGTTCTCAACACAGCTTTTTAGTGTGTGTGTGTGTGTGTATATGTATTCTCATTTCTGTAGTGATAATTCTAAGAATGCAATTGGACTTCATTTTCAGTTTTGAAAACTTGACAAATAGGTTTCTTTCAAAAATCCTTTCACCTCAGGACATAAGCTGGTCATATTTGTTTACCACTAAAATCAGATGTTGATAATGTACAGCAGTCCTGAGGACACACCTACGACCCACCTGAGTTTGTCAGCACCTGAGAACACAACAGAAAGGCATGGCTCTCCTCTCTCTGCTCACACAGCCACAAATCAAAGGTTCTTATGACCACATTTCCTGATTCAGTGCCACTTCTATGAGCTCCTTGTTTGTCTGTCATACCCTTCACCTCATCATGCACACTCACAAATAAACCAGCTATGAGACCAAACGCTTTAATCCAGTGTGTAATGTCTACTGGACTCATTTTAGGTAATTAAGTGTTTATAGGTCACAACAGTGGAGTCAGATGAAGACCACATGAAGGTATCTCAGTGGTAGTCTACTTTATCAGCATCATTACTCCTGCATATCACATGTCAACTTCAACCCCACTAACAGGAGTGCACAAGTGGGGTAGTTTTCTCATTTGTCTTCTGGAGACTAACTTATATGAGAGATGAGTATCATCTGACAGACATACACGGGCTAAACGAGCGGGGCCTTTGAATAATTCAGCAGTGTAGGTGCCACGACGAGAAATACAATCGCTGGAGCCTTACAGCTATTTAGTATGTCGGGCCTACGCAGTGACCCACATCTGCTCTCCTGCCCAGGTCGAACATGAGGGGTTAACAAATTCAGAAACCACGAGGAAACGTTTTCCAAAATTTAAGCAGTTAATAATTGACAAATGGCAGGAAAATCACGTGGCTACTTTGTTGGGGTAAAGTTCGATAAGCACTGAATGCGTGGTAAGCTGACTGGTGTTGCAGCATGCTAACAAGACCAGCCTCGGTACCACATTACGGTGAACCAGCTAGCTAGCATGCTAAAACAAGACAAGATGTCAATAAAAAACATTTAGCCTGATTAACATCTGATATTGATAATCGGCATCGATCCAACAAGCCGGACCAAACGGTCCTCTGTGATTCTGCAAACTTCCGAGCCGTGTCGGTTAGCCTGCTAGCGTTAGCAACAACACCGCTTGAACGTTGACAGCAGCAGCGGCGGCTGAATGAACTGTGACCGTTACGGCACAACCGGTGGTACCATGTCTTAGCTAGGTTTAGCAAGCTAGCTAGTTCCCGGAACAGATGCTAGCTGTGCTGTAGAACTAGCTAGCGTTAGCAAACGTAGCACACGACAAGCTAGCGCTGGCTAAACCGGTCTAAAACCACCCAGGTGAACAGTTTTGGAATCGAACCCTACCTTTGAAGTGTTGTAATTAGTAGGGCTATCCTTTATTTGGGGTAAACTGTGAAAGCCGGGGACCGATAAACTGTGAGGCCGATGTCGTCCCGGGGTGTATCTCACTAATCCCTTCTTGGTATCGGAGGCGGACATTCAGCGGAACTGCCGCAGCGCTGTGCCACGTCCACATCCGGGCTCGCGCGGCGACTTCCCCCAGTTCCGCGAGCCCAGCACCGACACCAGCATGGGATGTGTAGTCAACTGTTCTCATTAAAACCAGTGATTTGTACAGTATAGCTAGCTTCTGAGGAAATGTTTTCTATTGAAAAATAATTGATAATAAACTAATAAAAATAGTTATTGTATTTTACTTATTTAATTTTAATTTTATTTTTTAAAAATAATTTATTTTATTTTATTTTTAGGTACCAGAAAGACCATCGAATCAATTTCAAAGGAGAAAAAGAAAACAATTTCAGTTTTTCATCAGTATTTTCCTGTTTTATTCTCTGACTAATTTTTCTTACTAACTTGCTCTCCCTTGACTTTTTAAAGTTGATTATAATCAAATCAGGGGATTCAAGGTGTATGAGCGCAAGTACTGATATCTGTTATTCCAGGTGGCAGTATGCATTCTTTTGAAATCACCACACCTTTGTCAAAGTAACCCACCTCTATATAAATGTACACAGACTGGAGGAAGGTTACACCTGTGAGAAAACCACAGAGGCAAGACGACCACATGCCAGAGGAGGCCCAGTCCAGCGTGGTAAAGCTTCACAATTTCACAAAGATAAATTCACACCAGCATCATGGAGCAAAGAGAAGCAACAGACGACCATTCAGACTAAAATATCCCAAGTTTTGATGAACCCAGTTCCTGGAGGAGAATGACATCATAGTTCTGGTTTGGTCAGAGATGAGTCATGTCCTCAAGGCAATTGAAAAGCTGTGAAACTGATGGAGGTGGTGTGACAATGTCTAATGACTCAACAGTGACTGCCTGGACGACATCATCTCAATCCATATGTATAAAGATTACTGTTAAGGAACACGCAGATGACTGCTTGTGTAAAATGTTATGTAAGCCATTTGAGATATTTGTTGCACTGCTACTGTTGGTGTTGTTTTTGTAATAGCAGTGCTTTAAAGTTGTTCTTCATTATTGTTCAGGGGCCAGTTTAAAGTGACTGCAGTGTGAAGACAACGCTCATCCTGAGAGCCAGTATTTGTTCAATCTTTGATGCTACACAACGCTGTTTGCGTGTTTTAGCTGGGATTGTGTGTGTAGATGTGTGTGTGTGTGTGTCATGGCTGCTGTCCAGGCTGGCCATGGGGGTCAAAGAGGGAGTGGTGTTAGGAGTTATTTTGGGAGGGTATATCAGCAAGCATCCCTTGAACAGTGAGTGCTTGAGAGTGACATGGCAAGTGTTGAATCATGCGTACACACACACACACACACACACACACACACACACACACACACACACACACACACACACACACACACACACACACACACACACACACACACACACACACACTTTTCACCCTCCTTAGTACCCACCCTCTTACCCAGCATTCCCTGATAAGCCAGCCACCTCCCGTCTCCTCCAGGGTGGGGTGGGGTGGGTGGGAGGAAGGTGTGTGTGTGTGTGTGTGGGGGGGGGGGGGTTGCCACGGTCATGGAGAGGATCTTGAGGCTTCCGTCACATTCATTTATACATGCGGTGCGTAAGGAGCTGATCGAGACACACACACACACACACACACACACACACACACACACACACACTAGGCTGTGAGCTGGGATGGTGGCGGAGGAGATCGTGGTGTCCCTCTCAGGAGGAGCTCCGTGGGGCTTCAGGCTGCAGGGAGGAGCAGAGGAGCACAAACCTCTACAGGTGTCGAAGGTAAGGCCGAGCCTGCATGAAGGAGTCAAAGAGGAGTCGGGGCCGAGGGGGCCCCACCAGCAGCTGCTGGTGGGAGTCTGAGGCTTCAGTGGTCAGTCTTGTGGTTCCAATCTGTTCGTCAGTCAAGATTTGTCGTTTCTTCATTCATTGTTACAGTTCTTCTGTTGTGTAATCAAGTGTTTTTGCCAGGTTTGCTCCACACGCTTGTGGTTTTTCCTTTCATCTAAAGTCATTTGAGTATAGCAGAATAGAAGATTTTTATTAGACATTTAACTGCTCCTGTCTTCCCTCCGCTCCATTCAGCTGGACCTCCACCAGCATCTTCTTCTCCATCTCATTGATTCAAAGCTACTTTTAGTCGTTCCTTCCCTTTTGATATTCGTTGAAGATGAACTCAGGTTTTATGACCTTAGATGATCACCACATCGTCTGCATATACATCATTTCCATCTCTACTTGAGAACAAACGCAGAATCTGTTTCAGACTCACAATTTTTAGGAGCTGACTTTAACCTCTAGAGGGTTATTTTTTCTCTTTGGTGTCTCCGGATGCTTTTTATGTCTGTGTTTCTATTTGCTGACAGTCTAGATGGTTCTCTTTATTAAGAAAATCTATTCTGGAGAGCAGGAATGTGACTCCCTCATGCCGGCCTCACAGGCAGCTCAGCTCTGGCAACAAAGGCCTCTCTTTATCTGGGATTTCCAGCAGATAAGGTCACCTTTAATGCGAGTCTGGTCAGTGTGGGCTCCTCTTGCGGATGAATGGGTGAACCCTATCTTTTGTGTGTCTCAGATAAGCCTGATGGGCAGAGGAGGATCAGAATAGATCGTTTAAGTGGAGTTGGAAGGCAATGATGGAAAAATGCCTTATGTTGACACATAATCACACATTCTGAAACACACACACACACACACACACACACACACACACACACACACACACACACACACACACACACACACACACACACACACACACACACATATATATATATATATATACATACATACATACATACATATATATATATATATATATATATATATATATATATATATATATATACATACACACACACACACACACACACACACACACACACACACACACACACACACACACACACACACACATCTCTGATGCCCGGCTTTGATATTTTGGGAATTTTAAACATTTAAAAAAATTCAAACTCCAAAAAACTCAACTACAGCTTTTTCTCAAATATGCAGTTAACAGCAAAAACTGTTAAACACTTCTTTCCAGCTGTGTCTGATAATGAAACACACTCTTTGTAGGGGTATCCTGAGGATTTCACGCTTTGTTTTTTCCGTTTCTCTATCCGTGTTTCTTCATCTGTCTCGGAATGTGGCTGATTTTCCCACTAGGTTTTATTTTGAGTACGAGGGGAACATATGGTGAACGCCAGGCGTCCCCCCCTGTCCGGGCTGGGGATGCAGCTGTTTGAACTCCCTCTTTCATGATGCACATTTGTGTTGTGTGTTTATAAGTGTGCACACATTAGTGATAAAACACAGTATTAATAGGTTGTCCTGCATGTGAAGCTGGAACATTGAGTCATGAGACGTTGATAAAGGTAAATACTTTTTCCTCTTGAAAGTCCAATTAGGTGTGGGAACGATCCACTCAACGTTTTTATGGAGATAAGTGAGTGTAATAGGGTGTGTGTGTGTGTGTGTGTGTGTGTGTGTGCGCGCGTGTGTGTGTGTGAGGAGGCGAAGAGAAGGACTTTGTCTTCTTCTAGTGGAAGCGATTCCTCTCTTCTCCCCCCCTACTCACATACACACACACACACACACACACACACACACACACACACACACACACACACACACACACACACACATACACACACACACACACACACACACACTTCCTGATGGGTGCTATGACATCATCTCTCAGCGACCTCCAGTGACAGGTGCACAATTTCACAAGTTATTTCGATAGAGGGAGGAGAACGGCTGGCAGGAGAAGAGAGACGTCTGTCACCAAACACATAAATTATTCTACAAGTTTTCAGCTTCGTCACATAAAAACGCCTCTCACTCCATTTGCAGGGCTTTTAGAGGAAGCCTGACAGCCCATAATATGTCTCCAGAGATGGATGTTGGTCATACGGTTTATAGTGCAAACTAAAATATATACTATACTATCTAAAAACACACAAGGAAAGTAGAAGTTTAAGGGGCATAAAATAGAATCAAGTAAAGCTCCTAAAAGTCCCAAATAAATATTCAAACATGCTCTGTGACATTAATTATGCATGATAAGCATAAACCCTAAGTTTATGCTTTAGGTTTAAAAGTATTTTGCATTTACAGGTAATTTTCTGTGAGTTAAGCACTAAGAAAAATGGAAAATTGGAAATATTTTGTCTGTTTTACCTCCCTGCAGGTACGCAGACGCAGCAAAGCCTGCAGAGCCGGCCTGAAGGAGTCCGATGAGCTGCTGGCCATCGGCCATCACACGTGTGCAGAGCTGAGCCACGCAGAGGCCATGACCCTCATAGACACACAGAACGCCACCCTGAACCTGAAGGTCAAAAGGTCAGAGCATCACACACTCACAGAACACACAGTCTTTAATGTTGTTAAATGAAGCTATATGTTTGTTTCCAGGGTCCCTTCAGGTTTCCACTCTTCATCTGCCCTGCCCTGCTCCTCCATGAGGATCCTGCCCCCCCCTACTGTCCCCCTCCCTCCCCTACGTACTTACATCCTCTCCCCCACCGGGATCCCGAAGGGCATCACTTCCCCTCCGGACAGCGAGGCGTACTATGGAGAGACCGACAGCGACGCCGACACGCAGTCGCTCTCGCACCGACGGCAACGCCGCACGCCCCCCCACGCTCGCTCCCCATCACGCTACGACAGGCAGGAGGAGGAGGACGCGTCAGAGATGAGCGGGTAAGGGATGGAGGCATCACCCCACATCTGGTTTCATGCACATTCATGATTCCTCCCTCCCTCCCTCCCTCCCTCCCACCCTTCCTTCCTTCCTTCCTTCCTTCCTTCCTTCCTTCCTTCCTTCCTTCCTTCCTCCCTCCCTCCCTCCCTCCGTCCCACCCTTCCTTCCTTCCTTCCTTCCTTCCTTCCTTCCTTCCTTCCTTCCTTCCTTCCTTCCTTCCTTCCTTCCTTCCTTCCTTCCTCCCTCACTCCCTCCCTCCCTCCCTCCCTCCCACCCTTCCTTCCTTCCTTTCTTCCTTCCTTCCTCCCTCCCTCCCACCCTTCCTTCCTTCCTTTCTTCCTTCCTCACTCCCTCCCTCCCACCCTTCCTTCCTTCCTTCCTTCCTTCCTTCCTCCCTCCCTCCCACCCTTCCTTCCTTCCTTTCTTCCTTCCTAACACCCTCTTCTCATTGGTTAAATTCTAAGGTATGAGAGTGCAACGGATGCGGGGGTCTCCATGCAGGGTCAATGGGACGTTCAGGGTCTCATTGGCGTCCCTCGCAGAGAGCTCATCTACCAGCCCCCCCAGAGCGAATGGACCACTCCAGAACACACCCCTCACACCCTGACCCATCACACCCTCACGCCGACCCCTGACCAGGGGGCTGTGGAGGCAGAAGGAGAGGGGGACAGCGGCTTCCAGGAGGCAGGGGGCTGCATCGGTGTTACCTGCCCGCCGCTCGTGTCCCCTGAACGGGCTAAAGAGGCTCTGATGTTGGGCTCCAGCAGACAACTGGTGCCCATGGTGGGACCACAGCCGACCCCCGTCAGCGACGAGCTCTCCACCACCTACATGGAGAAAGCGCGACAAGCCAGTGAGTATCACACACTCCAACACACCTGTACAGGTAAATAATGATGGTGACAACATTCTTCCATTCAGGTTGAGGATATAATAATATAATAATATAATAATACAACAAAAAAACAGGAATCCTCATCTGAGTGCAACTACTTCAGTCCTAAGAGCAGTGTTTTTTAATTTAAATTTAATGCATTAATCCGCAGCTGTGTCGCCCTCTAGTGGTCATTTTGCAGAACTGCTGCAGGTCGGTGGTGACTGGGTGAGATGCATTCCGCCTCCCGCGTCCCCCCCTTCATCTCCCCCCTCAAACAGCAGTCAGTCTGTCAGTATTCAGAGCATTTGTCTCGCTGGCTGTATTTATAGGCGTTGAAGCCTCTGATGGACGGACAGGATGCAGCCTGACGCACAGCTGAATATGTGGTGTGTGTGTTTGTGTGTCTGCATCGATGTGTGTGGGTGTGTATGTTGTACCATGTGCATAGTTCTTGTGTGATTGTATTAACCTTAAATAAATACGGCGAGGAATAGTTTGGTGTTTTGTAAATGTATTTTTAACTTTTTTTTGGGCGCTAGATGAGAAAGTCAATACCAGAATGAGATTTGTAAGGGACATTAGCCTAGCTTAGCATCGAGACTGGATGACAAAAATTAGCACAACTTTATTCAAAGAGAATAAAATCTGGTGAATAAACCAGGTGGAGGATAAAAATGTATTTCATATTGACCTCAATAATCTCATTTAATCTCACCGATCTCATCTCAGTGTTTTTATAATGTAGCTTGTCGAATTGACAGATGATGTCATCGATAATGAATAATGGTCACCACTGACCCGACTGAATAGTTATGAGCTGACTGAGTTGTGGTTGACATAAACCACTGATGCAGTAATGAGCTGAATGGCTCGGGGCTTTGCTGCAGGACAAACGATGACTGAGACGTCCCGGGATGTGTCCTTTCTCATATTACACACACACACACACACACACACACACACACACACACACACACACATTACCTTTGACATTGGCTATGTGATTGTTAGCGCTGCTGCTATACAGCTGTGTGTCGGCCTGCGCAGATCAGGATTCAGTACAGCTTTACGACAAAGCCTTCCTCTATAAACTATACTTGGCTTTATGAACTCATACACACACACACACACACACACACACACACACACACACACACACACACACACACACACACACACACACACACTCGATGACATTGCTGTCGAAATATCTCCTAGTGAGGGGTCTCCACGCTCTTGTGTGTGTGTGTCAGTGTGTGTGAGACAGGTGTTTGATGCCTGTCAGACAGACAGGAATAGAGGCTTGACATCATGAGTTGATTTGAGCGGCTGGACAAAGGTCTTTACATGGGCCGGGCTGGAGGAGACGAGCTGGAGGACAGAGGACGGCAGCTCCCCACTCAGAGCACAGTTAGACACTGTGAGGGTGTGTGTGTGTGTGTGTGTGTGTATGGGGGAGGGTCTGAGTGAGTTTAAGGACATACACTCACACTTGTGAGATGAAGGACATCACATCACCGTCAGGTTCAGATCTAGGTGGACACAAAGCCTCGCGCATCGCACACACAGGTAAGATTCATTCGCTGGTTATAATTCGTGTTATCCATTATAAGGGACGTGCATCAGTTTGGAATTGAATAGTGATTTTATGTTATTATTGATTTAAAGTTAGGAAGAATATTTTTGCTGTGTTGCATTTTAAAAAGTTTATCGTCTCAGGGTTTGTTTCAGTTTTGTGTTCAATTGATCAATAAATACTTTTAAAATCAGAATCAGAACTGCTTTAACACAATATTTACACTGACAAGGAATTATACTGGATATAGAACACAAACACTAGTTGACATAAATATTCAGTATAATTAAACAGACAACAGAAAATCATCTATATGTGGTTGAAAAAGTTGGCGGGGGTCTCGTTTGCCTTGTTGATGCTGGTGCATCTTGTTTGTGTGTAGCTCAATGGATGAAGGTTGTTGGTACGTCAAGTAGATGTCAAATACAGTTTGGTGCAGATATTGATGAGCCCCTGACTTCTGATGTGGAACCATTGTGTGGTCTTGTCAAATCCCCTTCAGGACTTTCAGTCACGTTCCAGTTGTGTTCTCAGTGGGTCAACAATGAAGTCTGAGTGACACATTCAACAAAACTAATCATGTCCTCTCTCAGCTGTTGTCTTTAGGGCTAAATAACGCTAGCATGCTAACACTCGGGACTGAGATGTGTTAGCGTTTTGTTCCCTGCATCGTCCTGACTGTTATTATCAGACTGGATTGTAAGTTTGTGGGTGTTTTCAATAGGTCTTCTAGGACTTTGCATAATGAGACCAGACTATATGAGTTGGGCCAAGATACCAAAATGAGTCAAATAGCCGTGGACTTAGCAGGGTGGCGCACATGCCCCGGAAACCGGCAAGCGTTTGTGCAGGAGAGACATTGTGATCCAACCTTCCTGGAGTGTGTGACGCAACCCTGGAGAGCAGCAGGAATTCTTTATTCTAAATCCACAACACACCCTCCTGTCCATCACCGGTAATCCTCATCGCAGCTCATCACTATGATAATACTCTATCAATCAGTCAGAGATGTTTCCATTATGTCTCCCATGACCTGCCAGGTATTCCTCGTCCTCTTTCTGTCTCTGTATTCATATTGCCTTCCTGTCTTGCAGGGTTGCAGCGTGGGGAGAGTCAGGTGGAGAAGCAGGTGAAGGAGGCTCGGACCAAATGTCGCTCCATCGCCTCTCTGCTGACTGACGCTCCCAACCCCAACTCCAAAGGGGTGCTTATGTTCAAGAAACGTCGGCAAAGGGCCAAGAAGTACACGCTGACCTGCTTCGGAAAAGCTGCAGAAGACAGAGGAGGAGACACAGAAGGGGAGACAGAAGGGGAGACGGGAGGGGAGACGGAGGAGGAAGGAGGGAGTTCCTTCCAGAGCGGCTCAGAGGTCGATGAGGAGGGATTCTCGGCGTCCTTTGACCCCACGTGGGATAGCGGTTATCTAGACCTGTTGGACAGGAGAAGCGCCGCCTGCCCACCACCCACACCCACGACTCCAACAACCAATCACAGCGCAGGGCGGGACATCCTTGCCTATAAAACTCCAGAAATCTCAACTTCTAGCAAACAAGATCTAGAGCTCTCAGAGAAGGAGAACTCACCCAATCAGGGCTTAAGTGTTGAGACCAGCATCACAAAGCAGTCAATCAGAAACCACGCTGCACACATGTCTCCTCCGGCTGTGGCTCTGACCAATGGCGGGTCGCCAGCGGTTAGTCGGGCCAGCGTTGTTCTGAATCTGCCCTCTCAAATGCCCCCGCCGAGTCAAAATGGGCATCAGGGCGACTCCAGTCCAAACCCAGATCTTCACCTGAGCGCCGGATTCAGTCCAAGTCAAGGTGGCCTGAACCGCACCGCCAGGCCCTTTGCCGCGGGCCCCGCCCCTCCACGTGCGTCCGTCACCTCTGTGATGTTTCGACCCCCCCAACCAAAGCCCACGGCGATGGCAATGGCCAACCAACCTGTGGCTGCTGTCTCCATGGTGACAATCCAACCGACTCACCATCCATCAGGACCCGATGCAAAGAGAGCGGTGTCTAGCACCTCTCTCTACATCCCTCCAAGAAATAACAACAGCAACACCCCCCCCTCGGCAAACTCCCCCCCCTCAAATCTCTCGCCTCCATCCTCTCTGTCGTCTACACCTTTCTCCCAGCCAGCGACCAATCCTCTGGCCTTTTCTCCAGCGGCATACGCTTCCCCCTCCACCCCACAGTCCACCCTCCCTCCCGCTCCTCTAACCCAACCATCTCCATCTCCATCCGCCCCCCCTGCTGCCATGGCGATAGCATCACCTCCCTCTTGTCCTACTACTACTGCTACCACCGATTCGCTGGCAACACGTGAGCAACGCATCGCCGTCCCAGCTGCTCGCACCGGCATCCTGAGCGAAGCCCGTCGTCGTAGCAACAAGAAGCCGATGTTCGCTTCGGTCCAAAACAAAGATGTCAACCCCAACCCGGACCTGATGTCAATGATCCAGAACTTGGACGACCACGTCGGGAGAACCTCGGGCGCTGAGGTAGGAACGGCGCCCAGTGCGGAGGCGGGGCACGAGTCGGGGCCCGAGGAGGACTGGCTGAGGCTGGGGGCCGAGGCCTGTAACTTCATGCAGGCTCAGCGGGGACCCAGACCACCTCCAGTAGCCCCCAAACCACAAACCCCTCAGCTGCCACAGCTGGGGGGGAAAGGAGGGCAACTATTTGCTCGCAGACAAAACAGGATGGATCGGTACGTGGTGGAAAGAGCGCCCTCTGTCGCCGCAGCTCATTACTCTCCCACCCAGACGAGGGAGCCCTCACCCACACCGTCGCTCCCAGCGACTTGGAAATACTCCCCCAACATCCGTGCTCCCCCTCCCATCAGCTACAACCCCCTTCTTTCTCCCTCCTGCCCTCCGAAGGCGCAGAAAAAGCCAGAGGTGGCAAAGTCTGGGGTGTCCGGATTTAAAAAAGCGGGCCTGAAGTCGGTGGAGGTTATGAGCCACCAGCCCCACCAGCTCAGCTCTTCTCTGTTCAGTTACGGAGGTGGGGGACCCCCGGGTGCCCCGTCCCAGCTTCATCAGCAGCGAGAAGGTCCTCAGAAGACGGCTCGAGTGTACGAGGTGAAACGTTTCTCCACGCCTCCGCCGACAGCGCCGGCCCTCAAGGTCATCGTCCCCCGATCGGCGACGACACTTGGAGAACCCATGTGGCGCTCAGACGTCACATCCCCCCCACCGTACCAACCGTACCAAACCCAGTGGGCCACCTCCCCTTCGTCTCCTCCTCACCCCCCAGCTCCTACTGCTCCTCTTCCTCAGATCCCCACATTCTCTTCTGCTCAAGCCCACTCCCACGCCGCCTCCCACCCACCGGCCAATCGGCAGTTCAAGAGCGCTCCGGATCTGAGCCCGTTGAGCCCAACCGGCGTCTCCCAGGCAACATCCATCAACACCCAACTACCCAGGGTTCCCAGGCCCAGATTCAGCACCTCCAACCTGGGTCTGCAGCCTTGTGTGTGGCGCCCTGGATCCACTCTGCACTGAGTCGACTCTGGTCCGGACACTTTGAGACGAGGGTTTTAAATCTGTGGGTTTTTAGGATTGTAATAATGTCGTATTTTATTCTAGTGTTCTACTTAGCGATGTTACTGCAGCTATTGGGTTTTATCAGCCACATTTTATCACAAGAAGTTTTTGGACGAAGCACATTTTATGACTTAGATGTAATTGCGTTGACTTATTCATGGAATGCATTTGGTTTTAGATAAAGGGAACACCGTTTTGCACATGAAATGTTTTCAAAGAGAAGTTTAAGAACTGAGTCCAATTGCAGATCGAAAAGGAAATACTGTAAATACTGTAATGAACGATGAGGAATTAAACATATAAAAGAAGAACAGAGGATGTGAAAAGACAAGAAATGGGGTTGAAGATGGGAAAAAAATTAAAAAGGAAAGCAGAGGAGGCTCTGATGGAGTGACTAATATAAAAAAAGTTTGATGAGGTGTAGAAGAGCACATTTAACTTCTTAGAGCGTGTCACCCTGTCTCCATCCAGCAGCACATGAGAAAAGTTGCCAACGTATTAAAAGTCGCTTCTATTCCTGCAATCCCCCTTCCTGTTACATATAATCTGCATTTGCGTGTTGGATTGAGTTTCGTTTTTTTGATCTGCAGCAGTGTGAGCTTTGTCTTCTGCAAGTTTTTCCACAGGACTACAGCTGCCGTGAAGCGTCGTCGTCTTTCACAGCGGACTGGAGTTGTCGTCTGTTGATATGGAGGTTTTACGTGTCTTTTTCCCTGAGATTCCCTCCCGCAGCGGCCGAGAGCCTGAATAAAAATAGACATGAGTCACATCAGCTGTCATTCTGGTTCTTCCTGTGTCACCCACGTCATCGCTCCATCCTGCACCAGACGCCCGTTATCTCATCTCACCCATTAGTTTTATCGTTTTGTGACGGTTCATCTGTTCAACAGGGAATTAGACAGATTTGAGATGAAAAAAAGATAAAAAATGAAAGTTCAGGCATCAAGAAAATGCTTTTAAACCTTGACCACATGGAGGCGCTGTAGGCTTTGACACCCAGATGGAACCCACTTGTTTAATTAAATTTCCCATTGCTATAATAAAAGGAACATCCCATGTTATTCCTAGCTAGAAATAAAAATGTTTAAATTCTAACCATAAAGACAATTAATTTAGAAATCCATCCAGAGTAGTGATTAAAAAAAACTTTAAATTCACGCATAATTTTTTTAGATTCTTTTCTTTTAGATTTAAAATCTAATTTTTGCAGTTGAAACCCGTCCCTGAAAGATTCTTGGCCAACATTTCATGTCATGTTTAATGACAGCCACCTGATGGACGTCGGGCTGTGAAACCCAATCACGGTCCACAGAAAGACATCTAACCTTCGACCCTCGACTGGGATCAGGTGACAAACGGGGGCTAACTTTAGCCGCTAACTTTAGTCCTGTTCAGGTCCGTGGGTAAGCTTAGCCGCTAAGGCTAAGGGAAGGTACAAAACAAACGTACAAATCCCTGCGTGCAGCATGTCGGCTGATCTACAAACTAGGCCACTGGATTTTAGAAATATAGCAAAGCTTTAACTGCACTTAAAGTAATGACTGAGGCGGCTCTTTAACTCCAGGCCAAATTACCAAATTAGTTGCGACAATTTCCCCTCTTTCTGTCTCTCTCCTCTGTTAATACCTCTCTCGCTCAATTACACATGCACACACACACTCACACACACAGCCCATTTCACCTATTTTTGGAGCCGTTAATCTCCAGCTATTTGGCCCGGTGCTAAACTCTTAATTCTGATGGCTTTTTTACAACATGATTGAGAGTGGAGAGGAAGCGCTGCATCATACTTCCTGTCTTCGCTCGCCGCTCTGCCAAAGCAGACTCACGCTTTTCCTTACACCTTGTTTCTTTGTCCTGCTCAGGTCAAGGGTCAGAGTCTAAGGCCTCACATCTGTATGACGATTTGAAGGTGGCTATTTAAGGAAAAAAAGATTTTTATTTTACATTTTCTCATTCATTAGCAGTATGAAAATTTGAATTTTTTGGCTCTGGGAGTGAGAACATCACTGTTTTTACCCAGATCTGAAATTTATGGGCAAACTTTAACTGACCCAGAGCTCTGGGTCGGTTAAAGTTTCCTAGTTAAGAATCTCGACATCAGATCAGATACTGGTGCATATAAATTTCAAAATTCCAAGTTTGGGATAAATAAGTATATCTTATCTTATTTTATCTACATATATGCATATAATCTGTAAATATACATACAATATATGAACACTGTATATTTACACACATTCACATACTATATACTGTATATGTATATATATACATAAATAAACATATGTAAATATACATATACATGTGTGTAGTGTCTTGTCAGTCATCCCACCACCTCAACCCCCACCCCACCCAACCCCCCCAAGCCCCAGAGGCCAGGTCCATAGCACTGCAGCAGCCCTGCTGATAGGGTTTCACTCTCTCCTGGGCGAAGAGGAGGGCAGGCAGTACGATACGAGCGGCGGGACGCGAACCCACCTTGGGACTCTATTCCTCCTCCCCTGACCCCCAAACTCTTCCGGGACCTTCTGGGACTTGAGTCTTCCTGTGGACGCCTGGGTCATTGGTAAGAGACGCACACACGTGTGTGTGTGTGTGTGTGTGTGTGTGTGAGCGTGCTTGGAGTGTGTGTGGATGTGTGAACAGAGATGTTTAGTTATTCCTGGAGGACAAGGAGTTGTGATTCCATTGGTGGGATATTTTGTGTGGACAGCAGGTGTTGGCGGTAGGAGCGGCCCACCTGAGGCCGCAGGCTGCTGCGTCTGGACCAGGATTATTCATGAGCAACAGATGATTGTTTGCTTAAAGTATTTACGGTACATATTCTACATTTATGTCAGTCTCCCTAGGAATTTTAATTAATATTAAAATCATTTCCACTGAAATCGGTGTTGCTGGTCGGCTGGCGGCTCTCCCCCCTCCAGCTCCTACCGAACGCGGTGGAGGGTGTGGAATGCGGCCCTCTGCGGTGGAGTTTTTAGTCCGCCGGTATGGATGTATGTGCACATTTGGGAATGTGCTTACTGATGCCCTTCCTCCCCAGCTGTCCCCTCAAGATTTATCTGGAGCTAAAACAGGCTGGTTGTGGAGAGGGGGGGTGGGGGGGTGGGGGGCAGGGGCACCTCTTTATTCAGGGAGGAGGTAATAGGACCCGTGGCCCTCACGCTGCTTCTGTAGTTGCCTCCATCTTGCATTTTTTTCCCCCCCAGAACATCCCAAAAACACCTGTAATGTGTGGGGCCTGGGGGGTCAGTGTCGTAGTCGTCATCCTGATTCTGCGTTCATAAAAATAACTCCCATCCTAGGAAATGAGCTTCAATTACAGCGGATGAAAGGCAATTACATGAAGCGTCCCTCTGCAGATGGGCCCCCCCCCCCAGCATCTCCTCACCTCCAGCCTTACATAATTGCTTTGGACCTGTGCAGCAGACGGTGACGTACCGCCGCTCCCATCCGAGCGGCTCGTCGATAGAGACGGGGGCTGCCACTGGGAGTTACTGTCCTCGGGGGAGCGCGGGGAGCGATACACAACGTTTGGAGCGGGTTTAACTCAATCACGGGACCCGGACGGCTTCTGCTGGATTGGCAGGAATTTAAAACGCGATGTGCAGCTTGGTAAACAAACGTATGCTGGAATGGCTTCATAGGCCTCCTCCTGAAACACTGCATGCATGGAGAAGCTGCATCGGATTTCAACACCTTCATACTCTTTGCTAGACCCCTGAGAAAGTTCATCTATTAATGGAATGATTGTTAATGATCTCTCTCACACAAACTGTCTCCATTCTAAAACCTGACTGAGGCATTTATAGAATCTCCTTTCGGATCTCTGTGCAGAAAATGCTGTAAAATGTTAATTATGAGCACTTCTACATTCAACGATGTTCTTATAAAAAATTTTTTTGCATCTTAAAAACATTCCCTGTAAGTCGTTTTACCGTGAAATGAATCTACAGTGAAGCTCAAGATCTTCTAGGTTAAGTTAAGGAACGCCATGGATTCAAATGATAACAACAGACGTGGTTAAATGAAACACATCCATCCATTTCTACGTCACCTGACTTCCTCCTTTGCTTCCTTCCTGTTTCCATGACGTTGTCATTTGAACACAAACACACACTGGAAGAAACGGTCTCATTAATAAAGTTGTTGGTGAAGGTGTTAGAAACCAGTTTGCCCGTTTACACCTCCAGAATTCGTGTGAAGTCCTGTTGCTGTTATGTGACGAATGTAAACTTTATACCATGTCTATTATTAGCTTGTTAGCATTAGCTTGTTAGATTTCCGCCTAACAAACCAGGAAATACCCTGATACGGTTTGATGAAAATGCTTTTCACCGTTTTTGACACCGTAAATTTTTAGACTATTTTGCAAGAGCTGAACTGATTTCTGCTAAATGTGGTGTGTGCTGTCACAAAGGGAGGAAGGCCAACAGTTGTTTCTGCTGCAGCTGGAGATTTGATAAAAAACTTGTCACATATTTATTCGTGTCACATATTTATGTCATATATTTAACTGTTAAGATGCAGTTTAAAGATGCGGAAAAAGCCGATTGGTGTTACTACTTTTCTTTTTGTGCACAGGAGCTGCAATTTATTTGTCTATAAATTGTCACAAGGGCCCAATTTTATGTACAGTAATTTCTACACTACAAGGCGCACCTAAAAGCCTTTAATTTTCTCAAAAACCGACAGTGCGCCTTACAATCCAGTGCGTCTTATAGTGCGGAAACTACTGTATTTTTTCATAAGGATTGATAAAAATTAATTGACATTCCTGTAAATGTTAAGTTTTCAACTATTGTTGGAGGATGAGTTCTGTTTCTATGAGGTCAACACATCTCCATTACCTCCTGCAGCCATGCCTCTACCAGCTACTGCCCCCTCCAACAAGAGGAAGGCCAACAGGATCATCACCGACCTGTCCAACATATCCCAGAATGGTAAAACACACACACTCACACACACACACACACACACACACACACACACACACACACACACACACACACACACACACACACACACACACACACACACACACACACACACACACACACACACACACACAATCCCACATTCAACATGAAATAAATTAGCGGTTGTCATCATCACATGCCTCTGAGACCCTTCTCGCTCTCGCTCTCTCACACCGGTGAGCTGATCATCCGGTGGATCCATTTATAGCTTCTTCACACTGAAGCGTGTGTATGTGTGTGTGTGTGTGTGTGTGTGTGTGTGTGTGTGTGTGTAAACTTCATGATAAGAACACACATTCACATACACACACTTATTCCAAGCGGTAACACAATATCTGACATGCGTGTGGCATCCCCTGCAGGGTTGTGGGTCATTAACGCATGGCAGAGCAGCAGCAAATCTGTCACCATTAGATGCAACATAGAATATCACATGGCGATTCTACTCGACTATATTTGTTTGCAGCTGCACTCAGAGGCTCATATTGGCATCAGAAAACATAAAATGTATTTATAGTTTGGTATTTTAGCAACATCTTCACATCTACAGCTCATTAATGTGATGTTTCTGTGGTTTCTGGGCGAGAGATCCACAAACTGAGCACCACGTCCTACAAAAACTACTTAATTTGTGCCAAATAAACACATTAAAAAGCATATGATTGGCACATTTTCACCATATCTTTAAATAACTACTCTTTAAACTCATATTTTGGATTGACAATAATAACAATTCACTAAATATGTCCTCAGTTACGTGAAGCAGCACTGACAAAAACGCTGTGGTAGCAGGAAGTCACATGGTTTATGTGCTTAATATTAGCATGTTAGCATTTGCCTTGGTGAGCAGGTTAACAGACTAATATTAGCATTTAGCTCCAACTAAACTGGTATCTAATTGTTGTTCTTTACTTGTTGGTTAATAATACAGTAATCCCTCGTAACTCGCGGTTAATGCGTTCCATGACCACCCGCAAAAAACGAAATTCTGCGATATAGCAACAATTAATTTTATTATCTACGGGAATTTAAACGTTTATGAACCCTCCCCATACTGATATTAAACTGTTTTAACTTTTCTCACGCTCCAATAGACTGTTTAAAGCACTTTAGTGTTTCTTTAATACACAGAAGTGTGTTGCGTTCTGTGAGTCTCGAAACGCAGTACACTTCCGGATGCTGTCAGCCAATAGAATGCACGTACGATATCATGTGACTACCAACTGAAAATCCACGATGAAGTGAAACGATGCATGTTGATGCGCGAATGCGTAACTGCACAACTTTATTGAACACCAGTGTCATCTGAAGGGACCGTCTGAGCATGCTCAGTGCGGCTCCTCATCACTCTGCAGCCACATCTTCATCCCTCCACCGGTTTGTTTCCAGTCAGTCAGTCACTCAGGAGCTTATCCCGCTAATCCCTCATGTCGCTGCGGTTAATGCCCACTCATCTATCCATCATCCCGCCTCCGTGTCATCCCGCCTCTCCTCTGCGCCGTCCGTCTGCCAGCCTGCTTCCGTCAGTCCGTCCAGTTTCCTCTCAGTCAGCAGCCGGCTCTGCTTTCACATTCCTCTGAATTAACGGTCTAATCAATACACCCATGTGGGGGGGGGGGTTCGCTCTGCTCAGCAGCCTCTCTCTCTCTCTCACACACACACACACACACACACTTAACACACACCCACTTGCACAGGTCTGATTTATGGGGTCCTGCTAACAGCCCTCTGCAGCATTGCAATGCCAACTCCCGGCTTTATGGATGTGTTCGTGCAAATGTGTGTGTGTTGGTTTATGGCTGGACTCCAGGTGTTATGAGTGATATCAGAGTGTATGCGGTGGATGAGAAGTGTTTTATGAGGAGCTGTGTGGAGCTGTAAAATCCATCAGGCCTCGCCATCACCGAAAGAGAAGCAGGAGGCGTGAGAGGAAGAGTTTTATCAGGATTTCCTTCCATAAACACAACGACCGCAAAATCTGCCCTGGCCTTTTCCTTCCATGCTGCTTTTGGCCTAGTAACCTCTACAAGTTCCATGGTGATACACACACACACACACACACACACACACACACACACACACACACACACACACATACACATCCTTTTATCAAGCAGATGATAAAAACATCCACAAATCCTTTTAAAAGAAGGTAAATTCTGCATTTAATTTGCCAAATGGATTTAGCTGATAAGAAGAAGAAAGAGAATTTAAAAGATGGGGGGGGGGTGAAACCTCTGCCACAGATTTTACTAAAGAAAATATTTTAAAAAGCGTTCACCTGTGCAGATAAATCCTGACGGGCTCCATTTGTTTCATTACAGAAACAAAATGATGATATTCTGGTTCGCATCTTAAAAGCTGTTCTTCTCGGGGCCCCCATGCCCCCTGGGGGGTGGGGGGGGGCAAACTGTCTCTGGCACCACATGTGCGAAAAGGGATTATTCGTTTTTCAGATTTGTTAATGCATTTTTATAAGGGGGGGGGGGCGCGAAAACTTATAATAATTGACTTAAAACTTATAATAATTGGTCAGCATGAAATAAGCATCTTAAACGCGTTTCAGGACCAAAATGGCTCCACAGCACCCCCTAGAATAAAATTTTAACTTTTTTAACCAGCTGTTATTGGTAGCCTTCACTGTTTTCTTCTGATATTCTTCTCTTCCAACAATGTTTTAGTTCGCACCACAATTACTTTGAAATAAATTGATTTATAACTTTCTATTCTGAAACTTATGACAGCGTTTCTCCTCATATTCGAACCTGCATCTCCATATTCAGCGTCTTTTTCTTTCCCTTCCTGTCAGACGACGAGTCGGACACCGATGCCGCCGAACTGGACCTGGGAACCAAGATCAAGACGCCCAAAGACGTGATGCTGGAGGAGCTCTCCCTGCTCAACAACAAGGGCTCTAAGATGTTCCGGATGAGGCAGCAGCGAGTGGAGAAATTCATCGTGACCAACGAGAACAACGTAAGACCCGCAAGCGGAGACAGGTGTGTGTGTGTGTGCACACGACAAACTGATCACACCCTCTTTTTTTTCCCCTCTAGCAGAACCTCCAGAACCTGTTGACGTGTCCTCCCCCTATTCCACCGAAGCCCGAGATGCCAAAGCAAGAAGGTGGGTTACATTTTATGTCACTTTTAATTAAGACGCCTTCTTTCCGTGACGATTTTTTATCTCCTTTCTCTCTCAGTGGTGGTGGTGGCGGAGGAGAAGGTGGATGAGGAGGCAGACAAGAAGAAGAGGAGGGCTGAGTATGTACGCACCTACATATCACCATGGGAACGGGCCATGAAGGGCAACGAGGAGCTGACAGCCACCATGAAGGCCTGCATGCCGGGACCCATCGTGCTTCATCCGGAGCTGCCTTTGTACAAGAGCTTCAACAAGTACAGAGAATTTATTCATCTCTGCTTCCATCAGTTCATCTTTCTGAGATGTGAACTATAAAACATCACAGGCATCATGGATTTAAACCCACATCGCTTTTTTTTTTTTTTACAAGCAGCAGATATCTGCTCCATCAGCAGTAAAAGCTCCGCCTCTAGAAATGCGCTGCTGGACGTGCCGCCGACCGCAGGCGGCCGTTTCATCCCAGATGTAATTATTTTAATCTCGTTTTGAACGGCAGATCTCCATCTGTTGCTCCTGTTAATGGCTGTTGTAAGAGCGGGAGCAGCTGTATCCTTCGTTAAAACTAATCAGTGTGAATCAGCGCTAAGCAGCCTGGGCCGGGGGGGGGCGGAGGGCAAGAGACCACACTGGAAAAGGTCCCCGCCCTCTAATAACCACGCAGCCAGATAGAAAGGAGGCCATGTTTGACATGAAAAACGTCTCAGACGTCAGTTGTGTTCATTTTCTTATTTAAGGCGGATTCCAGTCTGATTATTTGCTAATTGGTTTGATTAGAGGAGGAGGCGTGTCCCTGGAAACACACTGGAAATTGTGGCGTGGATCCAGATAAAGGGGAATAATTCCCACATTTTACATAATCGTGCAAAAACATCTTCATCTCCTCTCCCTGCAGGACGGCGCTGCCCTACGGCGGCTACGACAAGGCGTCCAAGTTACTGACCTTTGAACTCCCGGAGATCAACGTGGCCACAGAAGAGCCGGAGCCTCTCCCCAGCCTGCAGGCCGACATCCGCTCGCGCCCCTCCTTCAACCGCACGCCCATCGGATGGGTCTGTAGCGAGGACAACTCACACATCCACATGGACCCGGACAACATGCCGTTTGACGGAGAGACGGACGACCTGTGAACACGCGTGACGGGTTCAAGCAGTGCATGTGGAATGAAACACACACATTGACACACACACACACGGTGTATGTAGGCTTCATAAATTGCAGCACATACACGACAACATGGACACAGTGATCACGTGTTCACATGTCCTTTAATCACACAGAAGTTCATGTCCCCAAACGTCTCCCCTGGTCTCCTGTGTGCTTTCCTATCTGTTACCCCTCAGCGATTATATCATTAGGTCTTACTATAATTTTGCATTCTGCACGCTAATGCAAGATCTGTGTGAATAGATATCGACAAGCACTCTGCACTCTTAAAACGATGTATTTATGCAATAAAGTTCCCCTTTACAGAAAGTCTGTGTGCGTCTGATGGATCCTTCTGCTTTCATGTTGTTCAAACCAAAGCTAACAAACGCAATGACGAAGAAAACTCAAATAGTTACCAGAACACATCACGTCGTTTTAGGAAAAATGGGTTTGCATTCATAAAACCCACAGGACCCACAACTCCTGGGTGATATAACCCGGTCATCTGACGCTTCCCTGATGTTGGAGCTCTTCAGTATAGTTTCCATCACCTAGGCAACAACAGGAATAATAATATTAATCATATTAGTATTAATGATAATAATAATCCATCCATTCATCCATTTTCAACCGTTTATCCGGCGCCGGTTTGTGGAGGTAACAAGTTGAGCAGAGAAAATTTTTATTATTATTATTAATAATAGCAACAGAATAATAGCAACAACAACAACCATAATAATAATAATCCATCCATCCATTTTCAACTGCTAATCCAAAGCCAGTTCGCGGAGACAACAATCTGAGCAGGGAAAATAATACTAATAATAGTAAAAATAATAATAATAATAGTAATAATAATAGTAATAATAATAATAACAGAAATAATAGTGATGATAATAATAATAATGATACTACTACTACCACTAATAACAATAGTATTATCAATAATAATAATAATAATAATAATAATAATAATAATAATAATAATAATGCTCCGTTGCTCTTCCTCTCAGTGACTTTGGAGTTCAAATCTCCGACAGACTAGAAGGGGTCTCTCTGACCTCTGCCCTGCCCGTTGACTCGCAGGCAGGTGGGGCTGTGACCCTGACCCCCCCCCCCCCCCGCGCCCCCCCTCTGGCTGTAATGGAAATGAAACAGATGTTCTACTCGCTGCTGCCAGCAGGTTGAACGCGGGAGTGGAGATCCGGGAGAGCGCGAGACAAACAGGTGAGGCCACGGTGCGCTTCGGGATGACGTCATCCCCGTCCTCCCGTTCCTGTCGCCGGGCGTCCATTGGGCGGCGGCATCGGGCTGAGCAGAGCCGCCTGGCGGAGCGGATACGTCACTCACTCCATCGCGGGGCAGGAGGGTGACGCGGTATCGCGAGACCGGCGTGCCGCGACCGCAGCGCTGGATGGCGCTGGTGGGGGCTGGATGCGCCCACGGCTCGCCCTCTCTCCGGTTCCACCGGTTCCACCGCACCGCAGGACGATCGGACGGAGGCTGGAGGCGACAGAAGCCGGGGTGAGTGAAAAAAAAAAACCCAGCAACGCACCGCAGGGGCTCCATCACAGCTAGAGACCGGGGGGGTGGGGGGAGGAGGCGGACGCGCATGTGACCGGGTGGAACGCAGGCAGTGGGTGTGCGTGTCTGTGCGTGTTTCCTAGTCAGCCAGATGCGTGGAGGATCATCTTCCTCTCTGTCATCATCTTCATCATCACTCTCATCAGCAGCACGACCTCTTCCTGGTCTCGTGCCCTCTGGCGCGCGCGCGCGCACACACACACACACACACACACACACACACACACACACACACACACACACACACACACTTTGACTGTTTTATAACTGTGTTTTGTAAGTGATCCACTGCGCAGAGGCTCTTCTGACACCCTTCAATTCAAGTTCATCTCACCCCCCCCCCCAACCCCCATCACCATCACGCCCCCCCCTCCATCACACGTGTTATACACCGCGTCCCACGCGGGTACATGCCACTACTGCGCGCGCGGCTCCTGCCCCGTGTTGCGTGTTTTACGCTGCGTGGACTTGTTGATGGATGTCCGTGGATTCCCGCTCCAGTGTCATCGCTCCCGGAGGTATGGGTGGGGGGGTGGGGGCAGGGTGGGGGGGTGCCATTGATCCTACGTTGTGGTTTCGAACTGCGTGATTGATGACTTTACCCCACCCCTCCCCCCCATCCACACTGGAGGAGATGGTGACACGGAAAAAAAGGGTTTTCACGCGTTTATTCCTCATGAATGGTTCCTTCTTCCTCTTGTGGGGGCTTATTAAACCCTAACCCCCCCCCTCCCCCAGGATGAACCTGGAACCACAAACCAGTACTTTCTCCACCCACACCTCCTCAACTGTGCAGTGATTAGACAGGTGACCCACAACCCACCCTCCAAACTGACATCCTGGATGCCTGGGGGGCTTTTACCAGCATAAAGGGTGTGTGCAGTGCCCCCCCATCCACACCTTCCCACCCCCATTTCAGCTCCAGCCATATTTCCCCTTTATTTAATACCTTCTCATCTACGCCAGCGCCTCCATATTTCATGACCTGTCACTGTCTCTGCTGTTTGGGCCTCGCAGCGTTTTATACTGGAGGGGTTTGGGGAGGGGGGGGTGCTCATATTACTCTTATCTACAGAATTCTTCATCCTGTTGAATCACACTGCCAGAAAAAAAGTTTCCTCCCTTCCCTTTCAGAGAGATTTTCTCCTGGGGGGGGGGTGGTGGCGTTATTTAAATACCCCAACAGCTCCAAATAATAAAAGCTCTCAGGATTGTGAGTCTATTTTTAGGTTTATTTCTCATCATTTATCGGTGACGGTTTGGATCATATATGACAGCTTAAAGTTGTTTCGTCGCATCGGGAATCTAAACCTCAGTGGAGCCCCCACCCCCCCACACCACCCTCCCCCACCCAAACAGGACGAATCAGACAACACTAAAAAAAAAGAACCAAACAGGAAGTGATTTTCAGGATTAAATGAAATGAAACTGTGTCGTTTGCGCCGTCCTGAAGCCGGGAGCATCTTCACACCTCTGGCTCGGAGGTGACAGTCATGGCTTGGGCTTTAAAGAGGTGTGAATGATGTCTCCTTCGATGGAGGAGGGATGGTCGTCGCCGTGGAGACGGGACCTCCTCAGGATTCAGGATTCATCAAGTGTTTTTATCTATGGGGGAAACTTTTCCTCTAAAGCCTGTTGAGTGTGGTTTTGTAGAACTGTGGGGGGGCTTCTGATGGATATGGGGGGGAGGGGTCAAACTGTAAGGGCCTCCTAATGGATATGGGGGGGGCGGGGTTGTGGATGCTAAAGGAGGAGGAGGAGTAAAGAAACGTGTGGATTCTTTTCCATCCCCTCCTCTTTTGCTTGTTTTTTTCTGCGTCATCGTTTTCTTTTCTTCTCATGTTTTATCACTTTTATCCATTTCTCATCACTCTGATCACGTTTCCCTCCCTCCTCTACTCCCTTTTACATCGCTACCTCCTCCTCCTCCTCCTCCTCCTCCTCCTCTCCTGAACAAGGGAATGACCTTGAATTAAAAAAAAAAAAGAAAAGCGCTGCACGTGTGGCGACTGCATGTTCACACGACCTCAGTGGAAACACACGCGTGTAAAAGTTCTCCTCACATTCAAAGTGGGGAAGAGGAGGAGGAGGAGGAGGAAGAGGAGCAGAGAGGGGGAGGGGGGGGTGAACTCTGGGCTCTCCCTATTGTCATCTCCGGCTATTTGAAGTTACACATAACCCAGTTAGAGGGAAAACACTCAGTGTGTGTGTGTGTGTGAGCACACGCCTGTGTCAGGTGAAGTTTTCGGGAATGGGAAGTGAGCCGACAGAGATGAATGGAGGAGGAGGAGGAGGAAGAGGAGAGTGAATGAGAGTGAAAATGGAGGTCAGGGGGGAGGAAGGGAGAGATGGCGAGCAGGAGTGAATGAGAGTGAATGAGAGGAAGAAATATTGAAGAAAGATGCTCCTCACCCTCGTATGTTCGCTCTGGGGGGGCGGGGGGGGGGCAACAACATCTCCAACCAGCTTTGAGGGAACGTTCATGAATCCAAAATGTTCTTTCCGCTCAGCTGGAGGGAATAAAAATGGAAAAACAGAAGAGTTTCGACTAATGAGGCGAACGCCAGAGTCATGTTTATCATGAAAACGATGAATCATGTGACCTCTGGTGGGCGGTCCTATCTCATAAAACACTTTCCTTTCTTTGGGATGGGTTTTCCGTCGCCTCCTTCTTCCAGTTTCAAAGCTTCTGGATTAATTTCGGTCGTTTCTGACCTCAGAAACAATCTCGGTGCATTCCGAAGATTTCCCAGAATTCCTGCTTCCGCTGAGTAAGCTCATCCGATCGCAACCCAAACCTCCAGAACCGCCGCTGATCGGACCAGACGGCGTGTTTGTGTGGATTCTGTTTCATCCAGGTTATTAAATCTCCCATGAATCCCCTCTGCTCAGATGTGACAGGAAGCTGAAGGTGATTGCACTTCCTGTGAGGTCATTAACGCCATTGACCTTTACGGCAGTCAGGTCACAGGTGGTTCGTCTACCAAGTGGACCCTCGTGCGAGTCGTTGGCGTCACACGGATGGAGGTGTTAATGAGGGTCTGGAGGAAGAGGAGGAGGAGGGAGGTAATGGCGGCGGCGGCGGAACAGCTGACTGTCCTCAGCGCTCTCGGCTCGCCTCGCAGGCTTCTATCGATCCGATTGAGATCATAATGATCTGCTGTCGCCACCAGACACCCGGGGAGGGAACGTCTTATTATCAGGAGGATTAAACACCTTCCTCACGCCGTTTGGCGTTGCGGATGCTTCCTGTTTCCACCGATGGACGGACGACCCGATGGACGCGTCAGGTTATCAGGGAAGGCTTTGCATTTTTAAAAAAATATCTTAATGAGATGGTCGCGCCCTGGCCACGCCTCCTTGTCACCTCCTTGTGACCGTTGCCGTCAGCACGGCGACCACAGGTCCCGGTCAGGGTCTCCGCATGCTGGCCACCCCCCCGGGGGGGTCAGCGAGTTTGAACAACTTGTGCCTTGACTCACTCTGGCTTCCAGGAACTCTCCACCATCAATACACATCATCATCGTCATCATTCGCCAGCCGTGTGTGTGTGTGTGTGTGTGTGTGTGTGTGTGTGTGTGTGTGTGTGCGTGTGCAGCACAGTGTGTCTCTCAGTTAAATCACATGGTTCGGCTTTTCCCCCGCGTGCCTGCTGCTTGGCCTATTTCCATGGTAACTAGCTGAAGATGTGGGGACACACACATTCACACACACACACACACACACACACACACACACACACACACACACACACACACACACACACATAGCGGGGACACATAAACAGCGCTTGTGCGAGGGTTTGCCAAAGAGATCTCGGCTGTAGGGTGCAGTCACAGAGAGGATGTGTGATCGCACACTCCGCAGGCTCAGTGGGACACACACACACACACACACACACACACACACACACACACACACACACACAGACAGAAGCTCAGGATGCTGTGCTGTGGAGGAGAAATGGCACACGGGGGCCCACGAGCCAAATCCCTTCAGAAATCCTCCCGCAATTTTGATTTATCCGTCTGTAGATGAACGGATCGACTCTCGCCCCCCCCCCCTTTTTTTTAACCTCCTTCCTGTGTCACCGTCGCCATGGCAACAGCCCACGCCACTCACCTGCTCACTGCAGCATCCCCGCGCCCTCTGGCCTTTCGCCAGTGGGGGTGGCAGCCACCGGGCAATAAGGTTGAAACTATAGGGGGAGGGCGGGGGTGGGGGGCACTGCGGACCTTTACTGCCCTGTGTGTGTGTGTGTGTTACACAACGTCATGTACACACTCCAATGCAGACTTCCTGTAGGCTGACACACACACACACACACACACACACACACACACACATCCGTAAGCCGTATAGCACGTATAAGCTGCAGATAATTTCCCTAAGTAAAGATTATCACATGACGTAACAGACTCCGCCCAGCGGCGCCGGCAGCGTTTAAACGATGGCGTCGCCGCGTTCGCAGGACCATGATCAAGATTCACTAATAATAATCAATAATAATCTGTGATCAATAAGAAAATAAGCATGGATGTATGTCCAGAGATGAACACCCACCTCGTATAAACACAAGGGTTTTCAAATTTGATGATGTCACAAACCTTTCCGATCGCTAAATAGGTGTTATTGATTATTGATCAGATGATTGATTTCTTTTTTTAACCCTTTGAAATCGTAAAAACTGGTTAAACATGTTTAAATTGCGTGTTGGGGAGGGCGATGTGACCACAGGTAGCATCACCATCATCATCATCATCATGTTTTTATCTGTGTGTTCCAGGTGAAGTCAAAGGGGCGGAGCTTACTGAAGGCGGTCCCACATGGGATGTCGACGATTCTACCGACGGACGCCCGATGAATCCAAGGAGCTGAAAAAAGGAGAACTCAAAGCCCGGCTCCGGCGAGCCGACCGACTTTAAAGACGCGGCTGGAACCGGGGGGGGGGTTGTATGGGTCCCACATCCGGTGCTCGCCACATCTCATCGCTCCGCTCCCACCGCCATCGCCGCCGCCGCCCACTTCTTTCCTCCTCCTCACTTCTTCCCCGTTCTCTCTCATGGGAGTGACATAGAGGCCGTCGCTCCTTCTGCTGCCCCGCCCCTTCCCCACCTCGCTCGAACGGGGGGCGGCGTCCAGGTAGTGATGTCGTGGAAGAGGAACTACTTTGCGTCGGGTGGCGGAGCGGCAGGCGGGGTGCAGGGGCTGGTGACCCCCAGAACCATGACCTCCATCGCGCCCAGCAAAGGCCTGAGCAACGAGCCGGGACAGAACAGCTGCTTCCTCAACAGCGCCCTGCAGGTCAGCCGCACGCACACACACACACACACACACACACACACACACACACACACACACACACACACACACACACACACACAGACAAATGCTTCTCAACTATTGGCTTGAGATAGAGAGAGTAAGGCATGAAGACAGAGAGGCTGGAGAAAGCTGTTGGTGAGGGGGCGTGGGGGGGGTGATGAAGCAGAAGCTTGAAGAGAGATGAAGAAAACAGGGATAAATGAGAAGAAAAGTTTCTGAAGAAGAGGAGGAGCTGAAGGGATGAAGAGTACCAAAGGTGACCGGAGGAATCGGAGAGTCGAATGAGGTCCAGGTGGAGACAAATGAGCGTTTGTGATGAGAGGAGGATGAGGAGGAAGAGGAGGACTTGAGCAGAGGAGGTGAAGGACGTGAAGTTTTCCTGAGAAATTAAAGAAAACGTCTCGACAAAGACTTAGAAGGTGTCTCCAAGAGGAGGGAAGTGGGACGCTTCAAGGACACGCAGGAGAGAGACGGGGATGAATGAGTGTGTGTGTGTGTGTGTGTGTGTGTGTGTGTGTGTGTGTGTGTGTGTGTGTGTGTGTGTGTTCGGCGGTTTACTTACGGTATTCTAGAGTGTTGAAGTGAGCATGAGTCAGGTCGTCATCAGAGGTCAGAGGTCAGATGTGGGGACGGGTCCGATGTGCACCGGAAACAAACAAAAACAGTTCAAAAGTTAATTTTATTGATTCTAAAATTATTTTATGATGAAAACAACAAATCCTCACATTAGGTTTTACAATTTGAGTAAAATTTTCTCGACTGAAGGCCGTCCTCGTTTATTTCTCTCTTTAATGATTTTAATGATCACTTCTTTCATCTCCTCTCATTTATTCATCCTGTTACCTTGACTTCACTCCATAACGTCTTATCTTCATCTTTTTTTTTACACTTCAGATTCTCTTCTAACCTCATTCACACACCCACCTACACACACACACACACACACACACACACACACACACACACCTGACCCTGCCTGCCTGGTTTTATTATCATATCTTTGTTTCTGCTCATGCGAATAAAAACACCTTTATTATTTTTACATTCTTTATCCTCCATCTACTTTTTGTTTTATGTTTATGCATGTGAAATATCTATAAATATTAGTCACAACAACAGAACTTCACT
The DNA here is from genome assembly GCA_013358685.1 of Antennarius maculatus. NCBI lineage: Eukaryota > Metazoa > Chordata > Actinopteri > Lophiiformes > Antennariidae > Antennarius > Antennarius maculatus. Next base: position 16,615,809 of record CM023626.1, on the reverse strand, counting down.
GATGTAGAAACAGCGGCTCTGGGGGTGGGGGGTGGAGGAGGCAGCTTTATGGAATCCTAAATATTAAAACCCCCTCGTCCTCGTTTCAACGTCACTGTCGTGTTAAAACTTTTGCTGGTGCGTGAATAACGGAGGTCAGGAAAACTAATAACAGACAGCGTGACAGCTGTGGTATCATGTGATGCCCAACCAGAAGAAGAACAGAGATGCCCCCAGTCACGAGGGGTAATAGGAGCCCATAACAGGAGGACCAGGGGTCATAAAGGGTAGAAATCAAACGGCTTTAAAATGCTCGTTTCACGCTGGTATTTCTGTGTCTGTATTTCTACACAGACACCAGTTTATTATAAGGATGTATATTTCATAACTAACGGCTTTATTTAAATATAATAATAATAATAATAATAATAATAATAATAATAATGTTTAACACCTAGCAGACGATCTGGAGCAAAAATCTATGCGCTAACAAATCTGACATTTACAGTTTCAGGCCGTTAAAGCAAACGAGTCCCTCCATCCAGACTCTAGCGCTGTTATAATGTTTGCTTCACACACTCCATCCCCGCCGCCAATTAGGGGCGGGACAAATTAATAGCTCTGCCCGCGTGGTGCCTGATCACAAATCAATGAAGATGGGGGAGAGATTATCTGCTCAGTGAAAGAAGGAGGAGGAAGAGGAAGCTCTGAAGGAAGATAAAGGGAGTTTTCTGAACCTGGACCGGCCAATCAGGAAGAGGAATGTCCCATCGGGGGGGTCAGCGTCAGGACCAGCCCGTCAGGAGGAGAGCAGGAACATCAGGAACTAGCAGCGCTAGCTCATGTAGCTTCAGTTCTAATACAGCCGGGTTATCTGTCAGTATAAAATTGAGGATTTCATACATGCATTGTTTTCCTCTGAATTATTTGTGCTTATCTTTTTAATCCCAGTGACGAATCCCAAAGCTAGCAATTAGCACAAGACAGATAACGACTGAACGTGATGCGGGAAACAGAATGAAACAGAAATGTTCCCCCGGAATTGTATCTTCAAATGTGGTTTAATTTCACGATGGCACGGTTTGATAAATGAAAATAGGCGTTGATCATCGCTTCTGCGCGGATCGAGTGCTAATAATTCTGTAACTCAAATTACTGACAAGCAGCAGCAGGAAAAAGATGATGATGATGATGATGTCCTGAACTCCGGAGCTGATCGGCTCCGTTTCTGTCTCTGATTGCATCATTTTGCATGTTTGTTAGTCACATTTTACTCTCCGAGATGCTCCTGCAGACAAATTGAGAGGAGTTAAAATGGGACAGAGAGAGAGAGACGAGTGATACGAATGGAGGTGGAGGAGGAGATGGAGGGATGTGCTTAGAGGAGGAGAGAACCAGATGAATAGATAGATCGACGCTGATAAAGACAGATGGGTTTGGGGGGGCGGGGGGTGGGGGAAATGTGGCCTCCTTGTGGCTGCTGCAGTGCCGGGGAGGGAGACGATTCATCACCACCAAATAAACCGGGGGGGGGGAGAGGAGGGAAAGGGAAAGGTGGGCCGCATGCACCAGCGTCAGCACGCAGTCTGTCATCCTCCACCTCCATTTCTCCCCCCTTTCCCCCAGAGTTCCTTGCAAATGGGCATGCATATAGATGTAAAAGTGTGTGCATACAGTAAGTGTGTGTGTGTGTGTGTGTGTGTGTGTGTGTGTGTGCCTCAGGGACAGTGTTATGTCAATATTATCTTTTAGCATGCGGGGTGAGTTTACCAGGAGCGTTTCTTTTAATTATACACCAGAGATGGACGGAGGAAGAGGAGGACCTGGTGGATCCGCCTCCTGCAGACCGTCCTCCATCGGTTTTCACAAAGCGGTAGAGTTAGCATGGTGTCTCAGCGGCCTGTGATTGGCTGGAGCGCTGACCTCTGCTTTGTCTTGCAGGTTCTGTGGCATCTGGACATCTTCCGTAGGAGCTTTCGACAGCTGACCACACACAAGTGCATGGAGGACTCGTGCATCTTCTGCGCTCTCAAGGTAAAAAAAAAACCAACACTCTGAAGCCACGCCCACTTCCATCTGCAGGGGGAGGGGCTAGAACTTGACTCCTCCCATCTCACATTCATCCATTTTTTTTTTTTGTCCTCGTGATGCTGCAGGTCATCATCATCCTTCTGCCACCAATCAGATCATAATTTAGAAGTTGTTCATTATATTTTGATTTTACATGTTTTTTAATAAATGAAAAAATATTTCAAGGTCAGTTTGCGTAGAAGAGTTCAAATCTCGCTCATATATCACTTTTTATATTTTTTAAAATTCCATAAATGTCATTACAGTGATCCCTCGCTACTCACCGGGCATCTTGAAGCGCGAATGCGTGACGGATTACTGTATTTTCATCACGTTGTGATGCTTTTGCGACGTACTTCCTGTTTGTGTAGTTGTTGTTGTGTTCCAGCGGCCGCTGATGGAAAAGATAAAGATCTGCAACGCCATGAAACCCTCGTCATGAACGAGCAACTTATGCAGCTTCGTTGCAGACATTTGTTGCTTCGCCGATGACAAATGCGTGTCTGCGTGAAGGGAGGTGTTGTGTGTAATGTGTGTGTGTGTGTCTGTATGTATGTGTGTGTGTGCAGCAACGTCGATGTGTGTGTTCAACACGCTGTTCTGTCTCCGGCGCTTCTCTGTAATTAATTGGCTGGCTGAAAGCGCTGAGCCAGCACGGCCCACGCTGGGAAGCTACACACACACACACACACACACACACACACACACACACACACACATGCCTTGGCTCACACACAAATCTTTTCTTGCGTGCCGCGCTACACACGTGCACCTCCACACGCTCGGAAATCCGTCTTCCCGTGCTGGGACGTCTTCCACGTTCGCACCGGCTCGTGGGCGTAAGAATCAAAAAGTATGAGGTGTTCGCATCTTCCTGTCGGTTTCCATTAAACGCCCTGTCGTCGCCGCGGAAACGAGCAGATGTAACATCCTCGCAGTCGGTTTGTAGCTGCGTTCCCCACGGCAAAGCAGATAAAAGTCTAGAATAACCGGGCCAGACATGCTCCAAATGAACTTTAATGGTGCGTTAAATTTCCCATCATCCATTTGAGGGAACCAACGAGATAAATGATGATTACGGGTGCTTTTATTTTGGCGGGATTGAGAGAATCTGTTTATCTGCAGCAGATAAAGACTCCTGGCTTCCCTTAGTAAACAGAAGTTCAGAGGCTGCCTGTGGCGATCCCTCCAGAAATCACTGCAACACTTTATCTCTCAACACGCACACACACACACACACACACACACACACCTCAACACACACACACACACACACACACACACATACACACCTCAACACACACACAACAAATAGGAGAAGAAAAAGGAAGGAGAAGGTGAGAGGAAAAAGAAAAGAAAGATGAATGAATGTGGGAGTTGGTGTAGATTGCTCCCTCTTCACACACACACACACACACACACACACACACACACACACACACACACACACACACACACACACACACACCTCCCTCTCTTACTCACTCTGCCTCATCCCTCCCTCCTTCTACCCCCTTCCTCTCTCTGTAGGGTATATTCCCCCTCCATTCTCCTTGGCGCATTGCTGCAGTCAGCATCGCCACCATAACACACACACACACACACACACACACACACACACACACACACACACACACACACCAGTATGACTGCATTACCTCTCCCACTGCCAGCTCTGATCCTTCGTTCATCACAGCCTGGAGCCTTTTGTTTTACAGCGTAGTCACGTGACCACGGCAACAGACAAATCAGAACAACAACAACGAGGAAAACAACAACAAAACAACAACACATGAAAAAGCAATAAACAACAACATAACTGTGGTTATTTTACTCACTTTTAAGAGGAGTTTTGCGTACGTTGTTTGTTGTACCAGAACCACACAACCCCGCTGATTGTGTGATGAACCGGGTTCAGCGGTTCTGATTGGACCCTGGGCTGGCCCGTCCATCCAGACCTCCTCCACCGTTGGCTGGTTTCCTTCCTGACCCGTCCTGATTGGGTTGAGTTATTTAGTCCAAACTAAACCACCAGCAAACAAACAGACAAACAAACAAACAAAATGTGGGAGGAAACAGAACCTCATTGGTGGAGGTAGAACAGCACCAGTATGGGACCAGTGGTTCTGGAGTTATCCCACTAACAGATATGAAGTAGTGCTTCCCTCTGGGAGTTCTTCAAGTTCTTCAAACTTCAAGAATTCTATCACCTCCAAACCGACCCGCTCTCCTCTTGAACGCCGCCTTATTCCGGCTTGTTTCGCTCCCGCCACAACAGTTTGGGTCGGTTTCTATTTTACGGCTACAAAGTGCTGTGAGGTCGGTTCCGGTCGGGTAAAGGGCTCCACAGGCTCCATCCATTATTGATACGGGTTGATGCGGAGGCTGGATTGGTGCTGCCGCCTCTGCTTCAGCCGGTCTGGGTTTGTGGAGCAGCACCAGCCTCACCGGCGCCGTTTTATGGGTCAGCTGGTGGAACACGGTGTCCGTGTGCAGAAACACACACACACACACACACACACACACACACACACACACACACACACACACACACACACACACACACGTGGGGATTTGTTGAAATAAAACAGAAGCATGGAGATGTAACTGTATGAACGTGTGTGTGTGTGTGTGTGTGTGTGTGTTCAGAGCATCTTTGCTCAGTTCCAGTTCAGCAGCGAGCGCGTGCTGCCGTCCGACGCGCTGCGGAGCGCTCTGGCCAAGACCTTCCAGGACGAGCAGCGATTCCAGCTGGGAATCATGGACGACGCCGCCGAGTGCTTTGTGAGTCTGGAACACACAACCTTCACCTGTTTGTGGTCACACCTGGTGGCGGTGGGGTCTAACGAGAACATCGACTCTGATTCAGTTTCTATAAGACACAGAGATCCTCCGATCTGTCCAGCACCCCCGTCAGGATTGAGTCCCAAATTGACAAAAATTAAAACCTTTGTTTTTTTTTTTGAAGTTTTGTGTCATTTCTGGGGTCATAACTGCAAATATTTAATACTTAATTGAAAACCAAACATAAGAAAAGAACCAAACTGTCTCCTTTTCCAAGTTATGGACTTTTGCCCTCTGTATTTTTTCTGTTTCCATGGTTACACATGTGACTCATGCTGGGTTTTTTCCGGCGCAGCTCTCAAACACTACTCAGTACTTAAATATAACGTTTCTTCTCAACAAGCAGAGACTTGTGGGGGCTTTCATTCTGGGGGTGTGGAGGGGGGGAGCTCTCATATGAAGCATCATTTGATTTTTGAATTTTATGTAGTTTTTCCTGCTGATTTTTAACTTTTCCTCGGATGTGCTTTCACCGAGAATTGCGGTGAAGAGACTGGAACAACTCTTTCCTAACGGTCCATCCGTCTGGAATGAAATGCATCCTTTGCTGTTTGATGTGGTTTCCATGGAAACACATTTCAAGTTTCATCTCTTTGCACTTCTTCCTCTCTTCAACCCCTTCCTGTTGCTTCCTCTCCACGTCTTCTGTCGCCTTTCTCTCTTTTTTCCTGCCTTAAGGAATTCTACAATGTGTGTGTGTGTGTGTGTGTGTTTTATGTGTGTGCATGAGAGCTGCCGTCTGATCGATTACTAGTAAATGTGTTCAGTCAGGGAATCGGTCCGCTTCTTGTGAAATATAGATGCTGCTTCCACGGTCAGATTTACAAGAGCACCAAGGGAGAGGAACGATCACACACACACATACACACACACTGTATACAATATAAACAAGCACATATGCCAATTTAGCACCGCGGCTCTCCCACATGAATTGATGTCCCCCTTCTGCTCCTCAGGAGAACCTCTTGATGCGAATCCACTTCCACATCAGCACCGAGAGCCGAGAGGACATCTGCACCGCCAAACACTGCATCCCACACCAGAAGTTCGCCATGACCCTGTTCGAACAGGTATAGACGGTTCCGCCGCTTCGTCACGGAAACAAACCATCAGCACGAATAGCGTTCCCTCTGCGAGGAATGAGCGGATGTGTGTGTGTGTGTGTCTGCTTCCAGTGTGTGTGCACCAGCTGTGGAGCCACGTCAGACCCTTTGCCCTTCATTCAGATGGTTCATTACATCTCCACTACATCCCTCTGGTAAGACCAGACACACACACACACACACACACACACACACACACACACACACACACACAGCAGTAAATCTGGCAGTGCGCTGATGCTGGGTGGCAGCGAGTGGAAGGTACAGCGTGTTCCCTTCCCTCCCCGCTCAAAGCCGAAGCTGCGAGTGCAGGCGTGACGCGCAGACGCTCATGCATATGCACGAGGAGGTGCATATGCATGAGGGCGTGGCGTCCATCCAGGTAGACGTGCAGGCGTACAGGTGTATTTTTACATGCCGGAGCTGCTGCTGCTGCACAAACACTCTCAAGTCAATGAAATAAGAAACAGAGGAGATGGAAGCAATCAATCAGCTGTGTGATTCGGTGGACGCCCCGGGGGCGGCGTCAATCTATAAGTGGAACACTGGGTCAGAAAGATCGCACCCAGATGGAAATAAGAGGATCTACGTTTCCGTGTCGCTGCAGGAAATGAGGAAGCAGAGGGAGCAGGAAGAGCAAAGAAAGTGTTTTTGGAGGAAGTCGTGGGGTAAAGCGATGCACCGCCGCGCCGGGTCGGGCTATTTTTACCCTCAGCGGAGCCGCTTGTTTACAGTCGAGATGCCCGAATATGCAAAAGTCAACATGAGTAAAGTAATCAAGGGTGGGGGTGAGGGGGATGGGGGGGCGACAAAACAAACATCTGGTTCAGTTGTGGAACGAATGTGTTTCTGCCGGGTGCGTTTGTTTCTGCGTTCTCAGCCTGTCCAGCAGAGCGGAGGGTTGGAAATGAAACTATAAGATGGGGGGACGGGAGGGTGATGGGGGAGAGGGGGGGTGTTTGTTGGAAATTGTTGTGAAAGGGAGGTTTTGAATTCTCCTGCAGGAAACAAATGAAGCCGTTCAGGAACGAGAATCGTTTTTCATTTTTTTCCCCTCAGATTATTGGAAGGAAAAATTGGGTTTTACCGCTTCTGGAAGGTCACAGATGATAATCTCTCTGGATTAAGATTAGGAAATATTTCCCTTCATGCAGGAAATGAATTGATTGCCTGCAATGGGGCGGTGCTGCACATCCACGCTGTAATCTGTGTGTCTTTGTCTCTGCTGCAGCAACCAGGCGGTGCGGATGCTGGAGTGCAGAGAGAAACCCACGCCGGACATGTTTGGCGAGCTTCTCCGCAACGCCAGCAACATGGGAGACCTGCGCAACTGCCCCGTGAGCACCGTGCACCCCACAACGCACCCCACGAAGTCTCGTCCGATCAGAGTTTGTCTTGCTTTCACTCCAGCATGGAGATTTCTGGTGGATTGAGAGTCTGGATGAGGGATGGAGGACGCTGGGACGGGCCTGAAGCCTTTGTCCTGATGGGTTGTGGAGGCCACATGGGAAAGAGCTGTCGCTGAATAGCTCCAGATTGCCCCCCACCACCCCCCTGCATACAAAGAGCCTCCTCAGGCGGGCGCCAACGCCACCGACACGCTCCCTTGGCTCGTTCACGCACCGGGCACCGACACACAGCCCGGCTTCTGTTTATCCTCCATCACTTGCGGCGCTGATGTTTTGTTAATACCGGACCGGGCTTCGCTCAAACAAAGGGATGGTATTTAGATGTGGGAGGGGGGCAGTAGGTGCCAGACTGATGAGGGGAGGGTGTGAGGATCCGAACCAGAACAGTTCAAACAGGATCCAGCCTTAAAGGCGACACTTTAAGGCTGTTTTTCTACAAGTTGAACTGACTAAAAATGTCATTTTCACATCTGAATCTGAGGTCATGTTGGTTTAGCTTTAGCACCCATGAGTAAAGAACACATTTCTACAACCAGCTGATCACACTGGTTGGGTTCTCCTCCCATCCTAAAGTCGTGCACAATGTTGGACGTTGGAAGCGTGTCCAGGATTATTTCCCACACTGCCGGCGTGAAAAAGAAACCTTTGCACGTGAAATTCAAACATGGACTTTCTCTCGTAAAGTTTTGCACAATCAGTTGATGAACAGTGGAGAAAGAAGCGACCCGGGGCTCCGCCTCCAATCCCAAGCGAGCCGATAGGCCGCGTCCACCTCTGGCGGCGGCTCCCCACCTCGCGTTCGCGTCCCTTTTCTGAGTGCCGAGGAGCAGATCCTGGCAGAATCCCTTCCTGTCGTGGCCGGTGCCAGCGCGAGACGGCCTGCCGCCCACAAAGAGGGAGCCATGTGTGTGTGTGTGTGTGTGTGTGTGTGTGTGTGTGTGTGCGCACACGAGGTGTGTTTGGCAAAGCGTCTGGTTGCCGGGGTGTTCTCGGGCTGTTTCCGACTCGTCTCTGCCAGCGTTTGCATGCAAGTGCGTGTGTGTGTGTGTGTGTCCCTATGTGTGTGTGTGTATGTGTGTGTGTGTGTGTGTGTCAGCTCTGTGGTGGGTCATGACTCAAAGAAATGACTCAGAACACTCGGTTCTGGAGTCAACAGAAGGTCCGCGGGACAAACACAACTCGTCTTCCTCTTCATCCACACGCGGGTCTGGTTTTAGAAGCCACACTGCCTCCTAACGCTGGATTAATAAACAGTTTGATCACACACATACACACACACGTACACACACACACACATACACACACACACACACACCCTGTCCATCACATCCATCCTTCTGTCTGTCTAAAAAAGCGTTAAACAGCACAGAAGTGCTGCGTTTAGCTATTTAGAGGCCCTTTTTCCTTTGTGTTCTTTCTGTTGCCATGGTTACAAGTTGGATGTGAGCGTTAGATTGATCTCAGTTGAGGGTTTCTGGCACGTACCTCAAAAAAACGTTCTTTATTTTCTCCCTAAACTCCGTGATATTTTTGGACTTTTAGGCGTGAACACGTGAAACCAACCGGGGCGACTGTCTGTCTTCAAACAAACGCACCCGTGGGGTGGATCCTGCGTCGTTCACGCCTGTCTCCCCACCCCCCCTACCCAATTGTCCTTCAGAGTAACTGTGGGGAGGTGTTGCGGATCCGCCGGGTGCTGATGAACTCGCCGGAGATCGTGTCCATCGGCCTGGTGTGGGACTCGGACCACTCCGACCTGGCTGAGGACGTCATCCACAGCCTGGGGACCTGCCTGCGTCTGGGAGACGTAAGGGCGACGCCCACTCATCACACCAACACGTGTGTGTGTGTGTGTGTGTGTCTGTGTGTGTGTGTGTGTGTGTGAGAGCAGGTTGTGTTTTCACCAGCCGCTGAATGGATTTGTGGGGAACTCAGGTTTGGGATGTGGACAAAGGGGGCGGGTCCAGACAAAAGGGGGCGGGTCCAGGATTGGGTTTCATTAATCTGTCAGTGAACGATGGCGCCTGATGAAAAGATTGGGGCTCCATTCGGGGAGTCGGTGTGAGAGATTGTGCTGATTGTGTTGTTCCTGAGCTCCTCTGAGCGCAGTTCCAGTCGTTTAATATCTTCTGTTTCTACATTAATTAGGTTTATTAGTCTGAACGGACTCGGGGGGGCGGAGGGGGGGACTAACTAGATTGTTTAAAACGCTCTCAGGACGCTGACCTGATTGGTGCTCAAAACCTGCAGTTAAACTAACCGTGATCCTCCAGATTAATTGTTCAAGGCACATGTGTCAAACTCAAGGCCCGGGGGCCAAATGTGGCCCTCCACATCATTTAATGTGGCCTGCGAGAGCATAGAAGGTCAGTGTCTAAAAATAAATAGGTCAAAAGTGTGCTTTGAGCAAAAACTACATTTCCCACAATGCAGTAATTCAGCACATTTTAACTCTGACAAAAACGTTTTGAACAAAGTTAACGTCCTAACTTGTGTTTGATGTTATTTTTCTTTATTGATTGATAGTTTGATCCTTGATTGATGGAGTTCTGTGGGTTTAATAACCTGATAAATTAAAAGGATTTATGTTATAACAGAGAAAAAAACATGTTTTATTTCTATGTATCTGAAATATTTGTAACTTGAATAAGTAATAAATTAGCAGTTGTTTATCATTAAGGAGTAGTTACATTTTTGTTACATTACATTGAGTTACATTTACTTATATTTATTAGTTACATCTGGCCCTTCGAGGACAGACATTATGTGGTGAAAATGAGTTTGACACCACTGGTATTGGAGTTTGTAAGCAATTTTCCAAAAAATACCTTGACCCGCCCATCTCGGCTTCTGATTGGTTGGGTGTGACGAATACCTTTCCCCACCTGGGGGGAGTTCTACTCCAGAATGGAATTGGCCTTTCAGGATTTTGAGAATTCTACATCAAAAGTCTGATTCTATTTTAAACCTGATGTTTTCAATCAGACACATGCATCTGCATTGGTCAGATGCATGTGAGATTTAAGTGAGATTTATCAAAAAATTATACAAACTAAAGTCCGTGTTAGAAACTTTTTAACAAATTTGAAAAAAAGGTTTCTATTAAGATCTTTTTTTTTTTCCAAAAATTTAATTTTTCTGCAAATTAGTTCATGTTTCAGCTCTGAAGATTAAAGATGAAACCTCTACTCACACTTTTGGATGATCTGAGCTGCATCATCATCATCGTCACCATCATCTATATTCACCAGGCCTTATATTATATTCACTGTTTAGTTCTTTATTACACCTTTAACCTGGGGGTCAGAGGCACAATAAACCGAACCCATTCCAACAAACACTGGAACACAACAAATTATAAAGACACACAACCTCCATTACTCACTCACACACACACACACACATACACACACACACGTGGCCTGTGATCCTCTGTGTCATGACTGAGTCATGTTGATGCATTTTAATGCCGCTGTAATGTCGCCGGCCTCATTCTGAAGCCGTATCTGTGAATAATGGATTAGAGAGCATGACTGTGTTACAGTGAGTCAAATTCTTCTTCTCTTCTCCATCTCCCGTCTCCGCCTCGCTACCGTCTTGCCGGGTTTATCCCGCCACCGCGAGATGAAGCCCAGTGTCAGATATGAATCACAACCCGAATGCAACGCGTTTTCTGTTTCTGTTTAGTCGCTAGAAATCAGACTCCCTCCTCCTCCTCCTGCATCTGTTCTGTTCTTTCTCCCCATGGATGAATTGATTTATGTGAAAACAATTAGTCCACTGCAATGAATAGATAAGTTGCTCATTTCATAGTTCTTTATTGTGCAAAAATGATGTTTTTGTCATTCGGTTTGAAGCAATTTCAGGTCGTGAAACTTGTGACGGGACGTTTTATCGACTCGACTCGAGAGGCCGTTCTCACATTTATCTGTGTTTGGAACACGTGCAGCCGCTGACCTTAGTGGGACGTTTATGGGATTCTTTTTGCATAATTCCTGCATGAAACCTTGAGCGTATGCGTTGCTGTGTGTGTGTGTGTGTGTGTGTAGCAGCACAGGAAGAAGAGGAAACGGTAGCATGTGAAGGTTGGCTGCAGAGATTCTACTTAATCAAAAAGTGCTTGTATTCACAACTCCTCTATCTCCACGCTCCCCTTCCCCACTGCACACCTCTCCCCCCTGGATCCCTCCCTATCTCACCCTCCTGTCTCCTCCCCCTCCCTCCATCCTCTCTCTCTCTCTCTCGCTGTAGTTGTTCTACCGTGTGACAGAGGAGAGGGCTCGCCAGGCGGAGCTCTACTTGGTGGGCATGGTGTGCTACTACGGCAAGCACTACTCCACCTTTTTCTTCCAGACCAAGATACGCAAGTGGATGTACTTTGACGACGCTCACGTCAAAGAGGTGAGACGCGTTTTTTTTGGGGGGGGGGGGTATGCATGTTGCAACGGGAGGATGAGGAGGAGGAGGTGTTGTAACGGCATCTGCTGCATCCCCAGATGAGTGCAGGAAACAGCCCCCCCAAAAAAAAGTAGGGCTGTTAGTGCGAGTGCAGCTTCGTTCCTGCTCTTATTTTGGAAAACCTTCCCGATTCTTGTGTGACTTTGCGTTTCTTTTTAATGCTGGGGAGAAAAAAGGAGCTGAATCTGAAGATGGATGAGCCGGAGGAAACTGGGTTTGTTGTGAGAAAAAAGTGTGGCACAAAGTGAATCCTCTTGTCCTTGGCAGTCAGGTTACACGCCGTAAATCATGTTAGATGGCTGAGCTGATGGGAAGAGTGTAGAATATAGCATCAGTGAGGAGTCGCAGCTGCAGGATGCATGTTTGACCTTCTGCGTTTAGAGGAGTATGCATAAGATCTCAGCACGGATACACTACCTTTGTGAGTGTGTGTGTGTGTGTTGGGAGTTATGTGTGTGTTTTACACATGTGTTGCCCCCGCTGCGCCTTGCAGATCGGCCCCAAGTGGAAGGACGTGGTGTCCCGCTGTATCAAAGGCCACTACCAGCCCCTGCTGCTGCTCTACGCTGACCCCCGGGGGACGCCGGTGATACTGCAGGACAGCCCCAACCCCTGTAGCAGCTCCAACCCGCAGCTGGAGCTCCAGCACTGCAGCAGCAGCAGCAAGGCCGGCTACGACAGCGAAGACTCCGGTAACGTGACACAGATCAGATGTTTAGGGGGTCAAGGTCAGGGCGTTAAAGCTCTGACCTTCAACCCTGTAATGCTGCAAAACCAGAACTGTAAACTTACGAAGAAGCTGGATTAAGTCAAGTCGGGCTTTCTCTCCCTCCCTCTCTCTCAGGTCGGGAGCCGTCTATTTCCAGCGACACCCGCACCGACTCCTCCACGGACAGCTCGAGTCATCGCGCCTCCCGCAGCCGCTCCCTCCACCAATCCACCGGCAGCCACCTCTCCAGCGAGTCCCAGACCACGGTGGTGTGCAACTACGACATCGGCGCGCCTCCTCACGGCTCTGACGGGGGAGGTAATGCTGCATTCACGACCACGTGGGAAGTTACCGTACTTTGACAGGATGCACAACTCACTGCTGTAACAGGAAGTACTAAACTGGAGTACTTGTGTAATTAGTTTCCAGGATCCTGCAGACTCTTCAGGTCTCGTTTATTCTCACTTTTTTACTTCCAGTGCTTCCTGTTTAATTGCTCCCTGTGGGATGGGGTAGAAGTGTTATTGGCTTTTTTTTTTCTCCCACATCCAGAGTCTGCAGTGGAGGGTCCTCCCCGGCCTCCCTCGCCCCCCCTGCCGGAGTACAAAGAGACGGCCGTCTTCCTCCTCTCGTCCCGCCGGCCGCTCACCTCCTCCTCGTCCTCCTCTCGCCCCCTGTCCTCCTCTTCTTCATCAGGGGTCGGGGGCTGTGAGGGTGGAGTCGGGGGCCCCCACTGGGAGGATGAAAGCACGAGCAGTGAGAGCAAGTCCAGGTAACGGAACCACCGATCCGGGTTTGCTGGATTAGACGGGATCCATCCTAATTCACAATGATGCATTTTTTAATCTGAAGAATTTTTCCATGTTTTGCCCCGTAGTTCCTCTGGAGGGCGCTACAGGCCGACCTGGAGGCCCAGGCGGGAGGCCTTGAACATCGACAGCATCTTCACCCGCCCCCGAGGCTCCCCTCTGGGCTACAGCACCCTGCCCGGTCCCCCGCCCCCTCCGGAGCCCCCGGCGAGACCCGCCCCGCCCGCACAGCCAAGCCTGCAGGAGGTGGAAGGGAGGGACGAAGGGGCGTCGGAGGCGGGGCCCGGGCCAATCGGGCGGCCCAGCTCCCCGGGCGGCGGGCGGACGATGGGTCCCCCCATCCCTCCGCCTCTCAGAGGGGTGGAGCACCAACCGCGTCTGATCCAGAGGATGGAAAGTGGGTACGAGAGCAGCGAGAGGAACAGCAGCAGCCCCGACAGGTAGGGACACCCCCCATCACCCGTCGTCACGCCGTCATTTGTTTTCTCAGCTCAATTTCACTTCAGCGCCAAACGCAAATGTGACGATAATGATGACAAATTGTCCCACAAATAAATGGATGGTCTGGAGACGCATGAGCTGCTCAGCAGTTTCCCCTTCCTGTCTGTTCTCCCGTCCCTCCTCCAGGGAGGTGGGCCAACAGAAGCGGGTGCTGATGTCAGGACCTTCCTGGCGCTCGGTGCCCAAGTCCAAAAGCAGCGGCGCCATCTTGCAAGAGCTGCCCTCCCCCAGCTGGGGCGGAGGCACCAACGCAGGTGTGTAACGTGTTCGTTTATTTCTTGTCATACATACAAATGGTTTCGGATGGCATTTGATTTGATTGGTTGGTGCGTTTGGGCTCAGGGCGGAGCGAGCTGGACGAGCTGCAGGAGGAGGTGGCGAGGAGAGCCCGCCAGCAGGAGCAGCTGAAGAGGAGGGAGGCAGAAAGGGAGGCGGCCATGGGATTCAACCCCAAACCTAGCAAGTTCATGGACCTGGACCAGCTGCAACACCAGGGTACGGAGGAAAGGGGGGGTAAAACCTGCAGGGAGTGGGCAGGAGAGTCATAGGAGACTAGAACCAAACACCAAAATCAATAGTTTGGGTTTCATTTTTAGATTTTCACTTGAAAAAGTCGTTTTCTTCATGCACAGTAGTTGTAGACACGGCCAGATGTCTGAATCAGTGAGAAAATTTTTTTATTTTTTTTTTGTCCGTGTTAAAAGGTCAAACTGCATTTACATCTGCACACGGCAAGTGTGCATGTTTTAAATCCACCTGAGAAAATCTTAAATTTCACAAACCAGAACACGGGTGTTGAAGTTGCAGGGATGTGGGGCCGTTTTGATGCCGTGCGTCATTTCTGCGTGTATTTTTAAATTCAAATGTTGCCCTTTGCCGTTTAAGGTCATGACATCACCTGTTGTGTAGCTCAGTTGTCGTGGTGACGTGTTCCTGTCTGACCTCCTCTCTGTCCTCATTCCCATCTGTTGGCCTCTCTCTCCATCTGTCTGGCTCCAACGCCAGGTTTTACTTCCTCTGTTAGTTTGGTGAGAGTCACCACGACTCGTACGATATAATAATGGAATGTGTGTGTGTGTGTGTGTGTGTGTGTGTGTGTGTGTGTGTGTGTGTGTGTGTGGTGTGTGTGTTAGTATACCTGAATCCCAGTCAGGCCACTCTCAGGGTGTTTCCATTAGGAATCCCAATCCCATTCCGATGTGAGAGGTCGGACATCCTGACAGCTCTGAGGAGTTTACAGTGTGTGTGTTTCTTAGTATAAAAAGATATTGTGTGTGTGTGTGTGTGTGTGGTTTTGCATCCATGTTTGACGACACGACTTCAGACACATTTTCTTCTTCAGATGTTCACAGAATAGCCATCTTTGCAGAGATCTGGCGCGAACAGAACGGTCGATCTTAATTGCCTCATCTATGATCTCATGTTGATCACTTTGTGATGGATTACGCAGCAGTAATCCAGGAGGTCTCAATAGTTTTCTCTTATAAGTTTTTGAACGGCAGGAATATGTCCTCTCCTGGCGTCTTTTCTTTCATGGACAGAACTGTTAATAGCGCCTCCTTTGCAGTCATACCGGTCGATCACCATCGACGTATTGATCGCCCCGGCTGTAAGCGCTCAGATATTTTGCTGTTTGCACAGAAGTCCTGAGTTCCATCTTTTCACCTGACGGACGGCTGCACGTTTAGTTCTCAAGTTCTTGTCATTTGGAGCCTTTTTGGTTTTCATTTGATAGGAAAGAATATGAATGACAGGAAACTGGCTTGCATTTTCAAAATAGAAGACGTCACTTTGAGGTAAAAGCCCCGTCGGTTGTGGCGTTGTCGGGCTTTAGGGTTCTGCACAGTTTGCATGGAGTTCTGATAAATACAGTTTACTTTATGTACTTTATGTACAAGTGCAGCTTTTTTTGTGGACTGAAATGACAAACTGAATCATGTGTGAAACACCTCCGGCGCTGTGACACCACAGTCAACGCCATCCATACAGTCATGATCCCCAGAGGTTGAGCCCTGATTGATCCGTGACGTTCTCTAAATACAACAGAGCAAGAAAAGCGGGATGAAAAGGTGCAGAAATGGGATGAACCAAATCCACAAAAGACTAATAAACAGACAGGAAGTAGAACGGTGACAGGAAGCTGCCACTAAATAAAGCAGGAGGTGATAAAACTAAACTCCAGTGAAATGAATCGAATTTAAAAGTCAAGTTCATGATTATTTAAATCTGATATGCGAATTTCAGACTTGTGACTTGACTTGAGACTATTATTGTGTGTCCATGTGTTTTCAGATTATATTTTTCTGTGTGTGTGTGTGTGTGTGTGTGTGTGTGTGTATCTGAGACTCATATGAGCTGCTGGTGTGTGTGTGTGTGTGTGTGTGTGTGTGTGTGTGTGTGTGTGTGTGTGTGTGTGTGTAGGTTTTCCCCTCCAGCTAACTAAATCTAAATCAGGGATTATTACGTTGTGTCCTGTTTGTCCTCCTGCGTGTGCTCCAGTGTGTCCACCCTCATGTACCTGACACACACACACACACACCCACACACACACACGCACGCACACACCCTGTGAGTACACTCAACCTTGATGAAGTTAAAGGATGCCTTGCCAGCGAACAGATGGCATCACTATCGGTGCGATTACGTAACAGAATTTCCCACATCCCTATCAATGGTTTCAGGCGAGCTGCGAACAACCTGCCGCGGTGTTTAGAGGACGTTACAGCCAACGGCAACAACAGAGCCTCATTTATTCCATCTCTATCAATCACAGTCCGTAAAAAGCCAGGATGGACGATGGCTGCTCTTTTGTTGCTCCTCTGCATCTTTTTTTTTTTATCACTAACCATTCATTCAGGGTGCGTTCTCAAGGCGACGGCTGCAGGAAGTTTTCCCCAAGATCAAAATCAAATCTTTTTTCCTCCGTCTGTGGCTTCATGAACGTAGCATCCTCTTTACTCCACATTTATCAATCTTAA
Organism: Antennarius maculatus; assembly: GCA_013358685.1. Taxonomy (NCBI): domain Eukaryota; kingdom Metazoa; phylum Chordata; class Actinopteri; order Lophiiformes; family Antennariidae; genus Antennarius; species Antennarius maculatus. The sequence goes on along the minus strand of CM023626.1, from coordinate 16,598,949 downwards.
CTTTTTGACTAACAAGCTGTAGAACAGGTTAGCATCCAGTATTGATGACGGTAGAGTTGCAAAGTGAAAAATTTAGGAATTAATACGAATAACTCACGTATGTAAAGGGATAACAACGGCCACTGCTGGCAGAGGTCGGAATTACAGAGTAATGTTAAATTATCCCGTCATTCCCACACACGCACACACAGTCATATTGTGTGTTTGTTAGCACGATCCAGGAAGTGAATTTAAGAATCTACCAAATCCCACCCTTCTCTGCTTCTGATTGGTTCATCGTGACGATGAAGTTTCACCACCTTGTGGTTGTCAGAGTGGTTAGATCAAAAATACGAGCAGCTGATATTCTCTCTGAAATGAAACCTAAAACAGCATCGATAATTAATATCAAGACGTGTTTGAGTCAGTTTAACTTGATTTAATTTTAATTCTCCCCTTAGACATTATATTATTATATTCTCGTACTTTCCCACATGAGCCGGAGGGTAATGCATGCCGGCCGTCTCATAACCACGTCCTTCTGCTCTGTTCCTCCATCCTGTCGTCCGTCCTGTCCCCTCCTGGCGTTACGTCTCTCCGTCTTCTCTCTTTTCTGACCCCCCCCCCCCTCTGTTGTTAACGTCCTCAGCTGTGCTCAGACCCCTGCATGAGGCTAACGCTCATAGCGGATTGGCTGTAGCTGCGTGCATGAGGAGCACTGGGGGCCCAATCAAACGCAGGCAGGAACAGGAAACGGAACGGGAGACAGGAAACGCCCGCCCACAGGGGCCCCGCAGGTACCAACCACTGTCCCCCCCTCTTTATGTCGTAAGTCTCCACAGCGTTGCCATGTCTGAAACCCACCACAGACCCCCCCCATCCTCCTCTCACCTGGTTTATGTGGTTGGGGGAGGGGCTTCAACACACCTCAACAACCTCATGTGTGTGTCTGCGGCTGTACGCCTCACATCCAGTGTGTGTGTGTGTGTGTGTGTGTGTGTGTTTGTTGCAGTGCGGTAAAACGGCGTGCTTTGCTGGGCTCTGTGTCGCTGTGGAGAATAAAAAGAGAGAGACGGAACGTTTCTCCACTCGTCTGCGCTTCACTGCTTCCCCTCATTGTTGTCGTGATGCCAAGGCTACACTCCGCTCTGTGCGCCGCAGATCTGTCCCCCCGTGACCCGTGAAGCTGCGGCCCCGTCGCTGCTTTTTTTCAGTCCTGTGATTCCTGTTTGTTTTGTGTCGCTTGTGTTATTTGTGTGTTTGTTTCTTTTCTGCTCTCTCTGTGTGTGTGTGTGTGTGTGTGTGTGTGTGTGTGTGTGTGTGTGTGTGTGTGTGTGTGTGTGTGTGTGTGTGTGTCACAGGAAGTCAGTCAGTCTCCTCCTGATGTGTTAGGAGGTGGAACGCGAGCGTCAGCAGAAAAGTTTCTGCTCAAGGACTGCAGAGAGAAATTCTTTTTCTTATTTGAGACGACGGTACAGTTGGTCGAGGATCAGAGAAACATCACTTTTCACATTCAGTCCACTTAAACGATAACAACTAGACTTTCCAGAACTTTTTAATGGGCGTCCTGCTAATGTTAGGCTCAGAATTTATTTTGGGAACTCATGACGTCTTTTTTGACATTTAAGCGATTAGTTAAAAAAAAAAAAAAAAAAAGACGACAGCAGAGCGGTTGATAAAATCGAATTAAAAGTATTAATGTAAGTAAAAACACCCTCAGGCCGACACGGAGTAGGAAAATTGGAAGTATGTTCTCCATCCCGGCCCCGATGTGTTCAGAGGAGGATGAATCTTTAAAAACGCTCTGAAGCATCTTGAGCTACAAAACCGGCCTAATTTATGATAATTACAACGTGTGCTAACTTATTCATGCCGGCGTTGGTTTAGTCGTCTCGCCTTCACAGCGAAATTTAAATTGGGAGCAGAAATTTCTTAAAAAATGTAGGTCCAAACGGCGACGAGCGAGATGAAGACGAAGAGGAGGAGGTAGAGCTCGGTGCCTCTTTTATTACCTTCCTCCTCTCCTCTATTGATCAACACGAGCGTCTGATTTATAGCTCGCTGCTGCAAAGCCTGCTGGGTAATTACGAAGACTGAAAAGAGATGGAGAGAGTTAATATGGGGGATGGGGGGGAGGGGGGGCGCTCACGTAGACATAAACGGGTTCCGTGTGCACGCCCGCTTTAAAAATAGACACATGAAATTTACAGACTTGCGATCACATACACTAGTTTAGCGGATGTACACACACACTCACACGCCATGATGGAGTGTGTGTGTGTGTGTGACGTCTGCGCAGAGAGAAGCTGCTAATGTTCAACATTTATCACACACACACACCTCATATCAGTGCATGTAAATCAATAAAGTAATATAGCGGCCCGCTGAGGCTGACTTCCTGTAGACTGCAGGAGTGTGTGTGTGTGTGTGTGTGTGTGTGTGTGTGTGTGTGTGTGTGTGTGTCTGAGTGTGGCGGCTCTGCATGGCTCTCCGATCCCACACACACACATACACACACAGGCGCTTTGCACAAGGCTGCATCATGGTACGACTGCCTAGACGTGTGTGTGTGTGTGTGTGCTCGTGTATCCTCGTGCGCTGTCGTGACCTTCCCACAATGCAGCAGCTCACCTGACGTCAGAGCTGCGTCTCTTTCCCTCCCCCTGACTCCCCCCCCTCCCTCTCTTTGTACTCCAGTGAACAGCCTGGCCCGGTCCAAGTACTGCTGACGCCCAATCAGGAAGAGGAAGAGGAGCAGGCCACGCCCAACCAGGAGGCTGCTCTAGGCCCAGACCCGCCCCCTCCTCCTCCGCCCTATCGGCCCGCCCCCCCTCGACCCTCGCTCACCCTCAGCATCCCTCACCCCTGTGCCCCCTGCAGCCGAGGGGAGGAGGAGGAGGTGGGTGAGGATGGGAGGGAGGGGACGGGGGTGAGGCTGTGTGAGTTGCTGCAGGCTGGGGGGGTGAGCGTCAGACCCTTGGGGAAGCACCTCGCCATCTCTCTGCCCTCGCTCCCTCTGCGTCTCTGGGATACACACCCCACACACTCCACGCACACACACACTCCCCCTCCGACCTCCGCTCCTCCCCCGTCTCCCCCTCTAGAAGCCTCTGAGCAAAGGAAACCTGTCACCCCTCTGTGGCAGCCACCTCAGCCCCACCTCCCCGTCGGGTGGCCGAGGCCCACCCCCCCCCAAGCCGCCGCCCCCTCCGACGGCGGCACCCGCCATTGGTCCTCCTGGAGTCTGGACCGCCCTGACGCCGTGGTGACGCCGTACGACACCCCGCCGGACCGCTGCATCTCCATCAGGCCGCAGGCGTCTGGCCAGCGCTACACTGACAGTTGCCAATCTTCTCCAGGGCACTACAGCTCCCAGCATGCCCCGGGGCAACACAGCGATCCCTGCTGTAGCCGGGAAGAGACTGAGCTGTCCGAGCTCGACACCCTTTACCGAGCCAGTCTGCTGGCTGGAAAGACAGGTACACACACACACACACACACACACACACACACACACACTAGAATTCCGCCTTTGGATATTTTATTACAGAAGGAGCGACCAACTTTGCATCCTTATAAATTAATTATTCCCTATCAGGCCAAGTGGGGGGGCGCTACGGGGGGGGAGGGTATTCTTAACTTCCTGTTGGTTTGTGTTGGTTATTTATATTTTTTTAGTCGTCAGGGACTGTTTTCCTTTCCTTTCCGTCGCCATGGAGAATGCTGACTCAGCCTTTTCGTGTAATCCAGGTTGCAGCCCGTCAGAACGACTCATCTCCAGGGTGGGGGGGCAGGTCCGCTCAAGGACCCCCAACGCAGACATGGAGAGGAGCGTGTATGGGGCAGACTGCACCGGCAGCCCCACCTACCTCAACAAGGTAACGCCATCTCCACGCCGTCCCATCCTTCCACCTGCAGGCCCCGCCTCCTCTGACATCAGCATCTCCTCTTTTGTCCTGCAGCCAGTCACGTTGAAGGATCTGCGTTTTGGGGTGGAGCCTGATCAAAACTTGCGGCGAATCGGACGCAGCCTGAGCGGCACCGTGGTGGCGCCGCGCCGCAGCCGCCTGACCGCCACCCGCAGCTTTGTGAGTGTTGCTGCCTGTGCTCTGCTTCCCCCGTGTGGCCGTGTGATTGAACTGCATCTGCCTGATGTCCCGCCATGACACTTGACGCATTGCTTCTTCTTCCCCCACCCCTCCTTGTTTGTCTTGTTTATTCCTTTGTCCTCTTTTCTGACTTCCAATCTGTCGTTCTCTCTCTCCACCCGTCTTCCTCCTCTTCCTCCTGTCTCTCTCTCTAAGGTGAAGCAGGCTGATGTCAGTGCCTCTTCCTGCTTACTCCCTCTCCTCTGAGTCCCTGTTGCTATTCCACCATCATCTCCTCCTTCACCTTCATCACCAACACCTCCTCATCACCACCTCCCTTCACTGCTTCCCAGGTAAACATGGTGCTGAAGTCATGTGACGGTGCGCCTTATAGTTCAGTGCAGCTTATAGTGTGTAAAATACTGTACTCTTAACGCCAGATGGGTTTTAAATGAAGTTTAAACCAAATGTTACTCATCTGGCACCAAAGCAGGATTGGTCTCCAGAATATTATGGGATGCTCACTGGTTTACATGAAGGCATGGATGACAGAATCCTGGTTTTGTCTGAGTTGACATTAAAATCCTGGTTTTCCCAAACCTGGATAATATAATCTGAGTCCCCAGAATTCATGTTTCGCTCGCTTCAGATCCAGAAATCTGGATTCTGTTACCATTAGCATGAAGATGAACCGTTCACCTGTCCTCCTCCCCTGACTTGTTCCTTTGCCCCCCCCCCCCAGGAGCTGTCGGGCGGCGCCGGGACGTTCTGGCTGTGTCTGACGGGGGTGAAGCTGCCCTCCGATCCGGGTCCTGCTGTGCTCCACTAACATCCCGTCTCCACACGGGGGCAGCAGCGCCGGGTCCTCGCCTCCACACGGACGTGGGATCGGCCTCAGGAGGACCAACTGCCCCCCCCCCCCAAACGACACGCAAACACATGCACGCACAAACGCACACACCTCCCTCAGCGCCTGCAGCACCCCTGCTTCGCCCTGCCTCCCTTTACCTATTATTCTGTCTATGCAGTCTAACTACCCCCACCTCCCTTACGTCTTGGGACTGTTGTTTGACCCCCCCCCACACTAAGTTCCAGGTGTGAGGGTGCAGTCAGCCTGGTCAGCATGCCGCTTTAGTGTCAGGTTGGTCATCGACCAGCCGGGTCCGACTGGGACTCCAGGACTCGGCAGAATCGTCCTTCACCCCCCCCCCGACCCCCCCACATCCGCTGGACCCTCAACTTGGGGGGAGGCTCTTATCAAGTAGCCACACCTCTTCCTCTTTCTTCACGGGCATTTCCTGTTGGACGCACACGTAGCAGAACTGTTTTAAATGGACAGCCATATTTTTCTCTCTAGGTTTTTGGATTCGTCCCCCCGCCCCTGCCCATCCCGACCCCCCCCGCCACCCCGCCTTCAACCCGAGACGAACTCAAACTAAAAGTTGTGTACAGAAACATTCATGTATGAAACCTGTATGTTAATTAATAAGACCTTATGGAATGTTGATGATAATTAATGATTAACTTAAAGTGGTACTTCCTCATGTCTGCATTTCAAATAGGAGTGGAGTACACTTCACAAGTGTCTAGCTGGAATTTCTGCCCCCCCCCCAAAAAAAATCCACTTGCCGACCCAACGACTCTCCCATTTCTAGCGGGAGATTGAACCAGAAAAGCGTTTCCTTTCTCTCTCTCTCTCTCTCGCCATCTTTTATTCGCGTTTGCTTCGTTTCTCTAGTGGGGGTGGGGAGGGGGTCCAGGGGAGAGAGGGGAGGGTGAGATAAAATGACATTATATAGCTAAGGAAACCCTTTCTTTTAGGCTTTATTGTGGAAAAAAGAGACGACTCAAGTGCGCTTTGCGAGGTTGCTCGATGTTGATGGTTTTACTCAAAGGCCTCAGGTGAACTTAAAGATTCACTTTATTATTTATTTGCCCCCCCCCCAGGACAGAGACAGCCTGAGACATGTCTGATATGAATATGCTTTATATAATATGTATGTATTAGAGGTATATTTTCAGCCAGTGAGCTATCTTCAGAGATGTCAACCATTCCTCAGCTGTATGAAGTTATCACGCCGACTTAATTCTCTCCTCCCTTTACCGAGGAGCCTTCTGACATGTGTAGAGTACATTTATTATATTGTTTATTCTATCAAATATCACATAAAACTACAAAAATCCTCATAAAACAACTGACCAATATATAAAGTTCAAGAGTTTCTTGATGTTGATTAATTGTTGTAACTAAACCAAAGGTTGGCACTTAACTCAGAAAGCATCTTTACCATCACTGTTTTTCGTTTTTCATTTAGGTTCAGTGTTTGTTTGTTTGTTTGTTGTTTTGGATTCTGGATGTGGGAGAATGTAGCCAATTGTAGCGCATGAGTCCGCTATGCAAATCAACCTTCCCTCATGATCCTGTATCAGAGACAGTCAGGAGGCAGACACACCCACCCACGGAGAGGAAGAGGAGGAGGAGGAGAAGGAGATCTCATGTTTAATGCTACTGGTGAACTTTGCTGTTCTGCATCTACAACTGTTCTGACTGACGGAATGCGTAAAGAGAGCAAAAGGAAGTGGGAGAGAGCGAATGAATGTAAATGTGTGTGTTTGTACATGAAGGTCAGCGACAGAGGAAGAGGAGGCTGATTGTGTGTGTGGGTGTGTGTCGAATGTGTGTCAGTTCTGGGGTGGTGTTGCTCGGGGAAAGAGGGAACCTGTATTTTTGCAATAAAGTTATTACCAATGCACTCCCACAGGGGGCGTAACCACTGGACAACCACGTGTCGTCATTCAGTTTTTAAATCCTACATATTTTTGATAAAAGCTTTAAAATGTTCCAAATTAAAAAGATAAGCGCATTTAAAATCCTCTCCAAATTGTGAATAAATTAATGTTATAGTTTGTAGAATTACACAACAAGCACACTATCAACAGAATATAATTATTGGGTAAATATGACATTTCAATAATATATGAGCTCATTTACCTAAATCCACAAATAATGACTGCTATATTTGCTGCAAGTACAAGACAGACCTAAACAATTATAAGATAACAAGTTGACTGCAGAATTTATGTGGAGGAGGACAAATAACAGTTACCTGGAGAAAAGCAGTCAAATAATATAGAGTAAATGAATTAAAAAATTATATTTAATTCATTCATAAATGAATAATTTGTCTTGGACGTGGATACCAATGTTTCTGCTGGAATCTGCAGTTCGCCTCCTCGCCACTAGATGTCAGCAAAGATCATTTGGACATCACCTTCAAGAGCTCCCACTCATTCACAGAAATATTCATACACATGCACAAGAAAGATTGTAGTCTGAGATTTTCTTGACGTGATGTATTAAAGTTTTTATTAAGAAAACAGCAAAACTGCTCATAATTTGGTGAAGAGTAATTTAATTATAGGTAATAAAGTACCACTGCATTATATATCTGATAAAACTGACATTGTGATGTTTTTACTTTTGGAAAAAATACAGCAATTTTCACCAAATGAGTAACGTCAGACAAATAAAACCTGTGTTGATGCTGTGAAACTGTAAAACCAGGAGGACAGATGATTCCCTTGCTAAACACAAACATGTTTTTTCTTGCTGCCCTGAAGGAAAACCAAAGCACTAAAGTTCACCATCCTGATGAAGTTGTTAAGAAGACGGATGAGGTCGCGGCAAGAGCAAAACGTAAAAGCCGTAGAAGGAGAAATGAAATTTAAATAGAAATTTAAATGAAGCAATAAAGGAAGAGTTCTATCAACCTCCGACTGAGGTTCAAATCGCACCATAATTACATCTCAATAGTAAAAACTTCTCATCTGTGAAGATTCATGGGAACATTTAGGCGCCTCCTTCAGGGAGTAACTACATCTGAAAGTTTCCAGGGCAAGGAAACAGCTGATGAAGCATGAATGACACATCAGCTGGACACAAAGCTGAAACTCATCCAGAAATAAATAAAACAGGAAGAAGCCCCGCAAACGCAAACTGTAAACAGTCTGACAGCAGACGACAGCGATCAAGAACATTTTAGCTGCTGAAAAGTTTTATTGGGAAATTTATTCCCAGACAAGAATCTGAGAACTGTGCAAAGCGGCTGATGGAATTTTGAGTTTTCTGGTAAATCCGTTTTCCATTTGAGACACTGAGCTGACAGCACGAAATGTAGAATTTGTTATTTCCAAAATTTGAGGATTGCCAAATTCTTCAGTTCATCCTCCGGAGAAAAGAATCAATTGGTTTCCTCTGGGCTTCCTGGAGGCTGAGGTATTCCAGACATTTCCAGTTCCTCCCAGAGGACCTTCAGGTGTTTCCAGGATACGCTCCGTAATCCCTCAGGGTCCTCTTCACACTCTAATCCCAGCTGAGGCTCCCAAGAACCTCCTTTTCAAATCCCTGCAGCATCTCCAACAGCTCTGAAGCACAGAACGCTTCAAGAGGACAGACGTCTAAAGAAGATGTTCTAATCCTGATGTTCAGTTTAGCTCCATGTCAGATTCCAGCCAGCAATTTGTCAAGAAGGAAGATGGACTCCCAAGAAGATAAATGCTGAAGCTTATTGGTGACAACTTTTGAAGTTGTCACCATGTTCACAAGGTAAAAACAAGGACCTCCACTCAGACCCGATTCAGGGTTGGAGAACAGGCGTGGTCAGACCCAGTAGAACCAGCAGCCTCTCAACATCTCACCATTTCCTCTTTTGCTCTTGACGGTCCCAACACTCATAACTCAAACAGCAGCAAAGGTTCTCTGACTTCAACACTTCCTGGAACGAGCTTTGACGATTCCACCTCATCTCCGCATTTTCCCTGCTGCTGCATCTTTCTGTACATTATTGTTTTTAATAGTTTTTATTCCAAATATTCTTGCAGACCGGCCCTTCAAACCCACACGGACTGATGGTGTCATGTTCCCGGACAGCTTCATCTAAATCTAGGCAAAAATCTGGACCAAAGAAGAATTAATCTACATCAAACTGACGTTCCTCCTAAGGATAAACAAAGGGAAGGCGAGGAGAAATGCTTTACAGTAACGTCCATTTAGGACCTGTACAATAAGATTTATAAGGCTGGGATGTGACTCCTAGATAAACATTTGGAGGAGAACGTGACCCCATCTCTGGATAAATAACGAATAAAAGCAGCCAATGACATGATCATGGTCTCCATCCATCCTTCCTCCTCCTCACCCTCGTCATTCCTCTCATCTCCCACCCTCTCCTCACACTGCTGCCGGTGAGGTGCTGGTGGTGCGTTCAGGGCCTCAGCTGCACGCTGTAAAGTCGTGCACGTGCGGCCGACTCACGTGCCGAGCGATGCCAGTGAGATACTCACGCTCTCCGGAGGAGAGTCACCACGGGCTAAAAATAGCAGCGGCGGTGGAGGGAGGGAAGCTGAGAGGACGACGGCAGAGGAGAAATAGAGTCTTGTGGGTTATTTTTATCTCAGGCGTCAGCTTCCTGCATCCCAGACACGTCTTCCAACCTGTAACGACCTCAGACGTTTGATTGGTCTGTGTTTTCTGACTTGTGTGCACCCGGGTTGGAGTTGTGGAAACTTTTCCTTCATTAGAACTGGTTGTGTCTTTCAGAGACACACAAACTGATCGTCCGTGGTGCTGATTCGCCCATGTGGCGAGGTTCATCTCTTAAGGATGAATTCTTTACCTCCTACGGGCGGCGATGGCCAGAAATCCAACATTCCAAAACCAAAATCTACAGCCGCATGTCAGAGCATCTGCAATGAAACTCCGTCACGTTACCACGGCAACCTGCATCACCAATTAGTTCCTCGCCCGTGCAAAGACCGCTCCATTCATTCTCTCCTTTAATCAGTTCATTCACCAGCAGGTTCAACGTGCGACTGGATTCCATCTCACACACACAGCTGGAGGAGGACTGAGTTTTTCCAAGTAGTTGTCCCCACAAGGGTCCCAGCTCCCCCCAAAAGAAGGACACCCCCACCCCAGTTTCTAGATTCTTTCACTATGAAAACCTGAACTTGGAACTTCGATGTCACCATCAGCTTCCATTGCTGAGAAGATCAGTCCATGACATTTGGATTTAAACAACTTCCTAACAATAAATGAACCCATGAGAGTCTATACTGAGAGTCAGTATTTTTCTGGATTTGGACCCGTTTCTTCTTCTCTCTACCATCTTTCACCTCCGTCTGTTGTCGTGTGTGGGCGGACAAGGTTATTATAGCACCATCAAACAATTCCCGGATCGGAATTGGCTCTAAATTTAGTGACATAATGGCTGAAAGATGTGTGCGAACAGGAACCATTAAATTGTTGATCAGTCGCTGCTTTGGATTTGGATAGCAGGACTGCCCCCGCTGTGGTCGGGCAGGATGGAGCCCTTCTCCTCCACCCTGCAGGAAACCACCCTTTAATCCGTCACAATAATGCCTGACGCCAAGATCCAGAACGGATCTCTTTCTCTACTCTTTCTCTCATCATTTCATCGTCTTCTTTGCTCTTCCACTCCGCCTCGTAAGCCGGCCCATCAGTCATCCTCTCCGTCAACTGGGCTCTTCTAGGTCTGTTTACAGTCGGCACTATTTGTCTCCCTTTAAATCCTCCTCCACGGCTTCCTCCTCCGATTGTCTGAGATCTCCCCAAGTCGTTGCTCCAGATCCGGTAGCTTAACTGTGCCCCATCGCTCTGGCGGCGGAGGCCGGCCTGTTAATAAAATACCCAAACAATCGATAGAAATGTCGCCCGAAGACGAAAAAAATACATTACGTTTAAATGTCAAACAAAATGGGCAAAATGGTCAGATGAAACCCGAAGGACCCGCTTGTCAAGCTGATGGATGTGGAGTGTCAGCGTGTGTTAGTCTTTATTAATACACTCGCCATCTGGTGCCACGCAGCCTCAAGGAGGTTAAAAATGGCGCCTCTGGTTGGGCTGAAGGTTAGAGAGGCGTCGTTGATGTGAACATTTCATTTCCATACCGCTTCCTCTGCTTTCGGGCATCAAGGGGGTTTGCTGGAGTCTATCCCAGCAGATTTAAGGGCGAGAGACACTCAGAACACGTTGCCAGGGCATCGCAGAACCACACAAAAGACAAACAACCACTCACACCTACGGACAATTTGGAACAGACTACAGTAATCCCTCGCGTATTCGCGCATCAACATGCGCGGCTTCACTGCATCGCTGATTTTTAGTAGGTAGTCACATGATACCATACCCGCATTCTGTTGGTTGACGGCATCTGGAAGTGCATTACGTTCCGTGAGTCTCGGAACGTAGCGCACTTCTGTGAGACACAAAAGTGCTTTAAAATGTCTATCAGAGTGTGGGAAAAGGTAATACAGATAGAAGTTGGTTTAATATCAGTATGGGAAGGGTTCATAAACATTTAAATTACCGTAAATGATAACAAATAGTTTGTCACTCTATCGCGGAATTTCATTTTTGCGGCTGGTTCCTGCTACACTTTAAACGTAAGTAACGAGGGATCACTGTAATCCACCTGAATACTTGTTTTTAGAGGTGAGAGGAAACCGGAGAACCTGGAGAGAACCCATGCAGACACGGAGGAGAACATGCAAAACTCTGCACAGAACAGGACTCGAACCTCCAACCGGTCCATCGAAGGACTTCAGAAAGGCTTTCTCGACAGATGGAGTGCCATCGGCACTGCAAGCAGGAAGAAGCTCCGATAGGTCAAATTAGTCTCCGCCCCCTCCAGGTCTCCATCTTTATATTTGGACTGCGCCTCCTCACACATGAATGGAGCTCCTAGAGCTTCTGTGGTGGTTCAGGCTTTATCAGGATCTGACATTTGGGACTTCCTGCAGGCCGTTGCTGTGGTTCCACCCAATAAAGATTCACTCACAGATGGACGGCTTCCTCAGCGGGCGCCCCGGGCATCAAACCTCATGGTCTTTTGGTATTTTCTCCGGCGTACATTAGATTTCTGATAAACCCACAGGAAGTCTTCCCGGCACAGAAGGCTTTGTGGACCACATGACATGTCTTCACCGTCTTTACAGAGAGACGGAGGAGATCAATGAGGTCTCACGTGTTCCACTGAAGGGAAGCATCGCGCCTCCCCAGGCTGGTTTCTCCTGCTGCGACCTCCCAATATTATCACCTCTCATGTGGTGAACCGAGGGCGCGTTTGATCCCAATCAGAGTTTGCGATTACTGGAAAAGATGAACCAAGATGTTTTCTATTCTGTTTTCCTGGAGGATTCAAGGAGAGGTGGTGGTGGGGGGTGTTTTATGACGATGAAATTACAGTTTCTGCACATGGAAGCGTCCAGCAGCTGTTTCTGGTTAAACAAGAGGATGGGGTTGTTTCATAGGAGTCCGTATCTGCAGGGATGACTCCCACATCCACGCCAGACACCTGAGTCGTAATCTGAGAGGGATTATACTGCAGCAACCTTTGTCAATATGATTCAGGTAAAAAAAAAAAGTAACAGCCTGCAGATTGTTAGAAATATTCAACACATCTGGTTGTCTGAAGGAAATAAAAACCTCCCTTCCTCTAAAGCTCCACAAATAACACCAATATGATATTTATTAGCTGCTCACGCAAGAAAAAATATGAAGAGGCACAAACAGCAAAATTGATAAATATATCTGTACTAAAATTGTTGTTTTGGGAATTAAATTATAGTGAAAAAACAACTGTCCATGCATGAAATGGAGAAGCAACCTCCTCCCCTCCCCCAAGGCCAAACAGTCTCTTTTAATTAAGTTAAACCATAATCTCGGTTCCAACGACACATGTGCACCATGTAAAAGTTTGCCTCAAGGTTCTGTGAGAGTAAATTGAAAATAATCATCATCCTGCTCTTCGTCCAGATCCACTCGTGCACAAAGTTTGCGTTTGATCATTTCATGCTTTCAGGATAAAAATGCACACAGTGAAAGCAAGTAGAGAAATGTCCAGAGTGTTTAGCTCTGTTTCCATGACAACTGTGCTTTTGGAGGACCTGAAAATGCAAAGTTCCAAAAATAACAACAACTAAAGAATGGGAAAATCAGTGGCGTTTGTGTTGCAGAATCAGTTGGTTTAGATTTTATTGCGATACCGCTGACATTTCATTCTGTAGATTTTGAAAGGGTGCAGCGCCAACTAGTGCCCTGGCATGCATACTGCAGCTTTTCCAGACATTTCTGTGGATCAAGAGTCAAAAAGTTGTAACTTGTTAAATCTCAAAGGTGAAACTTCAATCGTCAATAAAACTGTTGCGTCAGTCTCTTTGTGTCTACATTAACGCTTGGATGTTGATCTTCAACCCCTTTTTCCACTTTTATACTCGTTACCCACAAACCTACAGCGATGGTTCTCTCCCATAATGCATTGCTCCACAGGCAAGACAGGAGCAGAAAGGTTTATCTGCCACCACCTCTTTCTGACAGTTGAACACGGATCCTTTAACAGTCACTAGAAGTCAGTTCTGACTCCATTTCTATTGAACACACACACACACACACACACACACACACACAACCTCCTAATCTCCTGTTTCATGTTTTTTGTGCCCCCGTCCGCCGGCTGTATGAAATCATTCTCTCTGCTTTAATCTCTTTGCCTGTTAGATGTGGAGTCCAGAGGGCGTCCAGATGCTTTGAGCTAATGCCATCAAATGAAGACAGTCACGCCGTTGCTCCTGTTTGCGTGTTCAACACAAACACAAAACATAACATCGTTCGATCTCAGACCTTCTGTTGATGCAGCGGCATCAGCAAAGCAATTTTTCTGACAATCCGTTGCAAGCTGGACAACTTCATCTTCCTCTCTTCGTAGGAAACCTCACCCGGCCTCGTCGCCAGGAAGATTAGAAGTCCCTCCGTTTCAGGATCTCACGACTCCATTCACATTTTTAACATCGAGCAACATTTTGAAAAAAAATACTGTATATTGCTGCGGCCTCAACAGAGAGAATCTGTGAGACCAATCACATCCGGCGCTCAAATTAAACTTCATGCAAGGAGAAATCCTCAAGAAGAATGACGGAATAAATTTAATTCAACTAGTGCTTCAAAGCTGCAAACATTGCATTTATTTATTGCTGCAATTTCTGTCCATTAATTAAATACAAACGCTTCAGAAATGATATATGATCACAGCTTCTCCCTTCGCTGCTCTTTGAAATAAAATATTGAGTAGTTTGTGGATCCAGGCCCTGGGGTCCTTTAAATGGGCTGGGGTCACTTCCTAATTTGCCGGCACTGGTCACAACCCATCCATGCATTTCCTTCCATATTTCATCCATATCAATAACGTTGATACCTCCCTCCCATGAGGATTTTCTTTGCAGGAGTCTTACCCTTTGACCTGCTCCCTCCTGCAGCAGTGATGTCATCCGTTGACCTTTACTGGGGGCAGATATCCGTGACCTCTGTGTTTACAGTGGCTCTCCTCATAACATGAAATGCATCAGCGTAACCGACCCGAGCCTCTGCTGCAGGTTTCTGGAATGCATTGGTGTGATGACGCGTTCCTCCAGGGCACCCCACACACCCATGTGGATGAATCGCAGGTTTTTCTCCTCATGCACCCTGAAGGACGACATTGGAAACGCTTCTTGCACAAATACGTCCTCTCTCATCTGTACCTTGGGCTCGCGGAATGGGGTACGACTTCCATCAATTCATCCCGCAGCTCGTGGGCCTCTGTGGCCTCCCATTATATTGGACGCCTTTGAAATTCCAGACGTGCTTGGCCGTGTGATCGTATACGCTCATGGAAGCAATCTGAGCGCACAGCCTCTGCATTGTGTTCTCACCAATGATGACTGTCAAATCAGAGCAGTGTGACGACGTCCCTGTAATAAAGATACCTGTATGGAATAGCAAGTTACTTTTCTGTTGTGACCATTTTACATCCACTTTAGTGAATTTACAAGTTCTCCAGATGCATCGATGGGATCCTTCTCACCTGGTTATTAATAAGCTGTTCAGATCCTCACCGTCTGCTGGGGTTTAAAATAAGACACTTAAACCCTCCTTCAAATATATTGTTGAGAAAGTTGTTGCACACCCATCCTTTTTGTGTAAATCTGCTCAGATGAGTACTTTGTGAAACCAAAAACAGCCAAACCGCTGGATCCTGTGATATATCACGTTAGACATGAGATTTTATCAGGAATCCGGCAGCTGACTCTGCACCGAATCCATCTTTTTGGAAGAAAACAGTCTTGTGCTCAAGTATATTTAAGATTCCTCTTCCAACATGTTCACAGCCCTTATATTCTTGATAGATCTTCATGGAAACAGAAGCAAAACAACACACCTCGGAACACTTCTTCGTGACCCTCTACTCTTCTCTAGGTCGTTCCCTCGTGGATCCGCGCCGCCCTCATGACATCCAAACTGTTCATTTACGGTTTCAGAGTCAGGCCATCTGGTTTCACGCTTCGTCTTCAAGAAAGGCCATTTTGGGAGCTCTTGGAGGGGGGGGTCCCCTGGTGGCCATGAGGGCTCAGATGGCTCACGCTTGAAGCCGTGATACCAGCTGTTCATGTCCACATTCACCAACCCTCACAAAACAGACGAACCCTCTTCCAGAGCAGTTTGGGGTTAGCGTCCTCCCAGAGGACCTTTCAGCATGAAGACTACGGGGATTGAACCCACGGCTGACGGCTGCTCTGCCACCTGAGACTCAATCAACGCAACCCGGACCTGGAATGGCACCAACTAACAACCACAACCAATCGATACCAACGAGTCTCTGGGTATTTGCCAACAAATGATGCACAGGCTGCAGCATCTTGGTTAGATTTCAGGTTGCATTTCCTCCCCTCTTTCACCTTCCCATGAAGGTTTGCTGCTTAAAGTGAATAGCATTTCTGATGACTACTTTCTGAAGACCTTTATGTGATCCGGATCCTTGTGACCAAAAAAAAAAAGGATTTTCTTGTGCTCCTTTGCTGCTGTTTGCATGCATTTTTTAAAAAGTCGTCAATTATGCAATCCAGGTGAGATGGCGAGAATTGCTCCTGTCTTGACAGGTGTTGATGTGTAACAGAGGTCGCGTCCTGGAAGCCTCCCAGGGACTCCAGTACGCCCACACTTCTCACACGACCGTTTGAAGTCCATTACCGTTCGAAGTCCATTACATCAAACACCTGGCGCCCCCAAGACGACGCTTCCAACCAGAACTTCCCAGGAGCAGACATGGACGGCAAAATGAGAAGAAAATGTTCTGTCTGCAGACCCTGGAGATGCTTTTTCATACAATTAACTTCATGGACAACATCTGAAAAAGCTTTTACTGGCTTTTGTTTACTCTTCCTTTTGTGTTTGAATGAACGTTCTGCAGCCCACATCATTCATTCTTTGAATACCTTGTTATTTATATTTTTATTTTCTGCATGCATGTGCAGACATGATTTACAATAAGTGGAACATCCCTAGCCTCGTGCATGCATGCCACATGCCCAAAAATCAATAATTAAGCATTTGATATCATTTCCTCCCTCCTCATGGTCCCATGTTCCATGCATGAATGCACCAACTGGTTTTATATAGATTTTTTCATCACATTTGTTTCATTCGTTTCTGATTCCTTTGTTGCAGCGAAGACTCGTTTCCATGACGGAAACATGATGAAGTTTGCAAGAGGATCCATCCTGCGTGCTGCCAGGACAACCGATAAATTCCATCACATGTGTCCTAGAAACCGGCTGCTGGGATGATGTTGAACTGGTTGTTCTGGAGCGAGTCCAGGTCCCCGAGCAGCTTAGTGGTGTCGGGTTTGAACGCCGGCTCCTGCCAGCTGCCTGACGTAATTAAATGGAGAGGCTGGTTGATGCGTTGGGTATATTCCCCTGTACGGAAAGGGCAGCGGCAGATGAAACGTTTGGTTCCTGATGCACGTGCGGTGTTTCTTTTTGAAGATGCTGCCAAGGGCGTGACCCCTCCCCCCTAGAAATCTGTGTCTAATACTCCAATGCTGGTGTTACAGCATGACCAGTAAGACCCTTATGATTATTCATGCTAATCCGGCTCCCTTGAGCCAAACTGTGCCGTGCTTACTTTGGACTTTGGACATTACAGCAGTTGTATTGTAAAAATCCTCTGTAATGCCAGTTGGGAAATGTTAATAAGAGAATTTATATAACAGATATTCAGAAATCATTAAACTGACAAATCAACCAAGAGGTTTCATTTGTATGAAATCTGCAAGGGTTATATTTCATTCTTTCTCTGAGAATGGAAATAAAAATGAACACATGTAATTCCGTGAAATCGTTGGATTTTCCTTGAAAAATGGAGGGGGGTGAAAACAGATCAAAAATGACGACGCGTTGACGAAAGAGTCTTTTATTCTCAGGTTATTCCAGTAAGTCAGGGGTTGCTTAATGAGCTTGACATCTTGAAAAGGTGTTTTGACGTCTTGTTTTGAAGAGGTGAACACGTCAAGAGCTGAGAAACTAACAACCTCCTCGACCCCCTCCCCCCCCCCACGCCACTTCAGGAAACTCCTTTGTGCTTTCTGAAACATGAAGGGGAAGTCGCTATTGTTTTCCCTTTTTTTGTAATATTAAGAAAACAGCCACTGAGCTCCTCGCACTTTTGCGTCCATCTAAGTGCAGGATGTGGAGGTGGTATAAATACCTCAGAGAATGCACCAATGACAGGGCAGAGGAGGCTGCTAACAAAGGACCGGAAGGCTTCTGCTTCCTGCGGGGCCAACATCTGCAACACGATGATGATGTAAAGGTTCTACGAGAAGAAACCAGCGCACCTCTTCAGCTGCGAGCACCTCCATGAGCATCGATGACGGTCCAAGAGATGAGGATAGCAGTTCGGACCTTCAGTTCGCCAACGGGAAATGATGATACAGAAATGGTTTCAATGCAGCACAGGGGTTGGAGGTTTAATGTGTCCAGATGACCCACATCCTCCCCGCCTCTTTGGTCCTGGAGATGGCGCAGCAGGGCACATCGATCCATCGATGCAGCAATCTGCAGGTTCTCCTGGATGAGGGATGAATTTTAAAACCAGTCTGATCCGTCTCCACATTAATGGATGTGCTTCAGGGACTCTTCACTTATTAAGTGTCATCACCAGCAGCGAAGCAGCCGTTAGAACCAGCCCACATAGAGACAACCACCAGACATTATGCCAGATTTCGTCTCAGCTGACTCACGTACGGCCCCCCCGAGGTTCCCTCTTTTCATGTCATCCCTGTGAAACCTTTTTTATGATCTCATCGGAGAGAGCTCTCAGAAAGAATCGCGTTAAAAACACTCCAGGATTTGTTGTAATTAGACGGTGAAGAAGTTTTCTGGTGTTCACACACTGGTGACGGTGGTGGCTGATGGCTCTGACGAGGCTGATGAATACATGTGATCAGGTGGTGGTGCAGAAAGAGCAGATGCACACTTTCAGTATGGGATGGGTTCAAAACATGGGAATAAAATGTCTCTTGAGAGCTTCACAGGTTAGAAGACATAAAAATAGAAGCTCCCCCCATCCCGCAGGACTCACCTGAAGAATCCACAAACACCTGCACAATTCTTAATTATGGTTGCCTAAGTTTTGGTGATGATTTTCAAGTCTGTACTGATTATTTGGTTTGATTTCAACGAGTGTGAGACGACTGCTGCACAGTGATAGACGAGTTGTGTGATAGTGTAAGTGGTAAAAGGATGTTTGGAGAATTCTGCTGGTCGTCCACCTCGTCCAGGTGACTTGTTATAAGGAAGGTTGAGTTGACTGAGATTTTGATGATAATAAATCATCATCTGGGTCTTTTTCTGCTGTTAAATGTGGATGAAAAGGTTATGTTGACATTGAAATGCAGTTGTGTAACCCTCTCTTTCTCTCTTTTCATACGAAGCAAATATCTGCCTTTAATTCCTTTTACAGTGTAAATACAGATGAATATGATGCACAATTACCAAAGAATGACGGATGTTTCTGAAAAAGACAGAGAGAGAGACAGGTGGGCGTTTGTGTAGGTGAGAGGTGGAAAGAGAGAGAAATTAATCCAGAAAAGACATGATGTTTTGTAATTGTCAGGGTTTTGTTTTTTTTTGGTCGTATGTCCACCAAATATCTTCACAACCGTTGCAGATGGAAAGAAGAAAGAAAAAGCACATTACTCAGGCTGCAAAGGGGATGAAAATGAGATGATGACCTTGACCTTGAGAAAACTAGGTCAAGGTCAAATTTAAACTTTTTTACATTTTTTTGCGCATATCTCAGGAACCGGATGAGATAGAAAGGCAAAACAAAAACCGTTATATTCAAGGAGGCAAGGGGATGAAAATTAGATCACAACCTTGAAAAACTAGTGAAAGGTCAAATTTTCACTTTTATACCTTTTTAATGCCCAGAACAATATTGTAGGTTGTCCTGAGTGTGTCTGCTACAGTTCACCTCTAGCAATGGTCAATTTACAAAAAGCCAAATACTTGATAGTACAATATGGAATTCATTATTGTGACCATTATGAAAGTAGGTCAAGGTAAAATTTTGAATTCAGGGGTGTCGCGGGATGTTTCACTCTCTGACTGCCTTGTTTCGTCCTGCTGTCGTGTGTCGATATCTTGAACTCGGTGGACGATGATGTTTGGAAGAATTTTAGCTGAAATATTTGCGTGCAACTTCCAGTACTGTTTTATTTTTTGCTTGCAGACACATTGATGATTGGCTCGCAGGACACGTCTGACATGAGCCAGTCTGACCTGAACTGAGTCACCTCTACTAATGATCGTTATTCTTCAAGTCTGATCGGCTGCCTGGGACCCCATGATGCAAAATATCCCCACATAACCTGGACAGAACACATAAACTAGGTGTGTGTGTGAGGGGGGTGTGTGTGTCAGGCTACACAGTGTGGTATTGTTTTAGCATTTGCATTTGTGTTGTTTATATAAAGCTTCTGTTGTGTAAGTCCAGCCACAGCCCTGAATTCTGATCCTCTTATCGGTCAGAACTCCAAATCATGGGACCGGTCGCTTTGTACGTCTGGCAGCTGCTTGCAAACACACACACACACACACACACACACACACACACACACACACACACACACACACACACACACACACACACACACACAGGCTTGCATATATGAAATGAAAACACACAGAGGAAGGATGTGTTTCTCTTTTAGAGATCACTTCATGCTGCAACCCTGAATTCACCTGCTCTGCATGTATTTGTATGGAAATCCTGCTAAATGAAAGTGCGACGTTGTGCCGAGGCGAAAAAGCGTTGAGGACCGTGACACGAGGTCAAGCCTGCAAATGCAACTGATAACAACTTCCCCCAGGGTGAAAACTTCAACGCTTCAGCCCCAAGTTCCAAAAGGTTCAGCGTATTTTGGAGAATTAAACCTATTAAGGGAGAATTAGAAATATACAGTAGCTGAAATTGTTGCATAAAGGCTAAAATGGGTTAGCAGGGAAGCGGGTTAGCGTGCCTCAGAGTGCATAAACAGAACGCTAACAGGGCGTGATGAAGCAAGGACGATAAAAAAAAACAAAAAACGAGGCAAATCACAAGATGCTGCACTTCAAGACTTAATCAAAAGTGAAAGATGGTCATGCTTAGATGTTCCCGACATCCTTCTTCGGCAGTGCACAATCGACCATTATTCCCAATCCATCGTCCACATGGCAGAGCGCTCTCAGCTAAATGTCAGGCTGGATTCAAGCGATGAAAAGCTGGCCTCATTGTTCACCCAGGAGCTGTTAAAGAGTCGCAAATAAATATTCCTCCCTCTCTCTTTCTACTTAGATTTCCTCTACAGACATTATGAGACATGACAGCACTGAATAAATATTCCCGCAGCTCAGCTGTGCAGAGAAAAATAACAGCAATATTTCCATATAATTTACGTTTCACAGAATTTGTACATTTACACGTTCAACCCTTTGTAGCACCTTTCAGCGAATTGTTTCGGCGTTCCATTCTGAATCTGTCCCGTTTTGTTCACTTGCTCCTTTTATGACATCACTTTTTTTTGCAGCAGGAGCCTCCTGTTCTCAGCTTCAGCTCTAATTTCACCCTGCACGCTACCTGGTTAGCACCAAACATAATTAGCAACGAGCTAGTGAACAACCAGCCACTTCAAAAGCAGACATTCCCCCCGGGAGACGGTGCAGAAGGGCTAAAATAAGAATAAGTTGGACTGGAATCCATCAGGTGGCCAGAAAGTCAATTCACAACGACATCTCTATTGTTCCTTAATAGTTGGAGGAACTGTTTGTGATCAGGAAGTGGTTTTTATCCCCATTTCTGTCTTAAAATTGACACTTCAGTGTCAACACAATTATGAGATGTGTAAACTGGGTCCAGTATGGGGAAGGAATTATTCCTCTGCTCCCGTGATTACTTTTTCCACACCAATTCAAAAGAAAACAAGGTTAATTAATGTGAATAAATTTGCATAAATTATTTGATTATTCTGGACTTTCTCTGCCCCCTCTTCTTCCTCAGATCCGCAATTTTCTTTACTTTTCCTCCAACTATCATTAAAACCATACCTAAATCCAAACAATAATCAGCATAGTTCACTCATACACAATCACACACACGCAGAAGACATGAACCATGAATAAGGCTGCAGGCCTTAATGCGCGCATTGAGACGCTGCATAAATGTCCAAAACCCACCACACCTCGGGCAAAACTCCCCGACCAGTCTCTTTCTCCATGACACATTTGTTTATGTACACAACAAAACCATAAAACCACGCATCATCACGCAGCGTGACGCGTGGAACAACGACACCTACATCAGTGAGACTGTTTACATCCAGCAGTGCTTTACAAACAAGGGAATAACATTAAAACTCCCTTACCTGCTCTGACGGGTGGAGGGGGCGTGTCTTCAAGGTGTTTCCGTGTACCACGTGTTTCCCCGGTGACTCTCCAGGTGATGTATAAAAACTTCTCACCTGGATCCGTCACGGCTGGATTTTCACCAGGTGTTGGAACCTTTCATGCTTCGTTCAGGGACAATCGGAAATTTGATCATTTGTTATTTTTCCACGGGCCAGTGCTCAGTCAGAACCGGTCATCCGTGAAACGACATTTACTGCCTGAGGGACGATTTCCGGTCCTGCCATCAAATGAAAGAACCATTAACATGACGTCCTGGTGTTTGCCCTCATTACAATCACGGAGGGAGTCGTTTTCTACTATTATTACTTAGGCGAATTTATTTATTTGCCCCATTTACTGTTGTTTAATCATGAAAAATCAAAAATCAATAATGACCCCTTCCATTTGTGCGTCTTTTCTCTCTCTGTCTCATCCTCCAGCCGGATTAAAGTCTTAAATCCACCCTGAATATTTGGACGAAACAACAAATACTTTTAAATCCCTCCACATTATCTGCGTGTTCCTCCAATCCTTCTTTGGTTTCGACCTTTCCCCGTTGATGCATTCGAAATCCTAAGTCCCCCCCCCCCCCATGAAACACGCTCCACTTGTCGGACTCACGTCTCTGCAGTAACACTGAAATAAACCCTGATGCTGTTTCATAATCAGACCTGAACTGTGCAAATTCATGTTATTAATATTTTTTATTTTATGAAATGATTTTCACATTTTATCCCAAATTGCTTTTATTTTAAAGAATATAAACGTCTGTTTAGTTAAAATACCTAAAAGTTAACGCAGTGAAATTAAAATACCGATCTTACAGTCTCTGGTGGAACTTTTTTAGGAGCGCGTAAAACCAAGGGATGAGGAGGAATGGGGGGGGGGCTGAATCCCGCTATGAATACAGGGCTGTAGGTCTGTCTGCGAACGCGGACGCAGACCTACTGACACACTCTGGCATCCCCGCACCAGCGATTGGGCGGAGGGAGGGACGAGGCGCGGGGGAGAGCGCGTCTTTCCTCCCCTCCGCTGCTGCTATAGGTCTCCGGTCGCCCCGTTGGAGTCAGACATGAGCGCAGGGCGGCGATGATGACGGGTCACTCGGACTACTAGCCCACCTCCCAGAGACCCCGTACCTTTCCGGTCCACTTTCTCTCACACTTTTACTTGACCACCGTGGACCGTGAATGGACTCCAGGCTGCTAATTGGACCGGGGATCCCCACGCCGGACCCCACCGCCCGTGCGCCCTGGTACGTCAGCTCCATCAGCCCGCACCGGCTGGTGAAGCTGTCCCCGGTAGCCACAGCTGTGAGTATCCCGCACCGTCCCGCACAATTTTTGCTTTTTTTTGGGGGGGGGGGGGATTCCTGGAGAGCTCTTGCGCGCTGCGGCAAGACCCGACTCGCGGAGCGCGGCTGACGGCACCGCATCTGGCGCGGCGCGGTGCGCGTTGGTGTCTGCAGGTGTCTCCATTCATCCGCGGGGTCATTCATAAAATGTGGGGCTGGTTCACGGGAGCGTGAATGAGTGAGGAGCTTCCCCTCTACGCGTTCAGTGCAACCCCCCTCGAGGTGTTGTTTGGGGGGTAATTATCGCATTAAGTGACGTCAGTTTGCTTTAAAAATGAGCGTCACAAACGTCACTGATCACAGGATTAATCAGAATGATCGACATCTGCCTATTGATCTCATCTGTCAGGGGTTCACAGCCCTCTTGAGTTTCGACTTCACTCACGCTGGTGACTGATGATGCCTTTGCTGTCACATCACGCCACAGGGGTTGTGGGGGGGGGGGGGGGGGCACCTGTGTCCAGATGTTGATTTTAACACACGTGGGCTGCAGGTGAAGTTCAGCTCGGAGCTTCTCTACATTTCTGTTGCAGCCCGGAGGCAGAAAACATGAAGCATGTGGTTTAAGGTTCATCTGAACCGCTGGTTATAAATCCTAAATTTTTTTGTAAATTCAAAGGTTTGTGGTTAATGACGTCACAGCCCCCTCTGCAGAACGTCTTCACTGATGAATCTGCCTCTGAGAAGGAGAGAGGTGGAGCTGCTTTAATGCCCATAAAAATAAAAACAGAGGTTTAACTTTGCCCCAGGAGGGGGGGCAGAAACACACGGCTGCCCCGCTGAGGTTCAACAAGTGTCAGAGCCCCCGCTGTGACGTAATCGCCTGCAGGTTCCAGTGTTTTAGTGATCTGATGCTTCTGACGGGATCCTCCTCTCAACCGACCAGAGTGGCTTCAAACTCCTTCAAAACGCGCTGCGCTCCTCCCCAGAGTCCTCTTCCTCCTCCTCTTCTTCCTCCTCCTCTTCTTCCTCCTCCTCTTCCTCTTCTTCCTCCTCCTCCTCCTCTTCTTCCTCCTCCTCTTCTTCCTCCTCCTCTTCCTCTTCTTCCTCCTCCTCCTCTTCACCGCTGCCCGTTACTTCTTCTCTCTTAATTATCAGATGTGAAATTCGCGGAGGACTTGGGGCACGTTTCTGATTTACGCACACACACACGCACACACACACACACACGCACACACACACACACACACACCGACACACACACACGTTTACGCACGGAATGCATGGAATGAAAACCAACACGAGTCCAGGGATTCGTCGCGTGCATGTGATTGGTCGCGCGCAATTATGGCGCGTCTGGCGAGAGTACCATAAATAATCAATAACGGGTTATCTTCAAACTTATCGATCAGTTGATTAATGGCTCGCCCGAGATGTGTGTGGATGGATCAGTTTAGTTGTTAAATTATGATTATGTGTTTATTATAAATATAATTTGAATGGATTGCGACTGGATTGAGACTGGAATAAGATTGGATTGAGACTGGATTTTGACTGGATTGAGATTGGATTCAGACTGGATTGACCCTGGATTATGACTGGATTGAGACATCAGCATCATCAAAGAAGACAGGAGGTGGATAGAAGACTGTGAGTGGCGTCCAGGTGATGACTGTTCATTTGATTCTTGGTTGTTCTGTGGTTTGTTTCTTGGTTTGCCTGATGGTAGGGTGACACAAAACTTTCTGGATGGACTTTGACAAAACTGAGTTGAAGATTAGACGGCGTTGAACCCGTTGTATTCCAGTGCACATCCAGAGGAAGGAGACAGAACCAGGAGATCTTATTCGCTGCTCTCTTTGGCATTTAAAATACCAGGTTGCATCCAATCAACTGGACATGGACATGCATGTTCTGGCATTTCCATTCCTCCTGCTGGTCTCCAAGCTTCTCCTCTTCTTCGCATCTTCGTTTTACGGAAGGAAAAAACCCCAGAGCTGCAGAAAGACACTTCGGTCCTCCATCTCCTCCTCTAAACCAATGCAAACATTCTGTAGGGACTTGCATGCCGGTCACGGTGCCCATATTCCATCGTCTCCGTGTGATCGGCATTAATCTGACTCCTGGCTGCCAGAGCTTTGAGATGAAGAGGAGAGAAGAGACTACAAGAGGGAGCAAGGGAGTGATGGATGGATTTAGAAAGCAGACATGAAGGCAGGATTCAGCAGGGATCAGGGATCAGTAAGGATGGGAAAGGGAAGAGTGGCAGACTGGCAGGGAAGAGGAAGAACCCCACCGATGGAGGGATTTAACATGGAGGGAGGGGGGGACTGGAGTGTGATCATCATCACGGATGACAGGTCATACTAGACGCATGTTTACATTCCACACACACATGTCACATCTGCACATCACCTTTAGTTTCTGTAACATCCCATTAACCTTTACACTCGTTTTCTTATGCAACACCCCCCCACATCGCCGTTCAGAAGTCGTCGTGTCAGTAACAGGAGCCGGAGGAGAGGACGACGCCTGGAACAGATGTCGGACTCCGCAGAACATGTGTGTTTAAAAGGGGTGGCGGGTTTTGATGAGAGGAGACACGTGTGTTTTTGTGTGTGTGTGTGTGTGTGTGTGTGTGCGTTTGTGTGTGTGTGTGCATCCTACCGGAAGAAACACAACAACAAAGGGAAGTGTAAATGCACTGAAGGGAAACGGCCTCTCAGAAGCTGCTGTGAATTGAAAGCCTCGTATCGACAAAACCGGCTCTTTAGGGAGTTGCACCTTTTTGTTTTTTAGATTAAAAATCGTTATTCTAGAGTGTTTTTTCCAAGAAGATTCCCTCTTTTGTCGTGCAGTCAGTGAGGAAAATTGGAAAGTTTCCGGCTCATTCCCACAGGTTGGCACGTTCACCTGACTCCTGGGAACAGGTTGGCTTGAGACGTGAAGCCAGATTAGCAGAGAAGCTAATGAAGAAGAATGAAGAAAATGTGCCCCCCCCCCGCCACCACCACCACCAACAACAACCCCCTGGACTCTAGGGGTGTCAAACTCATTTCACCGAGTGCCGCATCAGCATAACGTCTGTCCTCAAAGGGCCAGATGTAACTCAGTGTAATGTAAAATAAATGTAACTACTCCTTAAAGTTAAATAACTTATTAAGAAAAAATTCTGGTCAGCAGACTTTAATGACAGTAAAGTGATGTCACCATGGTGACATCATCACAGTGGTAGGGATGACACACTCACCTGCTCTTCCTTCCTGTGACCCCGCCTCCAGGGCGCCATGGTTCCCAGCCACCCATTTCCCACGGTGGACGTCCCGGACCACGCTCACTACACCATCGGCGTAGTCATCCTGGTCGTGGGCATCACGGGCATGCTGGGAAACTTCCTGGTCATATATGCTTTCTGCAGGTACTTGTGACGTTTGTGTGTGTGTGTGTGTGTGTGTGTGTGTGTGTGTGTGCCTGATCGTAACGCATCCGACAATGAGACGACGGGTTCCCCTCGGTGGGACTGTCCAATGAGATGAGTGCTGACAGCTGTGTCCCGTGTTCCTGCAGGAGCCGGAGCTTACGGACGCCATCCAACATTTTCATCATCAACCTGGCAGTGACGGACTTCTTCATGTGCTTCACCCAGACGCCCACGTTCTTCATCACCAGCATGCACAAGAGATGGATCTTTGGAAAGAAGGGTGAGACGTGCCCATGCCTTTAACATCTAAACACCTGAACATTTAAACACCTGAACACGGACAAATAAAGCTGGAACATTCCTGCACTTACCTTAACATCAATAAATACACGCCGACTATGATGTCCACAGGGACCGTTATCCTTCTGTCTTTTGAGTGTGACCTACTGTTCAATTAATATTCTGTACACATACACAGACACACACACAACTTATCAGGCTTCCCTTCTTTAGTGCGAAACACAAAGGCTACCTGCGTCGTATCTCATTGATCACACGCCTGTCTGTCGCCGTGCTTTACATTAGTGCATTCGTGGGTGATGGTGGTGGGGGTGGTAAGAGGATAGGGGTGGGAGGTTGCACTGTAATGTGCATGGATGTGAAACCCACTGGGACCAGAGATACTGAGCTGGTAAAAGAGAATCCACCTTCCGCTGATCAAACACTGATGGCGTTGTGTTTTCCTTCAGGACTTCTCCTGACCTTGATGAAGACAGGATCACCGTTAGATCTCTCGCGAGGACCCTCACCTTCTCTCTCCAATCACCTCCAACCCCCAGCAACCTAGAAAGTGCTGCCTTTATTTTTCCTTTTTCTCAGTCAACCCAGTTTCAGAAAAGATATATGGATGAGAAGCGAGGATAGGAATTTATCAGGAGAAAGAAATCCGGCCTGTTTTTACAAGAATCATTATTTAACCGCACAAGTGAACGGGATAAACAATCAGCCTGGTTGTGAGTCGGATATCGACCGGCTCGGCGCTGCTTTTTAGAGAAAAATCATTGAGCGGTGAGAGAAATCGCTCTTATTGGTCATTTCCTCGTCTGCCACGTGCAAAAAAACAAAAAGTTGCTGCAACATCTTCATTTTTGTTTCCATAAATCATCGCAGGACTTCTTTTCACTGACCTTTACATTTCTGAGTTTTTTTACATGAACCCAATCTGCTGAACTTCTGCTCCCCACCTTCTGATCTTCTAATGGAAGCCAATCTGGAGTTCATTAGCGAGTTAGCATGGCCTGTCAAACACACACAGACAGTTCTGGTGAGGGACGCACATGCCTTGTTATGTAGGATGAATTGCCCGAGTTCCTTTATTCCGTCCTCTCGCTGTGAGTTCATGTGTGACGGGTTCGGGGTAATTACACTCTCTGGGCCTGAAGGGACAGCAGCTGATAACGCAATGACAGAGTGTTTGTTTTATGTGTGAGTACAGCTCAACACATCTGTCTGCAAGTGTGCATGAATGTACGCATTGGGTTTCCTCATGCATTATGTATGCGTTTTGCATAATGACAAAGGAGAACGCAGCTTGGAACACAGGAACACGGTAGAAACCACTAGAGCTGAGTGAAACCGTTCGCAGTGTGCAGACGCTTCTACATCAGGAGCATTTATGAGACGTTTAAACACTATTTAATGTCTTATAATTAAACACTAACAGTGCAAAGCCGCAATCACACCGCTGCCTGTCGTCACCTCACATCTTGACTCCTCTCTCACCTTCACCATCACACTCTTCCTCCATCCACCCTCCTCCTGTTTTTTTTTTTTTTTTTTACAATTCCATCATCTTTTATTGATTGATTTTTTTTATTGATTGATCCAAATCCAAAGATTGATCCAAATCATATGGATTCTTCCACATTTATTTAGTACTTATTCCCCTTTCCATGCTCTTCATAGGCGACTCTCTAAATTCCCTCTCAGTTGATTGGACGGATGCTCACGTCACCTGATGTGCAGGGCGTGGCGTCTCTACATTAACTGGAAACAGATGGGCGTGTTCCCCTCTTGTCCAATCAGGGCTCAGAAGAGACGGGCAGTTGTAGTTCTTCCTTCTCTTCCAGCAGACTTCATCTTAATGAATATCGTCAGAGTCGAACACGAGGCTGTTCGAGGGCTCCTGAGGTTTCTTTGATGTGTTTTGTTCTTCTGTGCTTGGGGGGGGCGGGGCCTCTTTGAATCGGGTCGTAAGTGACGCATGTGTCTTTCTAATCCCTGTTATAACCAGGCAGATTAACATTGACTATGAACATAACATGGTCCAAATTCAGCTCTGTTTCTTTCAGTTACCATCTAGTTTTTTTGGGTTGTTTTAGTTTAATCTGATGGATTTAATATCTAAGTGACCAGGATTCAAAGGGAATCATGATATATCAACTAGACAGCATTCTCTAAGTGGGATCAGCTGTTTGCTCATGATTTTATTCCATCTAAAATGATTTCACCCTCCTGATTTCATCACGCTGGTATCATTAGCTTGAACAGCCAACGGATGAAAACAACACCGATGGTTTTCTGCGGGGTCTCGATCAAGAACTTTCAAATGTGCATCAAATTTTACAGCACGTGAGGCGAATCTTCAAGTGACACAATCCCTGGGTAGGACGCTTAATTTAAACCCGTCGATAAAACCGAGTTGAGAAACAGTCGGTTCCAGTATTTCCAGCTGTTGTTCAAGAGCTGCCAGAAAATTCACTTACCTTCAAATGCAAGAAACATATTTGACCTTTCTCACCCCTGCTGCTCCCTCTCCCACCCCACCCTCCCTTCCCTCACCTCTCCTCCTGCAGGCTGTGAGTTGTATGCCTTCTGTGGAGCACTGTTTGGTATTTGCAGCATGATGACGCTAATGGTGATTGCAGTGGACCGGTATGTGGTGATCACCAGGCCTCTGGCCTCCCTGGGGGTGATGTCTCGCAAGAAAGCCCTGAGCATCGTGGCGGCTGCCTGGGTCTACTCCATGGGGTGGAGTCTGCCCCCCTTCTTCGGGTGGAGTGAGTACAACACCGACACTGCCTCCATCCAGGAGGCCACGGAATGATCCAACCTTTTTCTGATAGTAATTGCGTCAAACTGTTAAACTGATTTTAAAATGTTCAGAGGGACGTCGGTCCAGGTGATTTGGACCTGGAGGATCCAATTACATGACCTCTATTTTGCTGCTGTAGGGTAAAAAATGGGGCTGGAAGAATGAAAACAACACCTGAGTGTACTTTTTAGTGATCCTACAGTTGTGATTTAAAGATTTTGGTATCCCTCCAGATCTGTTATATCTAACACGGGTCAGACTGTCCCTATAGGGAAGATGTGAGCCCTACTGGGAGTCACTCCAGCTGATGGATGAGGTCCTTCTGAGCTGCTCAGTTTTTTGGGCTCCATCTTCGTTGGTCTCTCAGCCAGTTTTTGCAGCTCTTATATCAATAGATGTGACCTAACGCCAAATGCATTTTATTTAATATCCCTTATCAGCAGACGGATCAGCTCATGTTTGCTTGTAGCTGACAACACTAGTTTCACTTTTGCCTGCTTGTCTTGTTGAATCTTTTCCTTCCTTCTACGTGACCCTGTAAAAAAAAGACTCCAGGTCGGCGCGAGCCAGTCAGATTCGATTAAATTAGCACAACTTTATTCTACTTTTTTCCAGTACTGAACTCGATGCAATCCGTTGTCATGGACACCGGCTGTCATCGGTTATTTCCATTGGCTGGTGGTACTGAGTCCTGCAGGTCTTCCTGCCAGACGAGACTTAGAGAGGTGGTATTTAAACTCCCTGAACCGAACAAAAGATTGCTTTTTTTAAAGTTCAGTCTAAATGAAACTGCATGGCGAACTGTTCTCAGGACTTTTCCTACCAGAGGTCTTTCCAAACAGGACAGGAAATGAAAGACGATCAATGTGTGGAACGAAACACAGAACCTATTTAAAACTGTCATTGTGCTCTGAGATGTAAATTAGTCAAACTCTCATGACTTTCAAGCTAGTGGATGATGTAACGAGCACAGCTACTGTCTGTGTTGGGCAGAGAACTGTAGAGGATCGATCATAGAGCCCTGGGGAACCCCGCGGGGCAGCGGAATTTCTGACGGAGTCAAACCCTCATTGACGAAAGAAGTTCTGTTCTGCAGAATTAAAGATCAAATCAATTAAACAGCAGCCTTGAGATGCCAGGCTTGTTGATATATTTGTGTGTCTTACGTAGACAGTACATATTGATTAATGCAACCAACCAATATGTGTTTAACATATGTGATCAATGACAAAATGAAAACTCGTGGATTATTTTCTAGAGGTAGTTATAACATCACCATTATGTCTTACTCAGCCCCATAGGTAACACATATTCTATGACTTTTCGTTTCTTTCCGTGAGTGAAACTTTAACTATTGGGCGGGGGGAGAGGGGAGGATTACACCACAGGTTCAGAGGTCTGGAAGGATAGTGCTTTTATTCAATCAATAGCAACAGGACGGTCTCCTGGACCCTTATCTTCACTGCTGCAGTTACCCTTCATCTAACCTGTTGCAGACTCATAAGTCTCTTGGCATTTGGACCCCCCTTCCCCCCCATAACACCCTAACACAACAAGCAGTAAAGGTGACTTATTGCTTCCTTTAATGCCTGAAAAAAAGGGAGTGTTTGTCGGAGAGTGCTGTTGCATTATATTTACAAGTGTGTGTGTGTGTGTGTGTGTGTGTTTGCAGTAGATCCCTGCAGTCTGCATGCCAAACACCGTGAGTGTTGGTTTTTCAATTCAGAAACTACCGGAGAAATCTTCAGCTGTGACATCTGATGGATTCTCCACATGGAGCCCTTCGGTCATATATTAAAGCCTGAGCCTTCCAAGGGAGGTTGGGGGTGGGGGTTCACAAAGGAACACAGCATACATTTGTATAATACAGCCTCAGCCCTACAATCAGCGAAAGGCTGCTATTAGCAGTGATGGCAGCATCATGGTGATGATGATGGTACATCCGGGAGAGATTTTCATTTTTCTCTGGCGTGTAGCGACATTCAGCCCAGCAGCAATCAGCTGTTACGGCCTGAGTTGATATCTAAAGCAATAGAGCCACATTTGGACTGATTGAAGCAAACACTACATCTTCAGCTTTACTGTATTTCCAGGTCTATTTCATGACAAGGACGCAACAACTCCTAAAAACTCTGAGGCGCTTCCACTCAGATTTCAGAGATTTGACACTGACAGCTTGTTTTGATGAGCTCTAGCTGTCGGCGGATGTCATTTTAAGGCGAGCGGTTTCCCAGGTTTCAGTGCATGCAGCACTGACGTTAGGGTTAGTTTGTTGGTTTGTCAGCAATATGATGAAAACATTGTTAAATCTATTTCCCAATGGGAGGATGTGTTTGTCCAGAGCAGCGATTACATTTTGGTGCAGATCTGAATCTTGGATATGTTTCACTTTAATATTGCAACTTTGATGTTTGAGAAATTACTCACTTTTCTGAGTTAGAAATGGACGAAACTTCCAATCCAAATCAAATGAATCCAGATCCACCTGATTTAAGAACATTTGCATAATTAAAACACAGAGTTCGACTTTGAGAGATGAAATTGATTTCGTTTTAAAAGGATAACTCTCTGGAACTTACATTTATTTGCATTTTCAATCCACAAAATGCCTTCCGTCATAAAGTGACTCATGTTTTCCATTTTAGAATAAAACTGGCATTAAGTGAACGGCCCCTTAAAAGAAACCCTGGGTGAAGAATCTGCAAGACTGAGTGCCACTCTAGTTAATAAGAAGGCGAGATAATTATCATCTTAATGTTTTTTAACAAAAAGAAAATTGGGATTAACTCTTCCGGTGGGTAATTGGGCTATCTGGTCACATTGTGTTTATTCTAAAAGGTTTTCAGCCTCCATTCCTAAGCAGTTAGGACACGTTGTAAAAATCTACAATAAATGCAATAATCTGCAAACAAAATGTGGTTTACAGTCGCATGTTTCAGTGGTGAAGCTCACCACTGAAACACGACATTGAATTCACAATCAGCGCCGATCGGCCTGGCCTCTGGTTTCAATCCAGTCCAACAAGGATAATTCTATGTTCCTCTCCCGTACTCAGCATCACAACTTTTGTTTTGCGATGTTATGGTCATGGAATGCAGGATTTTGCAATACGGCGACGTGATGAAGCGTGACAACTGGAATGTCAAGAAAGAGAATGCGAAATTCATCTCTCTTAATCTGGGCTACGCAGTAAGACGGCAAAAAGATGGAGCCGCGTTTAACAGATGCAAGGAGTTCCAACGTCTCAGGTGGAGAGGAAACAGCTGCAGGACCTACAGTAATGACAGAAGTCGTGGAGGTGTGTGAAGCCACAACTAAAGTGTGTGTGATCTCCCACAGGCGCTTACGTCCCAGAAGGCCTGATGACCTCGTGTTCCTGGGACTACATGACCTTCACCCCTTCCGTCCGCTCCTACACAATGCTGCTCTTCACCTTTGTCTTCTTCATCCCTCTCTCCATCATCATCTTCAGCTACTGCTGCATCTTCAGAGCCATTCGACACACAACACGGTTGGTACCCGACGTTCCTATGCATCACAAAAGCCTAACGGTGTGTGACGCGACGGTGTGCATGATGTGTCTGGATAGCCTTTCTATCGATTTTCCACTGATGTCCCGCTCAATCAAAGCGCTGTGCTTGTGTGGGCGGTGAGGACAGCAGCACTGGAGGATTATTTCTTAGTCGATGTGAAAATAAAATTAGAGCAACTCTTAAAATACAAATGAATGAAGCAAATAAACGGAACGTTTTCTAACCGTGTGTGCGCAACAGAGCCATCACGAAGATCAGCTGTGACGGAAACAGAGATTCTGTTAAGAGGTTCCACAAGATGAGGAGCGAATGGAAGATGGCAAAGATCGCACTCATCGTCATTCTGCTGTTTGTGTTCTCCTGGGCACCCTATTCCTGCGCCGCGCTCACCGCATTCGCCGGGTAGGTGTTGGGAAGTCGTGACTGATATGACAATCGACCGGTCCAACAATCTAACAGAAACGTGTCTCCACACGTATGTAAATCCTGTAAAGGAGACCAGTTTCGCATGAAAGCGTCTCTTTTCCCTCTTTTTCCGCTGTACACCCTCCTGTCTCTCACAGGTACGCCCACATGTTGACTCCCTACATGAACTCCGTTCCCGCTGTGATAGCCAAAGCGTCTGCAATCTACAACCCCATCATATACGCCATCACGCATCCCAAATACAGGTAGGACACAGTGTCAGGCAGCAGGTTTGACTTTACCGTTACCGCTTCAGTTCCGTGTTTCTTTGGGTCACATGCATCATTCTAAGCCACAAGTGGAAAACCCAAGGCCCCAGGGGCCAAATGTTGCCCACCACATCATTTGATGTGGCCCGCGAGTGCATAAAAGGTCAGAGTGTCTAAAAATAAATGGCTCAAAAGTGGGCTTTGACCAAAACTACTTTTCCCACAATGCAGTAATTAAGCCCATTTTAACTTTGCCAAAAACATTTTTAACAAAGTTTATGTCCTAACTTGTGTTTGATGTTATTTTTCTTTATTCTCTTGGATCGTTTGTTCCTTGATTGATTCATAATCTGACAAATTAAAAGGATTTGTTATAACAGAGAAACAGACTTTTTTTTCTGTGTAACTGTAATATTTGTAACTTGAGTAATAATTTCAGAGTTATTTAATATTAAGGAGTATTTATATTTATTTATTTATATTTATTTTACATTACATTGAGTTACATTGAGTTACATTTAAAAGTTACATCTGGCACTTTAGGGACAGTCAATATGATGATGTGGCCCTCAGTGAAAATAAGTTTGACACCCCTGTCTCCAAGCACTTTTTGTCAAAACTTCACTCACCAATTACCGCTGCTTTTAGAATAATATTGCAGGAAACACTTAATTGCCTCGGTTGAGGAGGTTGTTTTCATCAATGTCTGTTTAAATGTCAGCAAGATTAGAAAAACTATTTCACAGATTTCCATTTTCTGGAAAAAAAAAAAGAAAGAATCACAGAGAGAATCCGTTACAAGACGACCTCTTGGCGTGTCCATCTTCATGTCAAGCCAAACAAAAGACGACAGGCATAAAACATGCATGAAAACCAAAATCCACCACAAAGAAAAGACGTGACGTCACTCCGTCTCTGCTTGAGGGCTGCATTATAAGACTAAATAAATTCTTTGACCGTGAGGGGCGCCACCGACAATTGCTGCACCTCCTGTGATTACTTTCTCATGGTATATGGAATATTGAGCAGGAAAGCATCAAGGCATTGCGTAGAACAAAGTTGAAATGTGAATTAAATGTCACAATGAGATGCACATTTGATTCCACAAGGACAAAAAAAGGATAAAAAATAAAACGTAGCTCAAAGGTTCATGTGTTTCTGGTTTTCCTTTCAGGCACACAATCTGTGGCAGCATCCCGGTGTTTTCCATTGTGATTCCTTATGTTTCCCATTTACCCCCATTCCTCCTCCCGTGTCTCCGTGTGTGGGCAATTGAGATGAAAATGTCACGAAGTATTTAATTTTCAGTTGACGCTCCAGATTGTTGATATTGCCTGCTTTTAATGAACGGCAGAAGTTCAGGTTGACTTTATATCGGCTTCATGATCAGGATGAAACCTGTCAGTTGTAATTAAGCTGAATGTTTTGTGATGCTTCTGAGAGTTGATGGGGCTGAATGCCAGCGCAGAACATTTCACCGTCAAGGACACAGAAGGATGACTGCACTGATCATGATTGCACACATGATGATGGTATTACTTTAAAAATTAGAGGAGAGCAGACATCCTTTAATTCCACGCAAGAAGCCTAATTTGATGTTTGATTTTTGAGGCTTTGTTGAATACAAATGGTTTAATTATTGTAGCCCTTCAAGCTGAATTCCTGACTGAAGTGTTAAAACTCAGACGGAGTAATAAAGGTGCCATTCAAACTTCTCATGCGTGGGAAGATGAGTCACTTGGTGGAAGAGTTGTCTGTTATTTAAGAGTCACAATTGCAAAAGCTTAAAATCAGTGGGAAGGCAGACCGTGTTGGAACGTATAAAACAGTATCTTCAGCAAACTAACGACGGCTGAGGCTGCAGCGACATCATCCTGCTGTGGTGTGTTTAGTCCAGAAGCTTGGTTGTAAATTAAGAAAACACTCTTAGTGATATAAAGTTATAAACATTGGATGGCGTCCGCTCTGATCCGACAGAGACAGTAAATAAAAAAAACTGATCCAGAATCTGGAATCAAGATCCGCTATCCACAAGTCCATCGCCAACTTTTATTTACAATAAAGACAAATGTGGACAAACACATAACCTCCAGCTCACACTTGCGAAGGTAGTAAAAGACCAGACTGCCCTGTGATTAATTAAAAGATGGGATGATGTCACCACTATGACCAAATGCCTGTCCAATGTAAGGAGGGGGGGGGGGGGTTGAGTTCTTGACCGATGCCGTCATGTTTTATAATTAAGTTGACCCAACAGGGTTGCCTTACATAAAGATGATTTAGCTTTACTAATCCACCCCACCTCCTCTCAAATCAGACACAGTCTCTGTGTTGGATGGCAGAGGAAAGTTCGGTGGAGAAACGGAGACGGTTCCTGTTTTTAATCCCATGTTATCTTTTTATAAGATGCACTTCTTAGCAATAACATTAAAAGAATGAAAGAATTTCCAGCTCCAATGCATGAATATGACCACTGATATGGATGAAGTCTTTAAGGAAATCCTGAAAATACCTTTATGGTGTTAAGGATTCTATCTAGTGTATGCCTGAACCTGGACTGGGACCAGTTTGAATGGACCCTGATGCTGGTTGTTGACTCTGGGCCGATGTTGCTCCAGCAGCACTGACCAGAGATCCACACCATCATTCAAAATTCAAGAAGTTCAAGAAGTTGATGGTCCTCTGACCTTTGACCTTCACCTACACTGAGCTTAGCTGCAGGCTTCCCCAGCCAGTACCTGCAGGGCTGCTCATGTTGGACTAGACTAAAAGCGGAGTGAGAAATATTCTGACAAGAGTTGGTGCTGGTTCTAATTTACGAAGCGGGTGTGATCTTTGGAACTATAAGCTCCTCTCTGATTTGGTGCTCAATCACTGCTCCTGTAAAGACACGCTGCAGGCATCCTTGATTTACTGAACTGTACCTCAGGTTAAATTCCTGCATCTATCTTGCCGTTGCGTTCGGGATTATTACCCATCTGCCTGCCTGTCCGTTCGCCTCCCTGCTAATCCTCGCCCTGCTGACCGACGTTCCTCTGTTTCCAGTCATCTCCCACAAATAAATCTCTGTAAACCTCACCTTATCAAATATGGCTTTGTTTTACGCTCGGCACTTATCTCGCTGTTCCCATGACAACATCAGTTGTATATACTGTTTCTATCTTATTGCTTACAGAATGAACACTCGATTCAGCTTTATAACACATCTTGTTCCACATGTGCAAACCTCAAATCCACAAGTTCTTTCAGGAATCCGTTGTCAGCTGATAAAATCTGATGGGGATGGGGGGGTCACCTTGTTTCTGGGGTGTTATATGTAAAGACGGATCAAAACTCTCCTTTGGGGAATTAGTGCTGTGATGTTTGAGTAGGATGTTGTCATGTATGGACCTCAGAGACGAGGCTTTCAAGGTTCTTTTTCTTCTGAGTTCTATGGGCTGTATTGTATGTTCTGCACAGGAAAAACACTCTCAGCTCTAAGGGAATATCGAACGATCGGAAAGCTTCGATGTAATCAGATGGACATTTTGCACAACCCATTACATTACACATCTCCTGTGTTTGTTCTGCCTGCTCTTAATTTTCTCATTTGTTCTCCACTTTCTCTGAAATCTAAAGATGCATCATGTTTGCTGTCTCACAGCGTTTCTTTGACTGCATGCAGCCGCATGCAGGGCGAGGACCTTCAGATTCGTGCCTGACAGAATGTTAAAGACGATCTCAGGGTAGATATGACTATCGGCTTCAGGTTTATTTATGGAACCGCTGTTAAACTAGAGTTCTGCATAATAAGAGGTGAGCCTGTGTGTTGTAAATTCCCCTCAGAGTTCCACACTCCTGTTTGCATCGGTGAGGAAGTGGAAGGGACGCGGCCATCGTTACGCAATCGTGTAAATCTCTGACCTTTCCTTCAACCTCAGCTTACTTCCTGTCAATTTTGCGACCACACTTTTGGAACCTTATCGGAGAGAACACAAGCAGTGCAGTTGTTGCTGTCTCCGAGAGCACTTTAATAGCACCTTGGAGATAGGATCCACACTACGGTTCACTTCTCAATAAGATAAATCTGATGTATGAGTCCAAGAAGCTCAACGTCTAATTCATTGCATTTTGAGAAGTTAATACACATTTACACAGGATTCTGCAGACTGTGTGGCGTCAAAGCGGCCAGCAGCGCTGCCGAAACCATTTAATGCTCTATAAACCTGCTGGCTGAGGAGACTTTTGGTCTTAGTTCTTCATCTTAGCAACAAAGAGGAATTTAATGTCCCCAGTGGTGTAGTAGAACTTGAGAGCTGCTCAAGTAAAAGGTAAAAGTTGCCAAATTAATCTCAGAAACCAGGTTTGGTCTCACATTTC
The DNA here is from genome assembly GCA_013358685.1 of Antennarius maculatus. Classification (NCBI taxonomy): domain Eukaryota; kingdom Metazoa; phylum Chordata; class Actinopteri; order Lophiiformes; family Antennariidae; genus Antennarius; species Antennarius maculatus. Next base: position 16,560,684 of record CM023626.1, on the reverse strand, counting down.
CTCCAGATCTAGTTTCTCTTCATTTACCTTCCAACCTTTAACAGATGGATTAAATCCATTTAAATTAATCTGCATTATCTAAGCTACTTGTTGGAGGGATCGCCATGTCTTTACTTGCCAAAGTAAAGACCACCCTGATTCAAATTGTCACCTGATTTCATTAACAGGTATTCAGCAGAAGAAAACAAACGCCATAGACTCTCGCCGAAGTTATTTTATTTTGTATTTTTACTCTCTTGCTCTCAGGTCAGCTCTCAGCAAGTACATTCCCTACCTCGGCGTGTTGCTGTGCGTCACCGGCAGAGACCGTTTCAGCAGCAGCAGCTTCATGTCCACCCGCCGATCCACCCTCACCAGCCAATCAGAGAGCAAAAGCCACAGCAAGCCCCGCCACTCCTCCCTGTCTGACAGCGAATCAGTGAGTGTGTCTCATATCTAATATGGTATGTTGCTGTCTTACATTTCCTTTGGCAAAACTCTTCCAGTCAAGAGTTGATCGTTTTAGTCTTGTGTGACTGATTTGTGTCCAGGCACGCTTCTCAGACATGGAGGAGGACTGTTCGTCACGGACGATGGTCAGCCATCAGTTGTCCATTGATGTCAAACACATGCGCCACAGCAGCCAGAGGTCAAAGGTGAGAGGTCACAACATGGGGGACTTTGAGAAAATTGCCCCAGAGCCGGCCATATGCATCCTTTCGCAAATGACGGTGAGTTGTTCGTTAACCCTGGTTATATGCTAACGCTTAAATTTGAAGCTGTTTTTCTCCGGCTCCTCTGTTTGGCTGTGACACTCCAGAAATGTTGATTAAACCCAACAAACTTCCCATCGAGCTGGAAATGAGTAGATAATGACTTTATATCTGGGTGGGCGCTTCTTTTAAATGTCAGAGCGGACAGAGAAGTGGTAGGGCGTTGTGTTTTTGAGGGAATGTATATTTCTGTTTTACGTGACAACTGACCTTTTCTGGTGCGTGGTGCTGATGATGCCTCTATAGACTCTCACATTAGACTTTCATACATGTCTGGAACTCAACGCCTCCACTTTTTGGTGAACGTTGGTGACATTTTTGAGCGCAGCGCTATCAGGCCGCCGGAAAGTGATTCTATGTCATTCTATGTGGGGCATTTAATATGGAGCATTTCCGTCTCTATGTAATCATCTTATTGCGCAGAAAAAACTCAAGTCACCCACATGCAAAATACGCTCATAGATCAAAATGCCATGCAGGTCATGTTGACTGAAGACTCCATTACAGAGGGTCCAAAGACTAATCCAATAATCTGGATGTTTCAGTCTTAATCCGGGGTGAGCATGATGCAGCCCCGTGTTTGTTGGCAGCAGAAGATGGTGGATTGTCTAGGAGTCATTGACCTCCATCTGTCTGCAGTTCCGCACAAAGCAGAGCATGTAGCATGTATGTACACATGTTTTAGTTTTTACTGACCATTCTTAAATGGTCATATTTCCCTTTGGGATTAATGCAGCCTTTCATTTCTGACATTAAAGCTACAGCCACATGGTGGTGATGTTAGCTTAGCATAGATGGGAAGGGAGGGCAAACAATCCCGGCCTATGGCTGTGTCACATACCCACAGCAACAAACTAATTCATAGGCTAGAACACATGTGTCAAACTCAAGGCCTGGGGGCCAAATGTAGGCCGTCACATCCTTTTTTGTGGCCCGCAAGAGCATAAAAGGGAAGTGTCTAAAAATAAATAGGTCAAAAGTGTGCTTTCAGCAAAAACTACATTTCCCACAATGCAGTAATTGAACCCATTTTAACTTTCACTAAACATTTTGAACAAAATTAATATACACACTTTTTGTGTTTGATGTTATTTTTATTTATTCTCTTGGATAGTTTGATCCTTGATTGATGGAGTTCTGTGTATTTAATAACCTGAACAATTTTTTTTTTTAATGTTATAACAGAAACAAGCAAACATGTTTTTTCTGTGCAACTGCAATGTTTGTAACATGAATAACTAATAAATTTAGAGTTATTTAACATTAGAGAGTAGGTACAATTATTTTAATTTACTTTAAGTTACATTTAGTTAGGTTTTTTAGTTATATCTGGCCCTTGGAGGACAGTAATTCTGTTGATGTTGCCCTCAGTGAAAATGAGTTTGACACCCCTGGGCTACAACATACTTTCAGGAAACAGTCTGCAGGTGTTGCACATTAATCCGTCACATAAATCCCACAATGCTACGCAGTAGAACGACAACGTTGCAGGGATAGAGAGACTCGTGTGCCTGAGTCTCCAGGCTTGATGCTCGCTTAGATAGCGTTAGCTTTGTAGCATGTCCACTTTAAGTGGACATGAGCCCAGATGTTTCCAGCAAAATTCAAACCCGCTTAGTCACATCAGATGGATTTTCATCGTCACGGCGGATTTCTCTCAGTCAAAACAAAGGCTCTCATGATCATATGCTACGCACGACTTTTGTTGTGTTGTGTTTCGCCATGGGATGAGCTTTATCTGTGTTGTCATCTAACTCTCAGTAATAAAGAGAAGGAGTTCGCAGAATGTTGATTTAAAATTTTGGAATTTGTTATTATCACTTTTGAGAATACGGATTTCAAGGAAAGTGAGAAGGGCCCCTGTTCTCAGCGCAATGCTAACCCTGTAGCCGTCAACATGTGATTGTCGCTGGAGTAATAACATGACATAGTTTTCCAGAGAGATGTTCCTTTTTTTCTGGGAGGTTCATGTTTAATTCCACTTACAAAGAGACTCTTTCTTTAGTTCTAATGTGACCTGGATGGTGGAATAGGACCAAAAACACTTTGTTTGCTTCACTCTGAATGGCTGTGTTTGTGTGTTGTCACATACTGTTTAGACTCGGACGACGCCTGAAGACATCTCCATGTCGGACTTCGGTGTGCAGCCAACCAGTCATCTGCCTGCTCCTGTAAGAATCCGCTGATCATCCATCTCTCGCTCTGTCCCCTGAAAAATCACATTGACAATTTATTAATGTGGCACAAAACTCCTGCGTGAAAAAGTTGGTCTGAAAAAGTTGGTCTGAAGGTTTGTTTAGCCAAAGCTTAAACTCCTTTAAAAAAAATTTAATGGTTTGAGATCTGTTCATTTCTTTCACCCTCTTCTTCTGCAACGATCTGGAAAATTACCTCAAGAAACTGCTTATCTAAGAAAACCCAATTTCAAATAATTGCTTATTTGGTTGCGACTGGAAATCATTATTTTCTTTCAAAATTTACTGTGAAATTGAGCATAAAATCCAACACAGTAAGGTAAATCCTGCCTATAATAAAAGGCTCCAGTAGCTTTAGTCGCTTCTAGACGTCTTCAGTGTTTCCTTCAATTCCTTGTCGACCACATTCAGCTTATCTGTCCATAAATAAATCACCGGCAGCAGCTGAACCAGAAATGAATGGGCGGATGGATCCCTTCAGTCCTTCTCAATGCAATCATTCACACTTCCTCATTCTGTCAGATTTCATTCATTTTTCTTGCTGCTCTGGTTTTATGAATGAAATCACAGGTGTGGGAGCTCAGCAGCTCATTTTCTCTTCATTCTCACACCCAGACTGTGGCGAGATGCTTGTGTTATCTGCCCGACGACTGCAGAGGCTCGATTGATAAAGTTCAGGCTGACTTTTCCCTGCAGACAGAAATTAGAATATTTCCGTGAATTTAGAGGATTCGTTTTTAGTTTTGGCTTAATAATTTGGGTGCACAAAGAGTAAATAGTTAATTTCACTTGGATTTGGCCAAATGTTTGTTTGTTTCTATCTTTCATTACATTTATCACTCAACTAAAGTAGAACCAATCTTACTGAACCGTTCCCAGATGCCAGATGAACTTATTTACCAAATATTTCCACCATATTTACTTGTGGAAATTATAATCAAACACGCGGGAGACAGAGCAGCATTGCATTAAAACAGAATCATCTCCTCTCCTCTCAGCTAGAGGCGAGCCGTTGATCTGATGGTGAACTGTATGATACAGTCCCACTCCATTAAGGGCGCCGCGGGAGAGCAATCCATCAGTTCAACCAATCAATGGCTTTTGTTAGCTGTGACTGAGCGCTGTCTTAATCTGGGCGGTTAAGTGAAGGAGAGTCGTATTGATCACACGCAAGGCGGCAACCGTTGATAAAGTTCATCCATCCCTCGTCCAGCCATCTGAACATCTCTCTCTCGCTCCTTTCCCGCACAGCCGGAGGTCGCGGCGGTGGAGCTGGGGGCCAAGACCAAGACGTCAGCTGTCATCGTCACCTCCATATCCAGCCCGTCCATCCTGCACAGCCCCCCGGGTTTCCATGGCAATCTTAAAATGGCCAAAACTTACAGCCATGTTGGCAAGGAGCCCCTCGATATAACGAGGCTGCAGACGACAGTGTTACCATGAACGGATGAACAAAGCAGCATTGTGTAAATGTGTGTCCTCCATCACACTCCTTTATGTCAGCATGCTTTGTTGGTTCGTGTCTGAGTACCAGAGCGATCTCTTGTTTCTTTCTTTTTTGTTTTTTCTGCACAACAAAGAGTGAATTCCCCAACGGTTTAAACACACCTTTGCTTACTTCCACACCTGTGTCACTTTTTCAGACATATCACGGCGGTTGGAGACGGGTTAGCCTTAAATTGGAATGAAAAGCCCCCCTTTCTGTCCGCAGGGTGGGTATGGAAAGGGTTTTTCTTGCCAGACAGCAGCTCTTCTTCTCGATTTTTCTGCAGTACCTGTTACAGTTTCTGGCTTTCATGACAATTACTACTACGCTGTGGACTTACAGATGTCGAAATTATTTTTTTACAGGGTTTATGAGCCATATTTCAAACACTGTGCATTACTATATAGCACTCAGCCTGGGGTGGAGACAGAAACTCTTCTTGAGGCCCGTTATCTTAAAATAAAGTCTCCAAATCAGAACCAGTTCTCGTTACTCGACCCTAAGCCTTTCTGTCGATTGTGTTTTTATTTTTTCCCAGATGAGAATATGCTAAAAAATGCAGGTATTAAATGCATTAAGTCGTATCTCTTCATTTTAACGGTGATTCAGAGGACTCCTCCACAGTGCCGCCAACCCCGCTGGGAACCCGCACCACACGCCGCCACGATATGCAGACTTAAGCCGCTCTAAGCTCCTTGTTTTGGTTATCAAAATTGAAACCATCTTGCTTATTGTGGAACTGAATGTTTCTCACCGAAAGAATCGCTGACATGTCAAAGCGTCAAAATAACGGGCGAAGGGAGTCGGACAGGAAAGCCGGTGGATGAAGCAGGCCTGAAACGACCACATGCAGCAGGAGGCTGGAGTTCAGGCAGCACCACATGAACATTTATCACCCCTTAGAACCGGCGCTCCAAGTTTAGATGGTGTGAAATGTTGTCAGGGCTGGTGCGTTTATTTAAAATGTGAATTTAAAAAAGTGCAAAAACCTCCATTAGCTCACATTTATTCATTCATGTTGCTGCTTGATGGCCCTTTTTTTAAAATGAAGCCAATTCATTCAAATCCAAATCGACCCGCTCATATTGAGTTCCGCCCTCTCGGGGTCAAGGGGTCGCACTGACTAACTTCTAAACTGCTCAATCGGACACATGTTGGCACATGGGACCGTAGAAGCCAGGATACAGCTGGTGCCGACCCCCCCTGCTGGTTCTTTGTCATGGATTTTTCCATCCCTGGGGCCACAGATCAGACAAACCGGGTCACGCTGACGAACTGAACTCTACTTTACTCTGCTGTAACACCAGTTTGCTGACTGACTTTGTTGTTGTGACTGTTTTCAGGGTGTTTGTGCCGACTTCATGGACAGTCTGACTCCACCTCCTCTCCCCTCACCTGTATATTGCGATTTCCTTTCAGATTTCTCAGACTGCTACATTATTTGCCTATGATTGTAATGAATTTGACAAAAGCGGACATTTTTATCTTCAATGAGAAGTTGAACGTCTCAGTTGATCAAGCTCATCCGTCCCTCCTTAGCCCCCCACCCAACCCCTCGATGAATGTACAGTGACATAAGCGTTATGATATACCTGTCAATATATATGTTGTTTTCTTTGTACAAATGTTTCGTGTTGTTATTTATTTTTCTAAATAAACATGTTTTTAAACAATCGATTTTCTTTTTGTCTGTGACTCCTGATGCTCCACATGAATGCTTTTTTACCTCAACATACGAACATAATTCGTATGTTGAGATAGTCCTCGACATACGAATATAATTAGTTCGGAGAGGCTGCTTGCAAGTAGAATCGTTTGTAAATCTTTATTTATTCTACAATCTCAATTTGAGTTCATTTAAATGTCATTACTACTCTCAATACTAAAGTTCTATCATTTAAAACTGATCAGAAACATTTACAGGCCATAAAACCAACATCTTATAAATTAAATCCTGTAGTACCGTAATGTAACTAACATCTCTACCTCTACTGAATGAATTCGACCAATAGTAAACATCAACTAGCAAAACATTCAGAGTTCAGCGTTAGCGTCAGTTAATGCTTCCGACCAGAAACCTGACCTAAAATCATGGTTCCTACCTATCATTTAGCTCCTACAGAGGGACAACCTGTCAACGTAAAAACAGGTAAACGAAATTTTTAAAAAAATTATGTACTGGCACGTTTTGTTTCGTTCACGATTATACGTCACTTTAAAAAACACACTGAAAAATAAATATCACGTTTACGTCATTTTACCCAATTTAAAGTCAGTCCATCACAAATACCGACTCTAAAAATCACTAGAAAATTATTTAAAAGCTCATATCATATTACAATACAATAAATAACGTAATTATATTAAAATATGTACTTATATTTCCAATGTCTACCGCTAAGCGTCACTCATAAATTAGCGATTCAACAGTACTTTACCATTAGCATGTAGCTTACCTTTGGAAGAGTTGTTGTGTGTCACCACTACCACTGTCTTCATTAAATTTGCTTCATCATCATGATAAACAGTACAGTATCAAAGTTAAGAAGTCTGACGCTCCGATAACAGACAACAACAAACAGCAAGAGGGAGAGACGACTGTTGGAACTACCCGAACTCAGCAGTGCTGCCCCCCACGGAGGCTGTGGTAGAAAGTGGAACTGCAGGACAACTGTCCGATATGGCTTTTGTTTGGATCTCCGATTGTTCCCAAGTCGAGAACTGCCTGTATTAAAGTAATTATCATTAAATGTTTGGCCAGTAAAATTCAAGAAAGCTGTTTTGGCCAAATTTAGCCAAGTTGTGTTTAAAGTGTTTATTTTGCCATCAAACATCCAAATTAAGAATCTACAAATTTGAAATTATACAAATTCAAATAATTCATTTATGTCTTTTGTTTCTTCATGATGTTTCATGGAGGATTTTTTCATTCAGGGCATGATTTTTCTGCTCCAGGAACATGATGGTTTTCCCTGCAGCTCCTCCTCACATCTTCTTCCCGTTTCCACCATCTGTCCATCACGGACTCACCTTTCCAGGAATCATTCTGTCACCCGTCTGGGGTAGTGATCTGCCCGGCCCGTGGTAACCCGCAGGAGCGTCCTGGTGTCAAACAGCAGGAGGGTTCGTCCATCCTGCTGTTTGACCTGCAGACTGTGGCGCCCTGCAGAGGTGAGAGTCGGTACTCATGCATGAGAGGAGAGGGAGATTCAAAGGTCATATCTGTCCATTAATGTCTCTGTCAGCATCACCTGTGCTTTACTTTGATGGAGCATGTTCAGAACTCTATGTATTTTTTGTCTAGTCGATATATTTCATGAGTTTATATTACGATTTGTGCATAAAAGCCTGATCTGTAGCCATCAAATAAAGTATATTTCCCTCTGATTTGTAGAAGTAAAAAAAATTATGGTCATATAAAATATATTTAAAGTTTTTTAATATATTGGAAAAGGGAAGACTTTTTCTTTCTTTCTCTTTCACCTGGTGCAGTTTAAACACAGAACCATATTGGTCAGAATTACAGGTTTGACTTTGTCTTCTAGTGACTTTCCCAAAAGCTAAGATGTGGTTTGCTGTTCCCATGGCAACGAACGACAAAGAGCATCAGTCACATCTCTGCTGTGTTATTATTGCGGTCCATCACTCTGTTCCTGGACGCTGGACTCCGCTGAGTGTTGGTCTGTGAGTTCATGTGAGGCAGTTGGAAGGCGACGTCATCTGTAAAACCTGTGGTTAGATGTACGCAACAGAACACAACAACACAACAACAACAGAGTAGCTTTGTCATGAAATGATAAAGGACAAAAAGACTATTCTGGATTCTCTGTATCCCAAAATTAATGAATTTTAATATATTATCATTATTTTGAAATACTAAATCAATCCCTTGATAAACAAAGTAATCATAGTTTAAATTTTAATTACTTTGAGACTGCAATTATTTCCTGATTAGGTTTTTTTTTTTTTGCCTGTCTGAGATGCTGAGTCATCTGTTATTTATTTATGCTTTAGAAAACATTCAATCATGAACTGGCAGATTTGCTAATCCTTGTCTGACAACGTTTATTTAAATCAGGCAGATGACAGATTGCTAAACTTGTGAAGCCTCCAGGCTGCATGCTAAGCTAAGCTAACAGTACTGTACATAGATGACCTCCTCTTTTACTTTCAGCTTTAAAGCTCAAGTGTTTAGCACGTGTGTGTGTCTGTGTGTGTGTGTTACACCTAACAAACTGAAGGAAGATATAATTAAATATATTCACAGGTTTTATGTTCACTTTATTTCAATGTTATGCTTTACTTTATAATGACGTAACCAAACATACTGTGATGGGCGTTCCCCGCTTGTCGTGGACGCCAGCTGTGTAACCTGATCGATTCTTTGTTTGAAGATGCAGATTAGGCAGAGAGCCAACCTATTAGAAGATGACACCGTGTGGGCTGGCCAACTGACCCGAGATCAGAAGTTCCTATGGATTGTCCAACCGGAGAATGCTACAATGAATAAGAATTGCTGTATAACGGTCCGTCCTTAAGACGGTGTCTTGTTACATCCACTATAAATTCTTTGTTTCTCCGGAATGTGTTGTTCCTGCCCCTTGTCACGGTTCAGACCGCATTAGATTCTATGTTAGGGACGGTGAACCCAGATCTGCTAAAATTATTGTATCAGGGCAAATACATTCGTTAAATGAGACTACTTGTTTCTTGTTTCTCCTTCCGGTTTTGAACACGCACAACTGCTCTAGGTGGACTTCGCGATAAAAGTCTAAAAAACCTAACACAAACAGAGGTGTGTTTCCATTTGTGTACTGCGTGAGCTAACTTAATGCTACCAGCCAGTGATTCGGCGTTGGGTAATTTACCAATGAGACAAAAGGCTGCAAGAGCGCCGAGCACCTGACATCAGAGCGATTACAGATAATGAGGTGCTAGCTGCGTGAGCCGATAGCGCTAAGAGAGGGAGGAAGAGAGAGGGAGAATGTGTTGCGGTAAGAGGGGTCTATATTGGCCATGTGAATCGGCAGTGAAGCATTCTGGGGCTTCGTGTTTCAGGCCTTATAAGGGTCAGGGCCTTTATGTCTCTGCTCACCCCGGCTATTCTTAGACTGTATGTCCCTCAACCTCAGCAACTCTGCAGGCAAGAGACGCATCTCCATCTGATATTAAATTTAAAGACACTTTCACACTTTCTCTAATTGAACTTTTTCTGTTTATCAGTTTTTCTGTCGTCGCTCATCTCGCCTCTTCCTGTGCATCTTCTTCTGTATGCTTGTGTGTGTTTGTAGCAGAGGTTCCACCTGACCATCCACCACCACCACCGCCGCCACTGGGGTGACCGTCCTGAAAGCTGGGAGCAGAAAGGAGAGACTCCAAGTGAAGTGCAGGCGGGACGACAAGGACAGCCATCGAAGGACGGAGGTCGAGGGCACGGAAGAGCAGGAAGAGGAGTCGTAAGCAGGGGGGAGAATTAACGTTCAAGCCAAGATGAGTTCATACACAGTGACTCTGAACGGCCCCGCTCCGTGGGGCTTCAGACTACAGGGGGGAAAGGACTTCAACATGCCCCTCACCATCTCCAGGGTAAGGACCATCACGTCACGCAGGAGCTTCAATTTCATTACCGGTTATAGTTTGAATTTAAATTTGATTGTAAACACCTGACTTTTAAATTACACTTTTTTAAAATCTTCATCATGAAACCACCTCTTTGCTGTTTTTTTTGACATATTGCATGTTCAACTTGCATCAGTGCATGTGCGCATGTACATGTGTGATATGTGTAAGCGCAGGTCTGATATGTGTGTGTGAGCAGCGGTTATGTAATGTTGCTGTACATGATGATGACGGGGGGGGCTCCGATGGAATCTCCAGAGAGTTTTCCAGAATAGAGGAGCAGTGGAAAGACTGGAATAGTTTTCCTGGAGTTTAGGTGCAGCTGCGTTCTTTGGATTACAGATTTACCTTTCATAATGATCTCGCTGTCAGATTATTCTGTGGGAATATTGTGAGATTTGAAAGTGAATTTTCTCACAAATTAAGTGTCACTTCAGAGGTTAGGTTGAAATTAATATAAGATGCTGACAAACAAGATGATTTATGAAAAATAAAAGTGTTGAATTAATAGTTCATAGTGCATGAAATCATTACGGGTGATTATGTCCTAAAATAGGAGGAATTAAAGGCAAATTTATGAAAATGGAGTGTGGCTCTGGCAGGACGGCTGGTGTATTTACAGAGTTCCCTTTAAATAGCAGCGGAGGAGAGGTGGATGGATGGATGGATGGATGGATGGATGGATGGATGGATGGAATTGTTGGATGGGAATGGAACAGGAAAGACACTGAAGGGCAGCTTGTGTTACCTTTAGTGAACTTTTTTCTTCGCCTGCAGTCAGTTTCAGTTTGTTTTTTGGAGATGCTATGTGATGATGATGTCATGGTAAGGATGAGGATGGATGGATGGATGGATGGATGGATGGATGGATCACAGCTCCAGACATTCGTCAATTTATTGTCTGTGGACACCCGTCTCACTGTGGTGGGGGCTCTGGTGTGACATTGTGCTGTGGATCAGGACCTCTGGTCATGATGAATCCTAACAGATTATCGTGAAACAACTCGGGGTGGCATTTCTGTTTGACGCAACACCTCCAGGGGTTGGGTTTCAGTCAGGGGAGGGGAACCAGGACAGCGGCTTCATTACAGCTTGTTAGAGCCGCCGGCCGTTAAATATGTGACACACCAAACTGCCTGTTATTGTATATGATCAACACATCCTCAGATGGCGGTGACACCTGCCCCCGGACTGAGGTGGACCTGATGAGGGTCCCTCCAGGATGCTGTTCCAGAGAAATTATCAAAATGTCCTGTAGAGGGCGTGTGCAGTGGTTTTATTACAGTGGTGAACTGGTTTTATGGATTTTATATATTTATAATGAGAGTTGGGACAATATTCTTGGCAGGAAGTCCAACATATTCTCAGGTCGCTCTTCATCTCCAATCCTGTTTGTGACATTTTGATCCAAATCGAGGTCCAGATTGAGGAGCTCAGAATTTCATGTGTACTATTTGCTGATGATGTGGTTCTGTTCGCATCAGTCCATGATCTCCAGCACCAAGTGGATGGATCAAAATGACTTGGGCTGGAGTCTCCACAAGTTCAAAAGTGATGGGGGAACGGTCCACGAGCTGTATAAAGATCTCAGCGACAAAGACCTGGACTTCCAGTGTGAGCTCAGGGTAGAAGCTGTTCCTTTGGGTCAAAAGGAGTCAGTTGAGAAGGTTCCAGGGCACAAACTATGTGGGGGGGTGAGCCTGCGGTAGGCCCGGAACTCGCTGTGGAGATCACATGTCCCATCTGGTCTGGGATCACCTCAGGATCCCCAAGGATGATCTGGATGTCTTGAATACCCGGCTTAGTGTCGCCCCAACTCTGGAAAAGTAGAAGAAGATGGATGGATGGTGTACCGGCTTTAACATACGACTTATACTGTGAAACAAATCAATCTCATTATTTATTACATTATTACTTTTACCTCCAGCTGTGAACTTTGTGGCTCCTCATCACTTCCTTCTCTTCTTCCATCATATTTCCAACGGCAACTTAGACGTGTGTCATACATGGCTGTTTTTCAGTAGGAGATGAAACGTTACCTGAATATATGTCATCCATGAAATCTATTTGCAGGCTGGTGATTGGCTCGTCCGACACGCCGACATATCGCTGGAAGATAGCCCCAAAAAACCCAACTGTTGCTCTTTCATTAAAATTCAATTTTCTAGGAATCAAGGCTCCGTATCCATTTCCTGTCTCCCGTGTTTGAAGTGTTTGATGCGTGAGAAAACATGCACGACAGGCGTGTGTGTGTGTGTGTGTGTGTGTGTGTGTGTGTGTGTGTGTGTGTGTGTGAACATGTGTGTGTGATTACACACATACGCCACCTAACTGTGGTTTCTGCAAACACGCAGCGAGACAGGATAACAGTAACCCAAGAAAGAAGAGAAACAGACAGAAGCAGTGCAAAATGACGCAGACTGAGTTCTGTGAAGGTAAAAAGACGCTAAAGTAAATATAAAAATAAGAATGGAGGAAGACTTGAGTGAGTGTCAGTAGCAGGTGTGTGGGTGTGTGGATGGTTTTTTTTTTTTGAGGGGGGAGGAAGGGGTCAATCATAGTGAAACCAGGCAGGCATCACCGGCAAGGCTTATTTTTACCTCTTTAACGAGTTCACTGTAAGCTAAGACCCAGTACTGTACGGGCCAAGCCTCCCGCCTGCAGCCGGAGGTCCGTTCATGTCTGCAGCAGCAAGAAGTTAAAACTAAGAAATGTCCTAATTGAAATCAAGCATTCATAAGAGAATGGTTCTCTTTATCTACAAACTTATTTTTAGCTTCTGCGATTGAAGGGGTGAACCCTGCAGCTTTAGTTTTACTTTTAACCTTTTAGTTTGGCTCTTAATTGAATCTTATTTTTTTCATTAATTACGGATTTATTTATTTTACATTTTTAAATTGTTTTTAAATTGAACATTTATTTATTTGATTATTTTTACCTTTTTAGTTTTAGTCCTCTAACCTTATTGTATTTATTACTTTTATTGACTGAATTTTATTCTATACAGTCATATTTTATCTCTATATTGATTAAATTCTCTGGTTTTTCCTAACTTTAAAGTGAAGGATAGAGTTTCCTCTATGTTCTGAACTTCTAAATGTTTTTAAATTAGTCTGTGTGTGCATGTGTGTGTATTGAGAAAGAGGGGGGATTTATCTTGTCTAAACTGTTTTTTATATTGTTTTCATATAAAGCACTTTGGGTTACTCATTTTGTCTGAAAAGTGCTTTATAAATAAAGTTTGATTGAGTTTGATTGATTGCTGCTTCGGTTCTAGACAGCCTGTATGCAGAGTTTTAACTCAACCCTTCATCTGAGAAGCTGATGAATCATTTCGTTCCTTCAGCATCTCCCAACCTTTACGGCTTAATTACAAACAAGCATGTGAAGTGAGGAATCATCCTCCTAATCTTTAACGTCTGCATGTGTCTTTTTGTAATTACTGGTCATCTTTCCTGTGGAATCCTCGTCAGCAGTCCCCGCTGTGACCTTCTCCGTTGCCTCCCAACATAGATAACTCCGGGCAGCAAGGCGGTGACCGGCAGCCTGGCGCAAGGCGACGTCATCTCGGCCATCGACGGGGTCAGCACCGAGGGCATGACGCACCTGGAGGCCCAGAACAAGATCAAATCCGCCACCAGCAAACTGTCCCTCACCATGCTGAAGTAAGCAACCGGGTCTGAAAGCATCGCAAGTAGAACACATCAGATACGACCTGGAGAAAGAACTTTTCTTTTTGCACAATTTAGGAGTTTTAAGGGCGTTAAATTAATATAAAATGGTCGTATTTAGTTGTTTTAATCCAGTTATTAAATTGTGGTGCAACCTGAGAACATCTCATGGTTTTAATCCTCAGATCCAGACGTCCTGCACCGGTTCCCACAGCGACTCCAAGGATGGACTCACCCATGCCCGTCATCCCACACCAGAAGGTATCAACACCCCCACAGAACAAACCATGCATGTGTGTGTGTGTGTGTGTGTGTGTGTGTGCGCGCACACACACTTGTTTTTATGCATGTCTGTAATATCTGTGGAGTCATGGGCTTCAGGTTGAGTCCTGCTGCCATCTGCTGTTCCTCATTAGATGGAGTCCTCAGGGAGTTTTGAGATGATGACAGACTTAAGAGAAGAAATGAACAACTAAAAAAGAAGAAAAGGCTAAAGAAAAATTCTAAATGTTGACATCTGCTCGGTTTTGATGGAGAGAGAATGTTTGTTGTGAATAATTTGGAGAGAGGGCCGTTAAAAAACCACACCAGACGGTCCCTTCTCCTCCAGATTATCTCAGAGGAAGAGACTTTGGTGGTGGTGACGGCTCATGATGCTGCTGAGCAGGTGATTGGGAGGTGAACGATCTGCATTACAGTAGCTTGACTGAACATAGATACAAAAGAGAATCAAAACTAAAAGCAACAGTAAGACGACTGGCTTACGATGAAGGCATACCGTCGCGTTATTGGACAGACGAGCCGTCGACGAGCAGCTGATGTCTCGATCGTCACCCCGGGCGGTGACAGCAGGGCCAGGCGGACGTGGTCGGTGTGAGAATAAACCATGAGCTCAGTGTTCAAACAATAGCCTCCCTCTCCTGGGCTTTCGCTGAGCTCCGGTCCGGTGGCGTTTATTTCTGGGGTGTGAAAAAGAAACACACCTGGCTGGACTCCAGGTAGAAGAGCTGCTGGGGTTCGTTAGCTGTAAATACAGAAATGCTTTCTGTGAATTGAAAATGAAACCGAGGACATGAGTTTGCAGGATCTTTTTAAAGAACTCTTTCTGCTGGTTCAGCTCCCTGATTTCCATCTTTGAGGCTTTTTATCCTCAAGCTGTCATGAAAGTAAACCCAAAACAGAACTTTTAAAATATGTTTTTTCTGGGGGAAAAAACGCAGAAAATTGCTCGTGTAGCTTTTCTGGTGTTGGTCTGGTCTTTTAATTGGAGGACAGATAATATAAAAAATGATTTATTGTGTTGGATGCTTGAAGGTCCTGAAATTTCACTCAGACGAACTAAAACTAATATTTTCTGCAGGTTAATTTGTTTTTAAATATATTTTTATTCTAGAAAAACATCGATAAAATATTCTGGACTAAATTATCACTGCTTGATAAATACGATGGAAGCTAATTGTTCAAAAATGAAGTGTGTTTCATAAATTCTCAGAGACACGACTAAATTAATGATTTATGTTGTCCAAACAAACCTCTATGACAGAATAAAAATAATTATTCAGCTATTTTTGCTTGATAAATAGTTTAAATCTGTTCCTTCATTATTGAATTATGCAAAAAATACCAAACTTATTAAAATATTTTTGACAGCTTGGCTGTAACAAAAAATAAACATATGAAAATAGATCAAAACATTGGAAAAATAATTGTTTTCACTTTTTATGAGGACTGGGAGAGCAGCTATGAAAAATTTAACTGCAAATTAGGACTTTTATGTTAATGGATTTTATTTTTTGGGAACAAATTCAATTTAAGTACTTGCTTCTCTTTTTTAAAAACAGGCTTTTAGTGAACTGCAGTAGATCTGCTCAGAACTGTTTCCATACATGTATAAATACACATTCAGAGATGGAATACATTTATAGGACAAGAACTGAGTATGTGAAAGTAAAAATAAACTAGAACAGTAGTGGGGTGGTGACACTCGTCAGGTGGATTCAGCCAGCATTTACTAAAGACTAAATCAAATTACCTGCTTTATATCTGAGGTCAAACCAGGCGATAGTTTTTAACAATGCAAATTCGAGGCCTCCCTTCAAGTGAGTCTCCTGGGATGGGGGTGAAGTTGGGGGTGAAGTCTCTGTCATGGAATACTTGAAGATGTAAATTAAGGTCACAATCTGCTTGTCCCGACGAATCACATCCACGTCTCCGTCCTCGCTAATGCGTTCCCCCTCTGGGGGCCGAGCTGCAGCCGCCAACGGCAGGTCAGGTGTCAGGAAACGTGCTCCGGGCGGATGGCAGGACGATGATGGCAGAATCATACCAGCCACCCTCATGTAGACACACACACACACACACACACACACTAGAGAGAGATAGAGCAGCTGCTGGACACGGTCATGGAATATTCCGCTCTGGTTAAGTACCATCATCCTGATTCTCCTGAAGCCCCCCCCCATTCCAAGCCAGAGTTAAAAATTAATCAACAATGTGTAATAAAATAAATATAAAATAAAAATGTACTCAATTTACAGTTTAGAAAATTTTATAGAGATCTGCAAAAACAGATTAACCAGGTATTGACGAGGAAAGAAGCTCCATTGTAGCCCCCATGCTAAACGCGTTAGCACAAAGCCGATCTGAAGGAGGTGCTTGACCTCCAGCAGGTTTTCCAGCAGAACGTTTATTGTCTAATGTCAGTGAAATAACATTAACTTGCTGCTTTGAATCAAATGATAAGCATTTCTTTTTAATTACACTGTGTGCCCATCGAAAAGAGCGGCTGATAAAGACTCATAATTTCACCTTGCGTTCAGTAGTTTCATCAGTAGTTACTGATGAAATGTCGACTTAAAAGTTCTCAGAAAAGAAATGTAAGGGATGAACAAAATTAAATAATTCTCAGAAATGTGTGTGAAGGATGAATAAATGAGAACGGCATTCAGTTTAGCACAGAACACATCATTTAAATGAGTGTAATTGTCTTTCAATTTTGTTTAATGATCATTTCCTGAGGAATAAATGCTAAAGAGATCTTTTCAAATATTTGCAATCAAGTTTCATGGAAATCAGGAGGTCTTGCATAAATTTGCCAACAAACAAATGGATTCATGTGAAAAACAGAAACGTTCTCTGATGCTTTAGAAGTGCAATTTCAGAAACCGATATTTTTGAAACAAAACAGCCCAGAAATAAACATCAGCTTTAACTCTTTAACTTCCTGTTGCGGCTTGTCGGTGTAGGAAAAAGGCTTCCATCCTGACATAAGTGGGGTCAGGTGTTGTGTTTGTGTAGGTGTGTGCGTGTATTTGTGTCTGTTCTGTGCTAAATGCGTCTCCGTCCCGTGTCATGTGACGGACACACTCCTGCTTTTGTCAGTCACTCCTGGTGATGCAGGGGAAGCTGGGAAATATCCCAGTGATGACAAACAGCTGCTATTCTAACCTGTGCACGAGATTCCAGCGCAGGATAGTTTCCTACCAGCACATTTAATGTATTGTTATCACCTCACCCCCCCTCCTTTCTCTCTCTGTTTCAGGTTATCGCAAACACAGCTGCAAAGTCAGTACCGTCACACCTTCCAGTTTTTAATGTGCATGAAGTTTTTTAGAGCTCAGGTGACACAGGTGACCTTTGTGGAGTGAAGCTGTGCATTCACAAGTTTAGAGGCTTTTCACTGCATCTTTATGCTTAACATTGGTGTGTGCCAGCAAGACATGTTCTCCTGTTTGTGTGTGTGTGTGTGTGTGTGTGTGTGTGTGTGTGTGTGTGTGTGTGGCTTTTAGGCGTGTGTGTATTGTTATTATTAATGCCAAGCAGAGAGTAGGGATGGCAAACTCATTTCCACTGATGGCCACACCAGCATAATGGCTGTCCTCAAAGGGCCAGATGTAACTTATAAATGTAACTAAATGTAACTCAGTCTAATGTGATATAAATGTAACTCCTCAATGTTTAATAACTCTAAATTCATTACATATTCAAGTTACAAATATTAAAGTTTGATTATTGCTCTATTATAACATAAATCTTTTTTTTAAGTCCTTTTGATTTTTTTGTCAATATTAAAATGGGCTTGGTTACTGCATGCTGGGAAATGTAGTTTTTGGTCAAAGAACACTTTTGACCTATTTATTCTCTCTTGGGCCACATAAAATGATGTGCATTAGAGTGTAGTGATGATGTCATGAGGTCCAAACCCTAACGCGACACGTGCAGCTTCATTGGAGGTACTGTAAAATAGTCAGCGATAGCGCACCATCTAGTGGCCTGTAGAGGTAGCGCAACCACTAAATCGACAAAGTCGGAATGCAGATTTTTAAATGTTTAAATGTGTAATATCCAAAACTATTAAATCCACATTTCCAGCTGATATTGACCCTCCCCAAAGTGAGCTTTGTTGAACTGGTGAGCAGTTTGGACCTGGTGGTTCTGTGTGCCATGAACTAAACCCGGTCTGTTAATTGTAAATCTACGTCTTCAACGTGACCCGGTTTCCTCAGCGGCCCCCTGCTGACATATCTTTCCTCTCAAATTCCCCTCTCCTCCCCCACATCTCCATCCGAAACCTCTTCGACACCTGACCCCAACAGCGTGGAGTACACCCCCAGCTTCAACCCCATCGCTCTGAAAGACTCCGCCCTGTCCACCCACAAGCCCATCGAGGTCAAAGGTCCGGGGGGAAAGGCGACCATTGTTCACGCCCAGTACAACACGCCAATCAGCATGTACTCACAGGACGCCATCATGGATGCCATCGCCGGCCAGTCGCAGGCTAAGGGACACGACAGGTGAGGTCACGCAACCCAGCAAAGCTCCGCCCACACACATCACATAAATCTAATTGGCTGATTAGCCCATAAGTTACCTAGAACGCTTCAGGATTTTATCACAAATAATCCAGTTAGAGGAAATTCCTACATTCGAAACACGCCCACCTGACCGTACGCCCGGGCTTCTCCGTGTCGTCTTTGTCCTTCGATGTACTGCTCCTTGCCTTTCACCCAATTTCCTCTCCTCATTCCATCAAACCACCAACCACACCCGTGCCGTCCTCCACCCATCATCCTCCCTCGTCCCTCCTTCCCCTGGGTGTGACCTCAGTGAGGAGGCGGGCTCTCCCTTGGCGTAAGTAAAGCAGCGCTCCTCTTCTAACCCTCGTCTCATGATTTCGTAACAGCTTGTGCATCGCTGAACGCCATCGTCTCTCTGATCATGTGATTTGAAATCTTTTATTAGTGGTGTTGATGGTTTTTTAAGGTGCTATGTCTCCACAAACCAGTATGTAATGGACAAACTCACTAACCACGAGTCCGCCGTGGACTCGGTTATGTTTGTGGAAGTACTTAAAGTACTTTGGCCAAAGTGTGGGAGTGTTTCCTCTTCACAGGCCTCCTCATACCTGAATCTAACGTCCCACATGGGTGAGCTGACCGAGGTGGACCCAGTTTAGAATTTTCTGCGGCCATTTCCTAAAATTATATCATTCCTGAATCCACAAATGAAGTTTAACATGCGATTGGTATCCCAGGACATTCGACCGATAACAGATCCACTGGTCAGTTCACTCAGAGGTGACGTTAGCGCTGGGTCTGAACAGATGGGGAAAACGGGTGACACGTCACGGCATGGGAATGTTCTGATCATCCCGACAAGGGTTCCCAAACAACTGTCCCGTCAGGATTGTCTCACCTTCCTAATACTGGGAGTCCTCAACATATGAACATAATGGGTTCTGAGAGATTGTTCATAAGTTGAATTGTTCGTAAGTTGTTATTTACTAAAAGTTCAGTCTGCAATCGCCATTTGAGGTCATTTAAATGTCATTACTACTCTAAATACGAAAGTACTATTCCCTAAGACTGACCAGAAACACTAATAGGATGCAAAAACATATGCATAATAAATAAAATAATAAATAAAATCCTGTAGTAACGTAATGTAACGTTAACATCTCTACCTCAATGATTTTTTTCCTGGGGGGTGTTGAGGCTAAGCCCAGCTTTAATCCACTAGGGTGTTCCACCACACTAATGTGAATGACCCACTGATAGAAAGCGGATTTGCACGACAATAGTCAGACATGGCGTTTGTTTGTAGCTCCGAGGGTTCATAAGTCGAATGTTCGTATGTAAGTATTCATTTAGAGGTTAAATATTTAGAATGTGTAAGGTAGCATTTAAATTTAATAACAATGGTGACATAAATCCACCTCAATAAAGAGATTTTACTTCTTACGGATTCTCCAAAAGCAAATCAAATATTCTGCAGATGTTCCCAACTGTACTTTATTACAGTACTTTAGTAAAAGTACTCTGATTACATCTGGATGAGTACGTTCTATGCAGACCCCTGACTGTACCCTCTGCCTTGCAGTGGAGCTCTGCCTGTCAAGGACCCCGTGGTGGACTGTGCATCTCCGGTTTACCAGGCAGTTATCAGGCCAGGAGAACCCAACCAGAACATGTCTGACTGGGCTCGCCGCGCCGCCAACCTGCAGTCCAAGAGCTTCAGGATCCTGGCCCACATCACCGGCACCGAATACCGTCAGTATTTCCTTCTCTTCGAAACATTTCTGCTTATCAAGAGTCTATAATGAACCTTCATGTTCACCTCTAATCATGCAGTGCAAGATCCAGATGAGGAGGCCCTGCAGAAGTCGAGGTAAGACTGGAAGAAAGTGTCTGTATGTTGGTCCCTAGAGCTGGTTAGCTTAGCATGAAGCCAGGAAATGAGGAAAAACCACTTCCTTGGGTTTGTCCAACATCAAAAAGTTCCTAAATGATCTTATTGTTCCTGGTTTATATCATTTGAAGTGTATAAACAACACGGCAGTGGAGCCAAGAACCTTTCAGCATGACTAAAAACAACAGCTGGTCGTATTTGCGGTTTGGTTTTTGTATAAATGAGTCAAACCACAAGCATTAGCGAAAACACACTTGATCCATCTGTTCAAGTCTTCCTGCAAAGCTAAGCTAATTGCTTCACATGGAACTGATCTCTAAAGTTCTCGGCCTTGTCCCCCAACTCCCCCTCCTTCAGAGAGAAGTTCGAGTCAGAGGTGAGGGGGCCTCGCTTCGCCAAGCTGAAGAACTGGCACCATGGGCTGTCTGCACAGATCCTCAACGTCCAGGAATAAAGAGGAGCAGCGGCGAGGAAGGACATGTAGAGGAGGACATGGACAAAAACACAGGAGTTAACAGAAAGAGGGGGTAAATTATGAAGGAAGAAGGAGCAGGAGGAGGTAACTCCTCAGGAATGTGAGATGGTGTTGTAGCCTAGATCACTAGAATGTGAGATATTACCTGTTAGCGTGAGAATGCTATGTGTTCATTAGCTTGATATTAACTGTCTGACGTACCCGCCTGCTGCCGAGACCTGATCCTGCATTTAGGGTTTTTTTTTTCTTTCTTTCCTTACGTCCTGTTTGGGTTCCGTCTCTCTTAAACTGAAGGGAAATTGTACAAAAAATATTAAATATTCAAGTGAAAATGCAGAACTGATGTTTCTTTTAGTACACAAAACGCAAGCATTAAGAGTTTAACACTACAGCATGCTTGTGAGAAGCCACACATGGACAAGCGTGCAGAGATTCACCGACATGCACAAGTACACTATGTAAAAAATATGCACTCAAAATGTACTGATATCAATGTGAATAAATATTTTATTAAAACCATACGGCTGAGTGGAGTGTTGTAAACTCAAATGAACACATCTTCATATTTACAGGTTCGGCGAGATTTATCTGGTTAACATTTAATTGTTTATTTCATTAGAAAATAGCCATAAGAATATTTACCCTCTTGTGAGTTTGCTTATCCAGAATTTATACTCATATAGCTGAATCTATGGGACTACTGCCTCCAGAGGTGTGAGGTGGTATTACAAGAGAGGATAGCCGATTAGCTCCATAACGTGGCCAAACTTTTATTTTTTTTTCAAAACAAGGTAATTCTAGTAATAAAATAATTCCGAACTGATTTGGATGAAACGTTTAGCAGGGGTTAGAGGGGCTGCACCAACCAGGAGGGGGCGCCAGCCTTCTTTTGGGGCGGAGCTCCACTGCAGATTTACATAGAAAAGGAAGGTGCACCACAGGGAGATTGGAAATATGACCGCAAATTGCATTAAGAAAGTCTAACTGAGCTTCCTTGGCAGACGTTTGCAATCTCAGGCTGTTTTCTGGTTTGTGATTCAACGTTTATGACTATTTTATTGATGCTAGTTTGCTAACCTCTGACCAACAAACACAAGGCCTATGATGTGGAAAATTACCCATGATGCTGAGCTGAGCACGGTTAAACTCAGATTAACTACAAACAGCCCTTTGCCAATATGAAATATTGATTAGTGCAGCCTGGAGCCACAGAATGGCGATTCAAGTCTGATGCCTGTTCACTTCCGGGATATTTTAATTCCAATAGATTTAACTTCAGATTTAAACACAAAAATCTTTTACGCTGAAACGCCAATGGCAGGAGAAAGGTTTTACACTTCTGACCCCAAAATACCCTGAGGATGATTTTAAACCTGTCATTTGTGGCTAGAATGCTGCGTCATGATGTCATGCGTGTTTCCGCCACTAGAGGGCGCAGAGATTCTTCGAGACATCCTAATTTTAATTTCAGCTCAAGCAGTAACAGGCGTTCCAAAGATATCCCTTTACTCCTCCGCCCGTTCTTTTGTCACGTTTATGAAGCAAATATCTAAAACACACATGCAGCATCTTATTTTCTCCGCCGGCATCATTTTAAGCTCAATAAATTTTTAAAAAATAACGGAAACTGGAGCTGGAGCTATAATAAAACCATCCTCACAGCTGCTGCTGAGTTGGCATGGCTGGGAGGAATAGGAAAATGGGAGGGGGGGAGGGAGGTGTGGTATGACTCATTCAGGTTCTGATGACAAAGCATTTTTTAAGCGAGTCTTTACACAACCATGATGTGCAGAAATCTCCGCCTGCTTCTGAACGTGTCCCAGTGTGGGACGTGAGATTTAGAGGTTGAACGGCGCCGGGGCCAATGATGCCGAGACGCCGCCGCGGCGACAGCTCGTCCCGTTATGTAACGCCACTCACAGGGCTCAGCATCCGAAAGGTGTGTCCACAGCAACATGCCAATCAAAACACACCGACAGACAGCCGGAGAGGAGAGGGATGGATGCTGACGGGGTGGAGGGGTGGATTAGGCGCGGCAATGACTTGAAAATGCTGCAGCATCCAGTCATCTCTCCTCCTCCTCCTCCTCCTCTTCCTCTGCCTCCT
The DNA here is from genome assembly GCA_013358685.1 of Antennarius maculatus. Taxonomy (NCBI): domain Eukaryota; kingdom Metazoa; phylum Chordata; class Actinopteri; order Lophiiformes; family Antennariidae; genus Antennarius; species Antennarius maculatus. The sequence goes on along the minus strand of CM023626.1, from coordinate 16,537,693 downwards.
CCTCCTCCTCCTCTTCTCTCCATCTCGTGCATACCGGCCGTTTCCTCCTCCCTTCCTCTCAGTCTGCACGCTGAAGCCCTGCTGTGTGGTCCTCTCAGTCCTCTGTCGAAGCACCGAAGGGAGGAGGAGCCATAACACACACACACACACAGACACACACACACACACACACTCACACATCGCACAGCATCTCTTCTGCACGCACCAGCCAGCAAAGCCAGCCAGCCAGGCCCGTTTGGAGCCGTCTCGTCGCCCGACATGGATGTACTGATGAAGGGGTTCTCCATGGCCAAGGAGGGGGTGGTGGCCGCCGCCGAGAAGACCAAAGCCGGGATGGAGGAGGCAGCCGCCAAAACCAAGGAGGGGGTGATGTATGTAGGTACGTAACGCATTTGATCTGCTTCAGAAGAAGAAGAAAAAAGAAAAAGGTACATTCTAGGGGAGATGTTCTCATTCCTGGGGGGTGGGGGGAGGGAGGAGGTTGCGTCATGTGTACGTTTGAGGTGGGGTCCCGAGGGAGTCCATGTGCAGGACACGACAGCAGAGGGAGGGATGAATGAGATTAAATTAGCACAGGCGGGATGCTGCTGCAGGACTGGTGCAGGGTATAAGGTGGGGGGGGGGGAGAGGGAGGTGGGAAAAGTTGGAGATGGATGGTGGGACAGTGCTGGAGGAGGAAGAGGAAGGTGGGATCATTATGAGTAGAGCTGACCTACATCAGACAGGCCGCCATGTTTGAAGAACCCCCCCTCCCTCCCCCCCAGATTGTTTAAGGGAAATTAAAGATGGGGGGATGAAAAGATGGTAAGGGAAATGTCTGGTTTTTATGATGCTTCTTCATCACCCTGCTGCTTCCTCAGCAGAGCTCAGTGCAATGCGTCACTCCTCAAGGTTACGGCGAGTGTGAGCAGGCCACACGAGGGGGTGGGGGTGGCAGGGTGTGAAGGGAGGAGGGTGGGGGAGAGGGTAAGTCTTTATCGTCGTTCAGTTCCCACTGACCGTCACGCAGCGGCTTCAGAATCTTAATGATGATGATGATGATGATGATGATGGTCATCAGCTGAAGGAGCGGGGGGGGGGGGGGCGGTATATGGGGCAGGGATCATTTGGGCACTGCAGCAATTTGATCTTACATCAAACCCCATCGCCGCCGTGTGTGTGTATGTGTGTGTGTATGTGTGTGTGTGTGTGTGTGTGTGTGTATGTGTGTGTGTGTGTGTGTGTGTGTGTATGTGTGTGTGTGTGTGTGTGTGTGTGTGTGTGAGAGAGAGAGACGTTGCAGCAGGATTTGCCTGCCGGCGTCTGCTGCTGTGATGATGTACCACCATCCCCCCCCCAGCTCAGAAAACAACCTCTTCACTAACACCACCCAAAGGTGGAGGGATATGGGGGGGTGACTAGTTTCTGGACTCCTGAATGAACAGATAGAAGGACATAGAGAGGAAGAGTTGATGTGTGGTGATGGAGATGGGGGGATGAGACTCAGAGAAGGGGGAGTACAGGGGGGGGGGTCATCTGAGAGAGAAAAGGGGACAGAAATAAACGTGCAGATGGAAGGAGGAGGGACAGAAGAAGGCGGTCCCTGGTGTAAGACAAGAGTCCTGAGTTAGATATAAAAACAATCAGTTCCTTTACGCTTAAATTAAGTTAAATAGAATTTTACATTTTTTATTAATCTAATGTGACTTTGTAGAAGAGTTAAATCAGAATTTTATCAGCTTTAAAGGAATTGGGTCTTCAAAATTAAACCTAAAAAAAAATTACTGCTAAAAAATACAGGAGGAAAAGAATCAAGGAAGAATTTAGTAATATGTTAATTTATTAATATATTAATTTATTAAAATAGATCTAACAGCAGTGAATTCTTTCTTTCTTTAAATACGACGCCTGGAAGCTTCCACCTCATCACCGCTGAGGTTCAAACCCTCCTGTGGAAACTCGTTTATGATCTGATCCACACAAACTTCATTCACTGTTTTCCATCCGGATTACCAGAATGGAACCCCACCCCCCACCCCCCCCCACACACACACACACATCTGGATCAATACGTTACACTTTAAATGAAATCAATAGTTCCATTGCTGACACTGGTGGGGCTTAGGGTTAGGGTTAGGGTTGGGGGGGTGTTACCAATGAGGAGGGCGGTGGGTGTTACCGGGGAGGGAAAGGGAGGTGCTTTGTCATTGCAGTGGGTGTGAGAGCGTCTGGCTGCTCTGCAGCGCCGCTCGGGACTCACGTGGCTCAGGAAGCACAGGGAGCGTGCAGAGAGATAGAGGGATGGAGATGGAGGGATGGAGAGATGGAGGGATGGAGATGGAGGGATGGAGATGGAGGGATAGAGATGGAGGGATAGAGATGGAGGGATGGAGGGATGGAGAGATGCAGGAGGAGGACAGGAAGATGGCAGCATCTGCGTTCGTGTGAGAAAACATGAAGCGAGCAGTCGGTGTGTCTAACCTCGTGATTCTTTCTTGGTTCCTGCCTCTCATCTCCTGGAGCACATTCAACCCCCCCCGCACCCCCCTTTACTCTGGTAGATTATATAACTGCAATATAATCTGCTCTGCTTGGGATCATACAGTAATGAGCACAGTGCTGGGGGGTGGGAGGGGTAAATACATCCGGGTTTGTAGAGCTCACAGGAGGTGACAGAGGGAAAAAAGAGCCAATCACTTTAAGACGGAAACATGTGGGGGTGGGGGGTGGGGGGGCAATCAGTTATGATTTACATTTAAAGAAACACAGATCCATCACTGCATCTGATCACGTTATAAAAGACATTGATTTATTACGTAATGAAACTCGTTTATTACCCCAACCAAGACAACCATGTCTTCTCAGTCGGTCAGTTATTATTATTATTATCATCATTATATTTATTATTATTATTATTATTATTATTATTATTATTATTATCATCATCATTATATTTATTATTATTATTATTATTATTATTATTATTATTCTCTCAATTATTCCAGTATTTTAAGTTTGTGGTGTAAGGAATACATTTTGATTTAAAGATGAACCAGAATCTTACATTTCTTTGACTAGGGGAAAAAGATACTCAAAAAATTAAAAAACAAAAAATTAAGAACAATTTCAGTTAAAAAAATAATTAAAATATGCAACAAAACTATTCACCAGACATTGATTAAAACATGAAAACTGTTCTACGTGTGATTCTTTTCTATCAGTGCACTTATGATCTGATTTTCTTTGCTTCTCAGGGAACAAGACGAAGGAAGGCGTTGTGTCATCAGTAAACACAGGTAAGAAAACCTCTCAATCTCCTGTGGAATCTCTTTTTCAGTTCCATCTGTGTTGTCCTGACATTAGAACGTTTTTATGACGATGAACATCGTCCTTTATACCAGCGTTGGGAAGAACAAGTTTTACTTGTTTTTACTCAAACCACCACAAGGGGGCGTGCACATCAAGCTCTGCCTAGCATTAATGAGCAAAACCCTCTGGATGACGTCATCCTGCGGGATCTGCTGAGGCTGTGGGGGTTTGCATGTGGTAACCACTCCCCCCCCCCCCTCCTTGCGTCTCAGTGGCAAACAGGACCGTGGATCAGGCCAACATCGTCGGGGAGACGGTGGTTACCGGGGCCAACGAAGTGTCACAGGCAACCGTGGAGGGGGTTGAGAACATCGCCGCGTCGACCGGGATGGTCAGCCAGGTGGGTTCCGCAGGTTAACGGTTGGTGAACTGATAGAAATGATCATCTATACAACCAAGACAGACCTTTAATAGCTTTCCAACGCGTTCGCCTGTCCTAAATCCTGCTCGTCGGGCATTAGATCGCTGCATCCAACGCTGCACGCCATTCTGAAAGCGTGTGTGTGTCTTCTTTTGTTGTGATCCTGTGGCAGCGCCGGTGTTGTGTGTCTCTGTGCTCACCTGTGGTTGTTTGTGTCGTCTGTGTCTCACCTGTGTTTTAGGAGGAGCCTGTATACGAGGTGCCTGCTGGACTGAGCAGTGTGGGGTCATAGGTCATGCTGGGGTTGGGCTGGGGGGGACAAGTAAAGGGGTTACTTTGCATGTTATCTGCACCCAATTTAACTGCATTTGCAAACTAATTCATCACATCTGCAAAAAAATGACTTAGTTTTGAGGTGAATTTACTGCAAGGCTGTTGTGTTAAATAACTAAATATCTATGAAATACATATGAACTCATTAGGTTAGCATCAAGAAGGAAACCCAAATTAAAATAGAGCTAAAGAACAATATATATTATTATCAAAATATATTGTCATATTTTTATAATAATATATTATTATATTTTTAATTTAAAATATAATAATAATATATTTTATGAAATATAATAAAAATATAATAATAAACTGCTAATAAAGTTTGTCTCAACTTTATTAGCAACGTCTTCGTAACGTCACACCAACATTGGTTTCTTGTCGTTTCTGTTAGCTTGGGAGTTTCAGTTTAGCGGCCCCTTTAAGAAGGTAGTCATGTGACCGAGGCAAGCATCTCCACAAGCGTCAAGAGTGACTCATAGACAGATTGTGGAGGACAGAATTTAAAACAAAACAGTTCAGAATCAAATCAGAAAGAAAACAGAAATAATGGAAGTTCTGGATTCTTTCTGTGTGACCCGGTTCTGATCGACTCATGGACCGGTGCGGGTCCCCAACCCGGGGGTTGGGGACCACTGGGTTAGGCGACAAAGGTACTAAATGTCCCCTCTTCTAACCACGCAGCCCCTCCATGTAGCATCAGATTACAAGCGAGCTCTCAGCCTCGTCTCCAGCATGTCAGATAAACGGATCAATATATTCATGCTATGCACCAAAATAGCCTCATGCGCTAACTGGGGGGGTAGATGGGGGGGGGGTCATGGCCTGTGCTCCTCCCTGCTACAGAGATCTCGCCCCACTAACACGTGTAGAGCATGATGACAAGACATGACAAGGCATTAGCATGATCGCCGAGGAGAAGCTGGATGGTTCAGTCCCTCCCCCCGACCTTCATCTCCTCCCCCCGACCTTCATCTCCTCCCCCCGACCTTCATCTCCTCCTCATCCTCATCCAAAAACCTCCTGCTCTTCTTCATGTCTAATTTCATGTTTTTCCTTCCCCCCAGGGAGAATATGGAGGAGTGGAGCAGGGCGGGGAAGGTGGAGAGGTAAGAAGCCGCAATAAAGAATCATGACTTACTATCAGTGGGTAACCTGAGGGTAGGAATAGGCTCCGCCCACTCCATTCTGATAGGCGTGGTCATTGGATGCTGAGTAACGTCGACATTTGGTTTCATTCTATTCTGCACACGCAGAATTTTCTTCTTCTTCGTTGGTCCCTGACGTGTTTCTGTCCTCCCTACAGGGGTACTAGTCGTCTCTGGGATCGACACCCCACCCACGGTCCCTGGCGGCCCCCCCGCTCCCCTCGCCTCGCTGTAGACTCCAGATGTTCCACGTATTTTTTTGTGACTTTACAGAGCCAAAACCAACAAAAACAGACTCTTCCGTATGCTGCACCTCAGCCCGCCCCCCCATCCCAAACCCCCAGCCCCCCACCCATCCGCCTGGTCGCTCTGTGACCCCCCCCCCCACGTGGGCACCTGTCCTCACCTTTTCTCCTCACTTTTTGCAACCTGTAGCTTTTCCTCCACTGCCCCCCCCCCACTTTACCTCACCTGCGTGTTCGTGACGTCAAAATATGAATCCTGGTGTTGTTAACCCCTCCCTCACCCGCGCGCCTTCAACGCCACACACACACAAACTCAAATGCACTCACACGCAAAAATCACACACTTTCATTCGGCACATGCATGGAACACACACACACACACACACACACACACACGCGCGCACACACACACACACACACGCAATGCATACCGCCAAAGGCCGCGCAGGTGCGTGTGCGTGGATCCTCTGCAGCCAATCAGAGGGTCCGAACAGCTGTTTGTGAGCTGGCGTGAAAAGAATCCGGATGCTCGAGCAGAGATGAACAGGTAGCGTTAGGTTAGGTGTGCAGTAGTTCTGTCAGGTGACGTAGCCCGCATGGACAGGTGTGTAGAGTGACGTGTGTCGTGTCGTACCTGTAGAGTAGCCGCCGCTGCGCGTCGCTTTGTTCGGCTTGTAGAGATGACCGCGGCGTGAACCGGCAGCAATGACCGGTGCGCGTTCCATCAAGTGTCCGTGACGCAGGGAACGCGCAATTCAGGGAACGCGCAGGGAAAAAATCATTCAGTCAGCAGATATTAATAAAAATATCTTATATCGGTTCATAAATTAAACGTGTTTTTTTTTTTTTAATCAACGTGTTAAATTACTGTTCCGTTAAATAAAAATATCAAAATGAACCAGAAAAACATTCTAGAAAATTTTTTTAATTTCCTGGGAAAACGTCTAATATGAGAAATTCTAGCTGCAATTCAACCTGGAACCCAGGAAATGAAAAATGTATGCATTAAAAAATCTATATATAAATAAAAGGCCCCACTTCTTGCTAAATTTATTTATTTTTATTTTAAAAATAAAAAAAAAAAATCATCAGATGGCCCCTTCATGCTAAATTAATTTTTTTTTCAATTTTAAGAAAAAAAAAATATCCAAAGGCCCCACTTCATGCTAAATGACGTCACGGGATAAACATGACGTAGGAGCGCGTTCCTTTACAATAAAGCATGTCATGCATGCATCGCTGCACATTACGTAGAAAAATGACATTTGATGGCCACAAGAACATTTGAACAGTGACGAGTTGAAACCAGCTGACTGAGGCTGGGTTTAAATGGAACTGACCGGAAACACGTGACCCGCCCGATGACGATCACGTGTTGCTTTCATGTAGTCGCTTTGTAGTCTTTGTGCTTCGCATGCCTTCAGGAGCACAGTTCAGATTTCTGTCGTGACGAAATCCGATCCGTTAACCGAGCAGGAGGGCGTGGCTTTTTGTGTCGCAGTGTGCAGCTTGAATTGTGGGAAATGTAGTTGTCAAGACTTTTTTTACTCCTCACCAGTTTGAACCTCCCCGGCTGTCCCGCCCATCAACTATCTCAGCCAATCAGAGGGTCCCCTTTTTCCTCACTGTCAGCGTGACGTCACCTTTAAGCTTCCTCTGCCCTGCATCAGTGTGTGTCTATGTGCATTGTGTGTGTGTGTGTGTGTCATCGTAGAGTGGTTCAGCCAGCAAAGTGTGTTTGTGTCTCTAGCCGGCATTTTTACTTCGAGGCCAATTGGAACGGATGACTGCATGTTGCCTTATCGAGCAATCCGACATTCACGATCACACACACACACACCACCACACACACACCTCACAGTGTTTAAGTTGGCATCAAAGCAGACTCGCTGATTTTATAAACTATACCAGTGAAATTAAAAAGGTTTTGTTGAAATCCAGCAACTGTGTCCAGGATTTATTTGAAAAGCGAGTCGGTGTTCACCTGAAGTATCAGAATTCCTGGTTTCCCTCTCTTATTAGGACAGAAAACAAAAAGATGACAGTTTCATGTTATTAGGAACATTTTATTGGTTTCCCAAAAAAAAAAAAAAAAAAAGTAAGTGCATAAAATAAAAATAAATCTCCTCCAACATGATTCCAATGTAGAGGAACTGGACGATTTAAACTGAGGAGAAGCGAACTGGGGACGGGCGGACCTTCCCTGATCCGTGGCTAGCGGAGGAGTCGGGGAGAAGCCGTATGGAATATAATGAGACGGAAGTGATGGGGGGTGGGGGAGCATCGGTGGAATCTTACAGTAAAAAACAAAACAAAACTGAGGGAAACCTTCACGATTAACCTTTAAACTTTTAAAACCTGAAGACAGGAAGTGGAGCTAAATAGTTACTAATCTCTTTTATTCACAGGAAGTTCAATCTAAATCCCTTTTTTAACAGGAAGCTGGTCGTCTCAGAGAGAAGACTTCTTTCTTTAAGGCATAGTGACAATCACAACACGACGGTCATCGGCACGTTCATAAAAAGGCCGCCAAATTTATTCCATAATATTACCCCCCCACCTCCCTAATCTGCTTTTTTTCCCCCCCTCAACAAAACCACCAAAAACAAGACGACGGAAACATTTTGAGAGATGCAGAATTTTTTGGTAAGATCACAGGATAAATACGAGGCGAGGCGTCTCACTGTACGTGTGAGGAGATGAGCAAAAAGAGCAGCGGTAAACAGTGATATGTTCTGAAGGCTGGGGGGAGGAATCGATGACATGAGAGCCAGGGGAGGAAGGTGGGGGGGCGCCGAAAGGTGGCCGTTTATGTAAAGGTGAGCCCGGCCTCGTTGTAGACTTGGAAGACCTTCTCGATGGCGTTGACGTAGGCGGCCGTCCGCAGGTCTAGACCCAGGTTGTACTTGCTGGCTGTGCGCATGATTTGCTGAAAGGGGGGTGGGAGGGGGAGACGGGGTTAAATCACAGGAAGAGGATGATGATGATGACGATGAAGGTTCTCTAGAACAGTTCGGTTCCGTGGATAACTTACCCGAGCAGACCGCTCCATGGTGTACGCCAGTCCAGAGTGGACAATGTCCTTCTCTGAGGCTCCCTGAAAAAGAAGAGGACGTGGTGCGTTTAAAGACAGTCATATTTCCCGTTCACGCAGCCAGCGGAGACAAAGCACCAATGGGACGATGGGATTTCACTCACCGCCACTCTGGCCTGGAAGTCGGCAGTAGGAACGACGGGGATGGGACCTCCCTGCTTGCCGAACTTCCTCTCCAGACTTTCCTGCACGGACACTGAAACAGGAAATAAAAGTGAGGAAACAACGCGACTTAAGATCTGTCCTCACGTCAGACGACATTCGTGTTCCATAAGGAGAAGTCCACTCACTGAGCAGGTGGTAGTTGGAGTCTCTCTCGTACTTGAAGGTCAGTCTTCCGTAGCTGACATGATTGAGGTTCTTCAGCCACTCGAAGTAGGAGACGGTCACGCCGCCGGCGTTCAGGTACATGTCCTGCAGGAGGAGCATCGGCACGTTTAAAAACACGTCTCCAGGGACAAATGGTCTGTTCCCGTTTATCAGCAAAATGTGAAGCTTGAAGGTTTCCTGACGAGGCGTTTTGTGTTGTGACTCGTAGAATGATATATTATGGAGATCTGTTCCGTTTTAAACACATCTGCAAATTAATCTTACTTTCCCTCCACGATTAAATGAAAATATTTGCCTGCCGGACCAAAACGTTCACGAGCTGATGGGATGTGACTGAACATCAGATTGAAATGTTGATGGAAGGAATGGAGGAAAAACGACGACGTGTGTCCATCCATGAACAGACTCAGGGGTTCAGATGAAAACGCCAACAGAACTGGCGCTGAGAGCCTTTATCAGTGATGTAATGTCTAACAGTGCTTTTACTCTGTCGTATTTGATATTCATAAAAATCAGTCCATTAACTTAAACTGAGACGATCGATGCAAACGCGGAGTTTTAAATGGTTTCAATCCGCTTTGACATCTGGAGCTGCTTACAGGGATGACCATGACTTTGTTCTCTAGGAAGATCTTGTCGGCGTTTGGCGTGGTGGGACCGTTGGCGCCCTCGGCGATAATCTGAAGACACAAACACACGCTTCATGTGTCACTGTAGGGCAAATTTGTTCTTTATCGTTTGTGTTCCAGTGTAAACAAACGTATGTTAACCTTGGCCTTGATCCTGGGGGCGTTGTTACGCGTCAGCTGCTTCTCTCCGGCGGCAGGGATCAGGATGTGGCAGTCGGCTTCCAAAATGTTCCCGTCGTAGGGTTTCGCTCCTGGGAAGCCCACGATGGTGCCGTTCGTCTAGAGGGGAGGGATTTTAGAAGGTTTCTAAAACCAGTTTTAATCACGGTGAGTAAAAAACAAACAGGAGGGTACCAGTTTGTAGTCCTCCAGCTGCTTGGGGTCGATGCCGTCTGGGTTGTAGATGGCTCCATCAATCTCACCCACGCCCACACACTTGGCCCCGAACCTGTGCAGGTACCTCATGGAGTGGAGGCCGACGTTACCGAAGCCCTGAGGAAAGAGGAACTAGAATCAGACCCAAAGCGAGGCACTCTGGTGCTCCCGTGTGGCCGGTCTGGGTTCGACATCATCACTGAGCGTAAATTAGGCTTCAAACAGGAGTCATTAAAATGTTGTGCGAATAAAGAAGACAAACAGGCATCATTATGTTTCTACAGCCCATTTAAGCAGAAGAATAAATCCAGATACTTTATTCTAGTGGTTACAACCAAAACTACATCCACGCTGCAGCTGAATACGACTGCAGCTACACGTTTTATTTCAGCGATATCCAAGAGTAGAAACATCTTGATGGAAATCTGATCTCCCTGACAAATCTCTAAGAAAATCTAATCTCAGTTTGAGATAATCCTTCCACACACACTCTCACACAGAGGGATTAGCATTCTGACGTGATAACAGTCACGTCACCGCTCAGCAGCTGTCGCCGCTTCTTTGCTCAGACACCAACGCTCCACAAAACAAGCGCTCCTCGACATCTCATCTCCTGGGGTGTCTGTGCCAAGTGAGGAGCAGACCTTGAACGTAACACCCTTCCTGACAGACATTCCTGTCGAAGCGCTGTAGTGTTGTCACGATCAATTTATTCTAGATAGCATTCTAGGAAAGCAGCTGAGGATTTCCTCGTCATGAGTGTCCCTAAACATGTCAGGAGCTGAGAATAAACTCATATTTCCCCATCTGGAGTGAAAGGCTTCCACTGTGTGTGTGTGTGTGTGTGTGTGTGTGTGTGTACCTGGACGATGAAGGTCTTGTCCTGGAAGCCTGGGGTCAGGCCCAGCATGCTCATGTAGGACGCCTCATTGATGAAGTTCTCGATGCCGTGGAAAACTCCCCGTCCAGTGGCTGAAATGCGTCCGTGGATTCCTCCCTGGCTGATGGGCTTTCCCGTCACGCAGGCGTGAGCGTTGATGTCCTACAGACGGAGAGGAGATCGCTAAACTTATCGAATCACACTCCACAGAGGATGCACCAAAACCTATAAAAGCACAGATAAACCGGTTTCCTTTAACTCTGGTCGGTGACCTTGACCTGTGACCTCAAGACGTTTGAAAATCAAAGTCACGTAAGAGCTCTGAACAAACGTAACTTGTGACTCGTCAGAGCAAACAGACGTGAGGAAAAGATGAACATGAGCGCGAGGTTAAACACACGAGTAAATATTTTACATGTGTAATTAGACCCGACCCGTCTGACAGGTTCTGATAGGGTTAAAGTTAACTGGTAACTCAAACACACAGTCCTGACTGTGAAAAGCAGCTTTTGAGAAAAGAGGAAAAATTGCAGTCATCAGGGACGGGAGCGGCAGGAAACCACAGCTCGTGGTTCAACTCGTGACTCATTCTTTCCTCGTCCATGAGATTCCTGCCCAGAACCAGCCGGCCGTTTCAGTTTCAGAACTCACAGTGTGTGCGATGGTGTTAGCGTAGGTGTCGGCGATCCAGGACATCTCCCTCTCCCCTGTGCTCATGTCTGGAGCCGGGACGTCGATGCCGGGTCCTAGTCAAGACAGACCAGAGGAGTTAACAGTTAATATCCTGGAGCTGCTGAGAAACCGCAGTAACGGGTTAGAAAAGGAGCGTTAACCTGGCTAAATCACCATGGTAACTGATGTTGCACATCCATTTATTTCACACAACCTCTCTAATGTGCAGCTTTGGCTCTGAACTAGTTTTTTATTCCTTGTTACTCTCGATATAAATAAAACCGTCCCTCTATGCCACATTTGTCAAACTCAAGGCTTGTGTTTGATGTTATTTTTCTTTATTCATTGATAGTTTGATCCTTGATTGATGGAGTTCTGTGGGTCTAATTACTAATAACAAATTAAAAGGATTTATGTTATAACAGAGAAACAAACATTTTTTGTGTAACTAATGTTTGTAACTTGAACAAGTCATAAATTGAGAGTTATTTAACATTAAGAAGTAGTTACATTTATTTTACATTAAACTGAGTTACATTTAGTTACATTTATTAGTTACATCTGGCCCTTTGAGGACAGCCGTGATGCTGATGTGGTGAAAATGAGTTTGACACCCCTGCTCTACGCGGCACGCATCGATCCCCTCGGCGTGGAAGTGACGCACGCCGCCTCCACCTTTCAGCTCAAACAGTTCTGGTTCTGATGATGCTTCCTGGAAAACGCCTCTGGGTTCCATGTGTGCAGGATGCTCGTTAATAATATGATTAGTAATATTCACTGGTAATTAAAGTGAATATTAAACAAATAGACTCCTGTCTCTGGAGCGTCTGACCTGAACACATTAATTATATTTGATCAGCTCACCACCTGTCAGATTAGGTAAAGATCATTCCAGGTTTGACCGTTTCACCTCCTCACGGCAGTTTAACCCTTTACACCCTGAAATATCAGGTTCAACTACATTCTTTTAAATCTTATCTCCATGCTTCTTGTCCTACAAAATTAGTCTTGGGTGTTTTCAGTGGAGACAGGCACACCCTAACCTTAACCTCCCCCCAGCCTGAACAAACAACCTTCTGTGAGGGAATGTTTGCTTCTCCAGGTGGAGGCATTCATCTCTCTCCAGCCTTGAGTTTCACACAGACACTTCAAACCAAGGACACGATAAAACCACCCCAAACCAATGATGTGATGAATCAACAGATTGAACAGCTGTTTAATCCAGAGTTACCGTTCACACACACACACACACACACACACACACACTCACATACACACACTCACCAATGAAGCCCTTCTTGGCCAGCTCGATGGTGAACCTCCTGGTGATCTTTTCCAGCTCGTTATCCTGACACAGAGAAGGAGTTTAAGATTCAGGAAATGTCAGAAAATACAATCCAGGACGGGACAATAATAAAGGACCAGGCTGCAGGTCATTGCTCGCAGCAGTCTAATCATCATCCGGCCCACGAGATGTTCAGGAAGACGCTGGAGGGATTTTTACAAACTGAGGATTCTGTTTTTCAGGGCTTTACTTCCAGTTACTGTTTATTTCAGAGAAAGCATCAACATACAGAAAAAAGTCATTATCCATAATCCAGATAAAAGTAGGACGTAATCTAAAGAAAGAACCAGAAGCAGCTTTAATGCTATGGAAGGACTCTTTCTGTATTTCACTAGAAGCATTTACACAGGGACATAAAACCAACAGGTTAAAAAGATGCAGGAACAATGCATAATGTCAGTGTATGTTTGACTGGTGGGCTTACAGAATAATTCTTGGGGTTGATCTTGACTCCAGCTTTGGCTCCTCCAAACGGAACATCTGGAGGAGAACAACACATCTTAGACGCAAAACACGGATGTCCAACTCTTCTCCAGAGACGTTACGTTACCGATGTCCTCACAAATATACTTAAAAGTATGACAAGCACGAATGACAAGCGCCGAGACAAACGGTATGAATGTGGGGATTCTAAATACTGACCAACAACAGCACACTTGTAGGTCATCAGAGATGCCAGAGCTTTGACCTCGTCCACCGACACGTCTGTGCTGTACCGGATACCTGGAGGGAAACACAGGAAACACGTCACTCCACCGCTGCCACACAAACACAAACCGATGATGTGTTCATTTTCTACATGGTGTGATTCTGATAATTTAAAACTTGTGCATATTTTTGCATAAATTTGTAGATTCTAGTATTTTTTCTTAATCTTTTACTGCTCGTCTCAACCAGAGGCGGTCTACAAGATATGTTCCAGCATTTTTTGCACCAAACAGTCACTTGGATGGCTTTTTTTTTTCCCTAAAATGGGCGCAGGTTTAGAAATACTGGATAATCCTTCAAGCATTCCAAAAACAAGATCACTCCGCAAATACAAGACTAGAATAGACTAGTATGATCTTAAAAAAAACGGTCCATGAGAACCACTCACAGGTCTGTGGTTACGGCAGCAGTTGTAGGTGATAATTGCCATGGCAACATGTGTGAGCCAGCCCACATGTGGCGTCACGTGAGATCATACAGGCTGCCCGAGTGGAAGCACTCGTCCTGCCCGTGATCCAAACATAGCCCCTCTGGAGCTGGTGAAACAGAAGCCCAAGGGCAAAGAGCACGAAGGGGACAAAAACACCCAGTGGGTCAGCTGCACACTGTAGCCCACCTGTGATGAGGTCATCTTTCAGCGCCGCTTCGTGACGCATCAGAGGAAAAGAGCTAACCTCTACAAACAAAGCTCCCCACTCAGTTTTATTTGCAGTCACACAAACATCAGCCGACTCCCGGCCCGACAGAGGACTCACTGATTTAATGAAATCGTGGCTGCTGACCCATCCCCCCCTGTTCAACGGCATTTTATCCACCGAAAAAAACCTCACCATAGCAACCAAGAGCCAAAACATATACATAAACACATTCCTCTGAAATGAAAGGCTTGTTTTTTAGGGAAGGAAACCGAGCCTGAGCAGGATCACCGCAACACGATGGAGCTGTTTTGCTTCAGACGGTCTCGGCTTAAAAACTGCCAAAGAAAAATCACTTTTTATTCCTTTTCTCATGGATCTGATGTTCTTAACAGCAAGTTTGGTTCTATAAGTCTGGTTCATGATGTTTTTATGATTTCTTAAAAGACTTACACACCTTCAGTCACACAAAGTAGTTTGTAAGTCACTGTTAAATTATGAACACATACATTCTTGCTACTGAAAGCTGCAATAACTTTCCAAATGTGAAAAAAATCTGCTGAAAACAAACAAAAGATGCTTGATTTACTTCTTGACATGGATGTATGAATATATTCTTTTAGGTATTCAGGATATTCACAAATCATTTTAAAGTGTGTGAAGTCAGCTGTTTCCACATAATGTTCCCTTTGTGTTTTTACAATAATTGCACATGTTTCACTTCCAGTTTCATTGTGACCAACATGACGAGAACTACAGCACTGATTTATAGCATATCTGCACAGGAAGGAGAAGGGCGCTGGTGATTCTGCAGACCAAACAAAACCTGGTGATTGCAGTTATTTAGGATAACAATAGAACAATTTCCCACAAACTGTTCTGCAAGTATGCGAACGACCATCGACTGATGCACACGACGCTCTGAGTTAAGACATCAGCAGTGGGCCGCCAGGGAAACTGGTTGGTGTGTGTGTGTGTGTGTGTGCCACAAACACAGAAACAGCCTTTGCACTTTGATCTGAACGCAGCCAGGGGTCCAGGAGGAGTATTAATTATTAATTTAATCCAGACTTTGGAATAAAGGACTTAAAACACTTTGCAAGGACTGAAATGAACAAAATGTGATAACAAAAAAGTTCATTCATGCCATTCATTCATGTTCATTCATTCAAACCCTTTGTACTTTGTACTTTTCAAATATTTCACACCTATACATCACATGTACATCTTTATCAGGCATGCACCTTCCAAGAATAGGTCTGCATTCATTTGAGTGGATGGGGGGTGGTTCCATAGTGTTGCTGGCAGGCCATCATCCACTCCATACTACCCAACATGACCTTCGACTCAGTGATATGTCTCACACTACCAAGAAAGCTTCCTGTCCACCACCCCCTTCCCACACCTGTCACACCAGTGACAAACCAAAGTGCAGTCACTTTGACTCCAGTCTCCTGCGTTCCTATACATCACATGTGTCAAACTGAAGGCCCGGGGGCCAAATGTGGCCCGCCACATCATTTTATGTGGCCTGTGAGAACATAAAAGGTCAGAGTGTCTAAAAGTAAATAGGTAAAAAGTGTGCTTTGACCAGAAACAACATTTCCCACAATCCAGTATTTCAGCCCATTTTAACCTGACAAATTAAAATGATTTATGTTATAACAGAGAAACAAACATTTTTTCTGTGTAACTAATGTTTGTAACTTGAGTAAGTATTAAATTCAGTTTTTTAACAGTAAGGAGTAGTTACACTTATTTTAAATTACATTGAGTTACACTTAGTTACATTTATTAATTAAATTTGGCCCTTTGAGGACAGACGTTCTGCTGATGTGGCCCTCAGTTAAAATGAGTTTGACACTCCTGCTATACATCAAACCCCATTCACAAACTACCCAGAGTACCCATCATTCTAAAGCTTTGACTCATATGATTCCATGTTTACCCAGTGGTGTGTGTCTTTGTGTGTCTTGTGTGTGTGTGTGTGTGTGTGTGTGTGTGTGTGTGTGTGTGTGTGTGTGTGTGTGTGTGTGTGTGTGTGTGTGTGTGTGGTCAGTGTGCATGAATCACTAGACTGAACACTTTATCTTCAAAAAAGGTACACATGCGTTTTGTGCAACCAAGGCCAGGAATCCTGAAAGGAACATCAGATGCCTCCAAGGCTGACCTCTCCAGCATGTCAGACGTCAGACAATTAGAATAAAAACATCTACTTCAGTTATCAAAGATAAACCACGGCGTCCTTCATGTTCTTTTAAAAAGAAACAAATTAGTATTGATAGTTAGAGCTGCAATATGACAGCCAGTTAGCTGCTAGCCTGCAAGCTAAGTACAATAGCGTAAAAGTCACAAGTAAAAAAAAAAAGGTCAATGTAATTGTAAATGAAAAAAAAAAAAAATATGTGCAGCAAAACAGAAAACATAATTTACTATAATGTGTGTTGTTAGCTCAATGCTAAGCTAACGATAGCATTGTGAGCACATCTTTAGCCGTACAGTAGCTTAGCATCTGTTGACAGCATCCGTTTCTAATTAGCTAACGGTACCGCTTACTGATGCTAACTAGCGAGCTAACGCTACCGCTATACCGATGCTAACTAGCGAGCTAACGCTAGCTGTCACCCGGAGCCTATCGGGGAGGGTCGTTTCGAGTCTTACCCCCTTTGCAGGGTGTCCTGTGCTGGCTGTGCTGGGCGCGGTAGCCCTCCACCACCTCCCACTCGCCGTTATCCTTCTTGATGGGGAAGGACACGCTCAGGACGTGGTTGCAGGGCTTGATGATGCGCAGGATTCCCCGCACACGGTTCCGCTTCTGCTCGGGGGTCTCCCTGGTCCTCAGGTCCTCCACCAGCTTGTCCTCCACGATGGCGACACCGCGGTCGAAGAAGCCCTCGACCATCCTGAAGAAGTTGGGGTCATCGGGCTCGTCCGCCGCGTCGGCGTAGCGGCGCACCCGCATCAGGGACGAGGACGCCGGGAGAGCGGAGTCGACGCATCCCGAGGCCAGGACGCTGCCGGCGGAGCGGCTCAGCAGCTCACCGAAGTAGCGGTACATGTCTGGAGAAGATAGCGGCGGAAACAAGTAATAAACAAAGGCAACTAAACAACAAGGAAGGCGGGGGCGACGATAGGCGAGGGGGGCAGAATGAGTGACACAGCAGCTCCTCACCGGGTCCCGTCCTCTGGCCGACTGGGGGATGACATGCTGCGTCGGTTTACTTTAAAAGGCAGCGCGAGCCTGAGAGATCAGAGCGGGGCGCACGCGGAAGAGGAGGACCGACGGAGGCGCGCGCCCATTGGGAGGTGGAGCCGTTGACCGTGGAAAAGATTAACCAGAAAGCACGCACACACACAAACACACAAACGTCCAGCAGAGGAGCAGGTTTTATTTATTAATAATAATAATAATAATTTAATAATTTAATTTAATTTAATAATAATAATAATAATTTCAAATTATTAAATAAAGTAATTTAAATTTAATCCAAATTAATACCAGTAATCTAAAGTAAAGTAGGCGTGGCCTACTGAGGGGGATCAAACCGGTTAGCGTCACAGTACGGCCCTGGGGCCTTTTATGGCCCGTTCGGAATTCCGTTCGGAATTGTAATCTGACCGCCAAATTAGTTTCAACTACATAATGAATTTTATTAAATAAATGCAGTTGTAAAATATTTTCTTTACATTAAGTCTAGCATATTTACTCTTTTCTGCCTGTTGAATGCTAATAATTAATAATTACCTTTACATCCCCTGGTCGTGGGTCACACATATAAGAATCCTGTTCTACCATCTTGCTGATGGTGTTTATACAACACCGATCCAGTGTTGTTACCAGCGCTACTGCTAGCACAGGGGCAGAAGCCCCCCTACCACTCACCCCTATTACACCTTTGTAATGTTCACACAGGAGGGCAGACATAAAGGCAGCGATCCTGGGTCAGAGGAGTTTACTGCTGTCATCGCTTTAACCTGCTGCTGAAACAGAAACATCCCATTTAAAATAAAAACAACATCATTTCTTCACCTCTCTAATGCTTTTATAGATAAATAAGTACAGCAAATAACAGCTGGAGATATTAACATAATATTCTATCCTGACCTCCAGCAGGCTATTTGGGCTTTTATGTCCCATTGTGTCACCTCCATGACTGAAGGCCTCATGAAAATAAAACAAATAATACTTAGACTGTTTGTATAAAGATAACCTGAGGTTAACTGGAAGCAATTATTAACAAATAAATACTACACTAAATCTATTACTACTCTGCTAAACTCGTGGGAGTATCCTGGCGTGTCTAGTTATGTCACTGTGACATGAGGTGCATCAGCTTTGTGATCCACGACATTGTGCACAGCGGTGTTCCAGTTTGGTACTTTGTGGTTTGCTCAAAGGCCTGCTGTCATCAGCACTTCCTGATCGCTTTCGCGAGTTGGCACATCCACGAGGGAACAGAGAGAGAGTCAGGCGGGAGGTGTTGAAAAGGCCTTTGTGACTGCGTCAGTCATTAACCAAGCAGAATATAATCTGGTGATCCTGTTTATCTGGTAAACTTTGAGACCCAATACAAGTAACATTTGCATGCTAACATAGACGTACTGAAAAATGCTGGCAATTTCTCAGATTTTCCAGATTTCCTGCATTATTTTAACTTTTATTAATGAACTCCAAACGGGCTGAAGGTACAGCGGATTGGTCGTGATGTTTCATGGCTGTCCGTTTAAAATTTCTTGACATGTTTCAGTTAGAACCACAAGAACCCCTAGGGACCATGTGTGCCTACACAGTTCGTGCTGATCTATTAAGTAGAAGTTGAGATAAAGTGTTGGAATTACTGACAGAGATCCAGAGATCTCTCTGAGCAAATAAAGCTCAGAATAAAAAAGTTCTTACAAGATGTTACACGAAAATGGCAGATTTCCTCTTCAGTCTGAAACATAAAGTGATAATTAATAGTCAGAGCTCACTCATAATAATTGATTTTTTTTTTTGTAATAAACTCACCGTAAACTTCATTTTGCTGTTGTGGCGAGTCTGAGCGTGCAAGCATAGATTTTATACTGGAAAGCAACATTCAGGGCAGCAGGTCATTCATGATAGTCGTGTGTGTGTGTGTGTGTGTGTGTGTGTGTGTGGTGTGTGTGTGTGTGTGTGCGTGTGTGTGTGTGTGTGTGTGTGTGTGTGTGTGTGTGTGAGCACTGCCAACATGTGGGTGAATGGGGGTTGGTTGAATTGCTAGAAAGCGTTGGATCATGAGGACATTTTTCCCCTACTCACGTTTGGATGTAGTATAAATTAAAATTCAGATTTAAAATTTAAAATTAAAATATTTAAATTCATTAGATTGAGCAAATAGTTGTGACGTTTCAAGGCAGAGCGCGTGTCCTCATGTGCTCTACAAATGTGTATGAAGACGGGGAAGTTGTGGGAGAAATGCAACCGTAAGGCCTAGTTGCTTCTGGATTGAGCATAGGAGCAAAGCATCATGGGTAGAGATGGAGATTTTCATTCCTTCATTTTTCATACCCACTTCTTCTGCCGTTGTGGGTTGCGGGGTGCTGGAGCCTATTCCAGCCGACTGAGGGGAGTGAGGCAGGGTACACTCCGGGCATGACGCCAGTGCACCACAGACAGATGAACATGTTTAATCCTCAATTTTTATGCCATCATCACGATTAAATATCAATTTATCCAATCCGTTGGTTAATGATGTACACTGTGAATACACTGTGTTCGTGCTAATACCTGCTAATAGATGCGCATTAGTGTTAGCAAACCAATACTAACCAATACAAATTAGAATGAGAACAAAAGCCTCACGGTGCTCCTAGCAGCTAAGACGGTGTGGCTTTTTCCTGTTGGAATCCACACATGTTCACGCATGTGTACATTTTTATTTACTGAATATTGTCAGCCGCTGCTCGTCTGAACAAAGGTCGCGACCCGAGCTCCCACCCGTGGACTCTGCACAGGAGATAAGATTAGAATCCCCTCTGGGACACAGGTATCGCACCTGTGAGCATGAATGAAATCAGGCAGCGATGTAAAACACCACATTTCACAGTTTGAAAACCAAATAGATTGTTTAGAAATGCAGTAAATAGATGAGTGTGCTCTCAACGTCCTGTATTCATCACACACACAGTCATCATATTAATAATCACTGAAATAAAGTGGAGGCACCGTTTAATTCCTGCACTAATAGCTGTGTTTATCTTAAATAGAGCCCTGCAGCTTTATTGTCCTTTAACAGTTAATGAACCCATTAAAGGATGAAAGGATTATAATATATTCTAATAGAGTTCAGAAAAAGGCCTTTTTTATGTTTTATGATGATTATTTGAAGAATTGCCAACACCTTAATTATTTCTTGGACAGTACAAGACGAGTAGGCGACAAATTCATTCATCCACAGCACATTTATTTCCCTTATTCTACAGGTTTATGCGGCTATTCATAAAATGCTTCATTTTTATTTGGACTGAATAGTCTCATTGTTAGTCAGGCGCTTCAGTCATCCTCCGGTCACCTTCACCAGCTTTTATCTCGTGTTTGTGCACCAGTTAAACTTTGAACTCGGCCTCAAGTCACTTCAGTTTTGTCTCTTTCAGTGTTTACAGATGAAATTTTAGATTAATTCTATCATCAAACAACAATCCAAAAAGAGAATAATTAAATGATCTGCATGCAGACTTTTTAATCTCCTTCCCCCATCCTCATCCGATCTCCTTCCTGCTTATCTTTTGGTGCTTTGCTCGTTGCTTTGACATGCACTTATTCATTATGGTTGTGTTTCACAGATCTCTGTCTTGTCATTGGCTGAGAGCCCGACAACACCCATTCGCCCACGGGGGTGTGATTGAGGGAGGAGGGGAAGGTAAGAAGAGGGTTAAACCAAGGCCTGCTCACTGAGGTCAAATGCTGTTTTTCTGGCTATGCCTGCAGGAGCTTTGAGGAATGTCTCCCTGTTAGGAATAGAACCCTCAACCCTCCACCGTGACCTCCTCCACCTTCTACGTCCTCTCTGGGTTTGAGACTCGCTCACAGCGGCGTTCAGACGTCTGAAGCAACAGACCGGGACACAAATTACTCCAACAACTGCCAAGGTCACCTTGAAACCAGAACGTCCACAACCGGAGAGAGCTCAGTAAAAAGAATCCCACACGCTTGTAGTCAACGTGTGTGTCAGGTCCGTGTTTCATGGACTGTTTGTGTGACAACAACTGTCCTAAAATGCAATATCTTCATGAGTAAATCACATTTAGATGTTCAGGAAGTCAGAAGTAAAGATAAAATGTTCTGATAGCAGATAATCTGTAGAAGAAGGATTCATTTATATAAACTGCAAACAGGCAAAGGGGATCAAATCAATCTCCTGTTGCAGCTGTTCCACTACCTCCAGTCGAACACTAGGCGGCAGCAGAGAGCCGCCTTCATTCTGTGAAGCGGAACTGCATCAGAGTGAGGCTGAGAATACCAAGTCTCCCTTTAGTACAAACTGTTCAACGAAACACCAGCAGATACCTGCATCAAGACGAGAGATGTTAAAAATAATTTTCATAATTTAGGTTTTAAGGGAACAGATACTGTGATGTAATCTTAAATGAAAAATCTTCCACTAGAATTTCCAGGAAACGTTGAAATACATGAACAACTAACTGTGAATCTGCATTCTGCAAGGTTACACAAGAGCAGAGCAGTAAAACTGCACAAAAGTAATCAGATTACCATTATATACTACTGGATATATGTAGAATATAGGAAGTATTCAGATCCTTTTTTATTAAATTAAAACAATACTGCAATAAGAAAATGTTCCAATAAAAAATGATCTACATGAAGATGTAATTTAAGTATTTTAATAAAAACTAAAAGTACTCATTTTATATTACAAGTTTTTTGAAATTCTATATGCAATATTATCTTATTAATATTCAATAATCCATGTAATCTAATTTTACTGTAGCCCTCAGATGAATGTAATCCAGTAGTTTCAGTGACAGTGACTGAAAGGCTGTCTCATGACTCGTCCTTCAGGATGCGTTTCATTCAGATTACTTTCATTTAAATGTGTTCGTACCAGCAGAGCGTGAACTGAAACCTGAAGCAGTCCCTTGTCTGTGTGTGATTTCAGAACCCAAGAGGTAAAAAGTTGAAAAAGTTCCCACGAGAACTTTCCTCTGAGTGCCTCTGTTCAGGAAGCTGTGGCTTTGACTTCAGTCTGCTCACATCTCCTCATCAACACCACGAACATCTCTGTGTAACAACGGTGTGTGTGTGTGTGTGTGTGTGTGTGTGTGTGTTCGTGTGTGTGTGTGTGTGTGTTGGTTGCACATTATGCATGCATACGCTTGTTTGTCAGTCACACACACACACACACACACACACACACACACACACACACACACACACACACACACACACACACACACACACCTCGGGTGGCCCGTATGGAAACCCTACAGGAAGTGAAGGTCGGGCCCAGAGAGGTCAGGAAAGAGTCAAACCGCCGGCTTTCGTCGACACGCTTCAACTCTCGCTACGCCCAGTTAACTGTCAACCACAGGCTGCACATAAAACAAATCACAACCACCAAAAACTGTGAAACGAAGGGTTTGA
The DNA here is from genome assembly GCA_013358685.1 of Antennarius maculatus. Lineage (NCBI taxonomy): Eukaryota > Metazoa > Chordata > Actinopteri > Lophiiformes > Antennariidae > Antennarius > Antennarius maculatus. The sequence goes on along the minus strand of CM023626.1, from coordinate 16,514,967 downwards.
AATCCAACTTTTGCGATAAACTACCTGCTGGAACCATGGAGCTGATGTCCCTCAAAATAAAAAACACTTTCCTTGTGTTTGGGTTCAAATAACAAATAAAATAAAAGTCATTTAATGTTAAAAAATATTTATCCCAAAATGAATCAGTGATAATAACCGATATGAAATCAAAGATGGAGGATCTTTTTTGTTCTCCGGTTTCACCTGGGGTACCCGTGGGACATCTGGTCCAAGGACAGCTGCAGGTACGGCTCCTCCACGCCGCTGTGTGTGTGTGACACGCATCAACACAACGTTACAGCATGAAGCACACAAAACCCTCTAACACCTGAGCAGTCAGCTGACATACACACCTGAGGATGTAGGTCACACACAGGATGCAGAGCGGCCGCTCGACGCCCAGCCTGGACCTGGAGGGCGTGTTCCTGGGAATGACGGCGCCGTGAGACTCCGCCCACACGTAGCCACCGCCCTTCACCAGCATCCGGTATGGACCGCTGACCGACTGAGACTTCAGACACACTGCAGAGAGACCGGTGAGATGATCAAAGGTGTGTGTGTGTGTGTGTGTGTGTGTGTGTGTGTGTGTGTGTGTGTGTGTGTGTGTGTGTGTGTGTGTGTGTATGTGTGTGTGTGATCCACTCACAATTCAGGTGATGTTTAGTCAGACGGTGTGTGTCCAGCGTGTGGCAGAGGTCATAGAGGGACCGGCCCAGCAGCTCCTCAGGTCGGTAACCCAACAGCAGAGTCGCTCTGCAAAAACACACGAAGAAGAAAGGACACACAAAACAGCATCAAATAAACTCTTAAAGGTACAGTTGACCCAAAATTCATACATCTTTTAATACAAATGAAGAAGAACATAAAAAAAAAACGCTAATTCCAACTTCCTATGAGCTGAAGTCTAAATTGGTAGCTTCCAAGCTAAGAGAATTAGCATGCAACTTGTCTGTAGAGGGTGCACACACACACACACACCACACACACACACACACACACACACACACACACACACACACACACACACACACACACACACACTCATCACTAAGATCTGCAACATCCAGCAACACATGCGCACGTTTAGACGTGACCACACACTATTAGCTCAGCAGCTACAGTGAAAATATCTACTGTCTAGAGTAGAGTAGAAACCTTTATAATTTATTTATTATTTCTTTATTTATTATTACCCTTTCTATTTGGTGCTCAACTCTCCTTCTTCTGCTTGTAGGTTTGTGTTGGTGGTGTGTATGTGTCTGTGTGTGTGTGTGTGTGTGTGTGTGTGTGTGTGTGTGTGTGTGTGTGTGTGTGTGTGTGTGTGTGTGTGTGTGTGTGTGTGTGTGTGTGTGTGTGTGTGTGTGTGTGAAGGTGCAGCACCTCTGGTCACAGTGTGTGAGCCTCATGTCCATGCTGTGCTGGCTGGTGAAGGTCTGGCCGCTGAGGAGCGTGTGCGATAAGGGCAGCGGCTGGCAGGTGAGCAGCAGGCAGGGAGCTGCAGACGAGGCCGGACACGCCCTGACCCAGCCCTGACAGTGGAGAACCTGAAACCACACGGAGAACGAGGTCACAACCAAAAGGTGTCGTCGGAAAGGAACAGGAAGTAGCTTCACGTTTCTGTCCCACCTTCCAGGTAGACGACCTGAGGTTGGGGCTTCTGCCTCGGCTCGTCAGAGCGCTTTTCACCCTCATGATGAAGTCTCTCTTTGCACCGCACCAACCTTCATCTGACAAGTTTTTGAAATTGATTTAAAGAGTTCACCCTTCGTAATATTTCACAAATCTGAATCTGATTGCGTACCTGCCGGCAGACGCAGGTTACCTCTTACTTCCTCGTGGTCACATGGGTGAGCCAGCTCATAGATGTTGTGTCCCATCAGCTCGGTCTGTCAGAACAAGAAGAACTCGTCTTCCCACCCTGAATCATGATCAGTACACACAGATGCGGTAGACGTCTACCTGCGTCCAGCCCATGTACTTCCTGATGTTGTCGGACAGGAACACCACGTCTCCATCGGCAGACAGGACCATCAGGAATCCCTCCAGGGTCATCAGGTACATGTTTGTCTCCTCTGAGACTTTGGAGCCCTCCTGGTGTCGTTCTCCATCACATCCCAGCTGCTCTTCTCCGTCTCCCATCTTTTTATCCTGATTTATCGAGTGACAACCTTCTGTTTTCATCCCAACGTTCCCTGAGACAGAGCGAGAAAGGAGGGGACATCATGGATTAAAGAAGAACAGATAAAAACATTCCTCATCTCAGAGGTGATGAAGCATGGTGCATGTCTGAGGGATCACTGGATGGGCTGTGTTCCATGTTTGCACAAATGTGCTTCCTGGTTTTCCTGGTGGAAGGATTGGACATGTGATCAGGAAGAATCCTATTAGTTTGCGTGGATGTGAATTAAAGGGGCGTGGTCAGGAAAGTTGCAGGACGTCAATTACGCATGAACTTTGAAACTTTGATTTCTGGTTGCGCGCAGAATCCTGGAAAAATAAGCAGCAATGCGTACAAAAGTCGGTTATTACCGAATGGATGTGCGCCTTTGAGCAGTGTGCGCGTACGCAGGTAGCTGAGGGTGAGGCGGATGACGGAGGGCCTGTCCAGGTGGGTCCCCACGCCAGGATGCAGGGGCAGGAGGCGGGATAGATCCACGAACACGTCGGATTCCACCCGCCGCCTCCGCCTGGCCGCCTCCCGGCTGATCGCCCTGCGCAGGAAAACAGACCCCTGAAGATGATTTGTGATTAAAAAAAAAACCGCCACATTATTCCAGTTTAATTCCACAAAAACACTATTTTGGCAACTTTATCCTGGAGTCACGCGTTCGTGCGTCACGATACGGTTTGAAACGCGTTAAAGGACTAAAAGGTTGGAAAAAAGCTGCAAAACAGAAGTTCAGTTCTCAGGCTGATTACAGATGAATGCGTATCAACACAAATAAATGGAAATAAAAAACTTTAAATTGCCTGTTTTAAGATGATTTGCGCCTGAAGGGCCAAACGTGGCGATGCTGGAAAAAAAAAAGTGAAACACGTTCCTTCTCATTTATGTATAAACTTATTTTATTTATATAATTATTATTTTGACCAGAATCTGGGAAGAGATCAGATTTTCTGTTGTCACCAATAAATCCAAAATTATTTCCCTTTCACGTGAAGCATAGATTTTTCTCCACGCATGACGCATTCCTCTACTTCAGTGTCCAAACTTGATTTTTACAGCACATCCTCCACACGCAGGTCAAGCTTCAACTCATCCAGCAGACTAACGAGGCCCGGTTCACCCCGGTGACCCTACCGGCATTCCGTTAAAGCAAATAGATCCATTCACACAGCAGCTTCACCTTCTCCTCTCCTTGTCGGCCGTCATCCTGTCCTGCTGGCGTCTCTATCCGGTGTCATCACGGCGGCGGCAGGAGCTCTCACCCCGGTGGGGGGTCCACACTGTTATGTGTTAAAAAAAAAAAAAAAAAAAACAACCCACAGGTATCCCAGCTAATCAGGGAGGCGATTAGAGATGTCAAATATCACAAGGCAGGTGGTGGAACGGCTCCTCTGGTGCGCGCATTACGCACGGCCTCCAAACCTTTACGCGCGTCACCCTCCCCCTTTCCCCTCCCTCCCTCCCCCTTTCCTCTAAACCTGACTGCATCCCACTGAAGGAAAATAAAACGAGCAGATAAAACACAAGGACAGACGGCACAGAGGAGTCGGGGGTGATGTAGACAGCTCAGTGTTTTATTGGAATCAGACCAGACGGGACTAGCCCGGCTGTTGCACTACATTTTGGCACAGAGTAAGATAGTGTGACCAGGAACAGCCCTACCCCTGGGTGCACAAAGCTTCACTACACACAGACTCTACTGCACACGGAGCCACCAGCTCGCCTTCAGATCACTGTACAATACACACCACAGTCCTTCTCTGTGTGTGCGTGCGTGCATGTGTGTGTGTGTGCGTGTGTGTGTGTGTGTGTGTGGTAGAAAGACAGCGAGAAGAGAAGAGGAGGAGGCGAAGGAGAGAGTCTGAATGTGGTGTCGTGTCTGGATGAGATAAGAGGTAATTCAGCTGCTGGTTTTCCACATTTCTTTTCATTTCCGGCTGTAACAGACCTATAGAATAGTTATAGTATAATACATAAAGGTTTTTTTTTTCCTCCAGATACACTTTACAATAATAATTATTATTATTAGAATAAAAAAAAGAAAAAAGAAAGACAGCAGTAAGAAATAAAAGCCATTCTTGAAAGAAAGAAAAAATACAAGTCAGGCTGAGTGAGACGTTCGCTGGAGGTGGGAAAGAGGAAGGAAGAAGAAAGAAAAAGGGGAGAGAATGAAAACACTGGTGGTAACTATAGAAACAGAAATGTTGAAGAGAAAAAAAAAAAATCACACAAGGAGAAAGAGAGAGAGGGGGGGTAAAATTCACACGTACGAAGATGTACATTCACGCAGAACGGACGCCCACGGGCCGACGCGTCCACGCCGGCGGGGACGGACACGGACGCTGAGAGGAGCAGATGGATGAGATGGCTGGAGTCAGGCTTTCTGACTGCTACACAACCCCCCCCCCCCCCGGTCCACGTAATTAGTTCAATAGCCTGTAACACCAAAGCTCCGCATCCACGTGAAACACACAGCAGACGGGATGAGAGCAAAAATTCAGTCATACAATCCAACAAAAACAACAACAACAACAACAAACAAACAAACAAAAAAAACCCACATCTGAGGAGAAAAAAAAAAGATCAAATTACAAATGAAACAACCAAAAAATTAAAATATATAGATAGTCAGGGTATTGCACAAAGTGTATTTGGCCCTAACCGGTCCACAATAAGGACAGTAATAACACAGGTAGGGTGCTTGTCCATGCGCCACAACGCTCCTTCACTAGCAGACGATACCGACACGATACAGCCACTCGACACAGGCTATATACAGGCCTCTGCGCCAGGCACCAGTCCACGGGCGTGCCGGCGAGAGAAGCAGTGTGTGTGTGTGTGTGTGTGTGTCCATTTGGGTGTGTGTGTGTGTGTGTGTTTGGTTGTCTGAGCATGTGCAGCGATTTTGATAGATTTTTGTGAGATTGTGTCCCTGCGAGTAAAACCGGGGGATTGTGTTGCGCGTGTGCATATGTGTGTGTGTGTGTGTGTGTGTGCGATAGCGTGTGCAGGTGCGTTATATTCATATTCATAGTCATATTTATGTTCATAATAAACCCAGGCAACGAGAACAACACAACGCAAGAAGGAATATCTCAAAAGGAACGACAACCAATAGCTTCAAAAGTAAAGGAGTGAGCGCGTGTTTGTGTCTCCGGTAAAGGGATTTATAGTGTGTGTGCGTGTATGTGTGTATATGTGTGAGTGTGTGTGTATGCAGGCCGGGTCGTGTTAGGTCTGCGTCTCCTCGGGGGCGCAGTAGGAGAAGTCTTTGAACTCCTCTTGGTTGATCTGTCGGATGATGGCCTCGTCGGTGGGCGTCAGAACCGGGTCCTCCTTGGTGAAGTCCTGGTCAAAGTTATTCACGTCTCGCTTGGTCTTCTGCAGAGACACACACACACACACACACACACACACACACACACACACACACAGTAGAAGGTTGTCAGAGGAAGTCGTCTTTACAATCTATGGCTGTAAACGTGATGTAGTAGCGCCACCGTCTGACCGTTACTGTCATAACTCACACTAAAGACGTTCAACGACCTCAGGATGTTTTTAATTTAAGCTCATTTTCATAATTCAAACTTGGACTTTTATTTTGACACTCTTGCGTTTTATTGTGAAATCCTGGCTCGCCTCGGTCGGCCCAGCTGAACGCCTGACTTTTCATTTATCCTCGTTCAAGGACTTCTGAATTAAAACACGGAGCAAAAGCTGCAAAATTGTGATTTAAAGCTCGACTGCAGCCTTCAGAGGATCTAACATGGCGTTCCTCTCGCAAATTATAAATCAGGAGATGGAAGAACGGGCCGCGTGCCAGAGAGGGAACCATTAAATGTGGGAGGAGGTGCAGATGAAGGGGCTGAGAACCCGGAGGGCGGCCCGTCTGATGAGGCGCTTGTCTTGTTGGAATTTGGATTAGACTTTCATTTTATTAAAAGGGGCTGTCGGGTCCTGGCAGAGAAGAAGTTCTGAGTGTCCTTCTGGACTTGAAATGCATTAAAGACAAACAGAAAACTTGGATCGTTTATGTTTGCTATTAAAAAAAAACAAAAAAACAATGCATCCTGGGAAATCAATACACCCGTCATGTTTCTATAGAGGCTGCGTTGAATCATTTATTCCACTCAGATGAAAGAGAATGAGTTCAGAATGAGTCCGAAAATAAAACTAAAACTATTTAACTCAGTAAATATGAAATAAATGAAAAGTCTGTGTTTAATTTAATATGAAATAATTGTGTTTGAGTTAACTGTGTTTAAGTGAAAATGTGTTTAAGTTTATATGAAATAAATAAAAAGTTTGTGTTTAATTTGACTCAGTTAATATAAATAAAAGGTTTGTTAAATTTAAGTTAACTCAGTTAATATGAAATAAATAAAAAGATTGTGTTTAATTTAACTCAGTTAATATAAATAAAAGGTTTGTTAAATTTAAGTTAACTCAGTAAATACTGAATGAATAAAAAGTTTGTGTTAAATTTCAGTAAACTCAGTTAATATGAAATAAATAAAAAGATTGTGTTTAATTTAACTCAGTTAATATAAATAAAAGGTTTGTTAAATTTAAGTTAACTCAGTAAATATTGAATAAATAAAAAGTTTGTGTTCAGTTTAAATTAACTCAGTTAATATGAAATAAATAAAAAGTTTGTGTTTAATTTAATTTAACTCAGTTAATATTAAATAAATAAAAAGTTTGTGTTTAAATTAATTTAACTCAGTTAATATTAAATAAATAAAAAGTTTGTGTTTAATTTAAAATTAACTCAGTTAACAAAGTTTGTGTTTAAGTTAACTCAGTTAATATTAAATAAATAAAAAATTTGGGTTTAATTGCAGTTAACTCAGTTAATATTGAATAAATAACAAGTTTGTGTTTAATATAAGTTTATAGGACATATCATTTTATTACGTTCAGTGTTTTTACAGATTTGCTCTAAATCAAAATGATTTCTGCACAAGAAACAGAATCTGAATGTAAACAACAACAACAACAACAACTCCTGTTGTCTTTTATCAATATAAAATAACCTCATTTCCTTCAGCAGGACATTAAACTCATGCATTCGAGGTTTTTTGTTCTTCCTTTTTAAACTTAAATTATGCAGCTTTCTGCAGCGCTCTGAGGATGTGAACCAGCAGTGCGTGTCCGTGTGTGTGTGTGTCCGTGTGTGTGTGTGTCTTACAATCCGGGGTTTAAAGGGCGGCTTGACTTTCCTCTGCTCCAGCAGGACCCAGTCGATCTCTCTGAAGAAGGCGTGGGTCTTGATGGCTTCCTCGCAGCCCTGGCTCACCACGCAGCCCAGACGCTTAGCCGGGTTCTTGGTCATGAACTACACACACACACACACACACACACACACACACACACACACACACACACACACACACACACACACACACACACACACACACACACACACACACAATTAAAACATGTTTGATGCCACAGCAGCAACCCAACCGCCGTTGTGGGTTTCGCCATTCGGCGGTCGGCGGCTTCATCCTGACGTGAGGCGGCGGTCGGGAAGCGTTCCGGTTGCTAATAATAGAGCTGGCGCATTAATGGCTCGGCGGAACAACGAAGACAAACAGTGATGAAGCCGGTCAGCAGAGTGCCGGCGATATTTACAGTCGCTGAAAGCCGGGGCTCCTGTCGTTCTGCTCAGTATTATGAGAGCACTTTGTGATCCGCTGGGCTTTTATGATCGCATTGTTACCACTCTGACCTCTTCCACTGACTTTTTTTTATTCTTGCCGGTATCATAGCAAAGTGAACGGTAACAACTGCGTGCTAAGTGCACTCCAGTTGTTTATGAGCAGCTCTGGGGATAAAAATATGAATGACAGTGTGACTAAGGATAACGTTAGCCGCGGCGCACCACTATCTGGTTGTAGAGGCACCGAGGGGTTAAGTGGGTTGGGTTGTAATGGACGCCAGGATGAAGCACAGCGATGGAGTCTGAGCAGTTGAATTATTTCATTCTGGGGGGTGGCGGGGGGCTCCTACCGCTCTGAGGATGGACACGGCTTCTTTGCTGAGCCACACGGGGTAGAGGACGTCGTCGTGGAGGATGGACTCGAACAGGTCGTCTTCATTGTCGGCTTCGAACGGAGGCTGTCCGGCCATCATCTCGTACATCAGCACCCCCAGGGCCCACCAGTCCACCGAGGAGCCGTACTCCAGCTCCTGCAGGATCTGCATCCAACAAGGACCGCCAGGTTCAGTAACGGTGGACGGCGGCGACGCCAGTGGATTGCCCAAAACAAGAGGAAGGAGCTCACCTCGGGGGCGATGTAGTCGGGTGTGCCGCAGAAGGTGGTGGTGGTCACGCCGTTCATGATGCCTTCCTTGCACATTCCGAAATCCGCCAGCTTGCAGTGACCTTCTGCATCCAACAGGATGTTGTCCAGCTTCAGATCCCTGAAACAGACGGAAGCAGCGTCGTGGAATCTCCTCCATAACGATACGATATGATGAGGGAGAAAGGGGGCGGGGGTTTACCTGTAGATGACGCCGTTACGGTGCAGGAACATGAGCGCCGAGGTGACTTCGGCGGCGTAGAAACGAGAGCGAGGTTCGTCAAACTTCCTGGAGCGCTGGATCTGAAACATCAGGTCGCCCCCGTTCACGTATTCCATGACAAAAAACAACCGGTCCTGCAAGAGAGAGAGAGATGGAGACGTAAGAGACAGGAAACGGAGGTGTGATGTCAGGGCGGCGGGCTGGAGGCGGGGCCTACCCGTGTCTGGAAGCAGCAGTATAGCTGGGTGAGGTAGGGGTGTCGGCGGGCCAGGGCCAGGATGCGTTTCTCCGTCATGGTGCAGTCCACGTCATCGTCCTGCAGGATCACGTCCTTCTTCAGAACTTTGACGGCGTAAACCTCCTCTGTGCCCTTCAGCTCCGCCAGCATCACCTGGGAGGGAGGTGAAGGGGTGAGGAAGGGGAGGGAGAACAGAGACGTTACATCCCCAAATTGTGATAATTGTGCAGAAAATCTGTTATAAGATGTTTAAAAGAACAAAAACGTAATCAAACAACCTAAAAAGGTGTAAAAGTGAAAATTTGACCTTGACTTAGTTTTTACAGGTCAAGGTTGTGATCTAATTTTCATGCCCTTGCCTCCCTGAATATATCGCCTTTTGTTTCGTCTTTCTATCTTACCCGTTTCCGTAGATATGTGCAAAAAAATGTATACAAAAGTTTAAATTTGACCTTGACCTAGTTTTCTCAAGGTCATCATCTCATTTTTCTCCCCTTTGCTGCCTGAGTAATGTGCTTTTTCTTTCATCTTTCTAAGGGTTGTGAAGATATTTGGCGGACGGACGAATGAACACACAAAAACAGACAATTACAACACATCACCGCGTCGCGCGATGTAAATATGAGCGTTCACACCTTCCCAAAGCTGCCTTTGCCGAGAACCTTGATGAAGTTGAAATCCTTCAGGCTCCTCCTCTGGATCTGTCCGTTCTCCCTGCCTGTCGACGAAGACGAGGAGGAGGAGGAGGTGGTGGAGGAGGAGGAAGAGGACGAGGAGGAGGAGGAGTGTTGGGGTCCCTGCTGGTCGAGCGACAGCGCGTCCTGCAGGCGAGCTAACCCTGCCAAGTCTGTGGGCGTCGACAGAAACGAGCGGATCAGAAAAGCAGCGAAGACAGCGTCGTCTTGGGAGCGTTTAGCAGCAATGTTGCTCATTATTTGTTGCTGATTACTTCCAATAATCATGATAATCACATCCTCTGTGAAAACCTGTCGGGATGAGTCAGCGTCTCCGAGCCGGGATTTGATTGAAATAGGCCGTCGTCGCCGCTTTTGGCTCGGCAAAAACAAAACTAAACAAAAAAAAAAACGGGACTGGTTCCCACAAAGAGAAAGTTAACTTTTACTTCCCAGGCTGCGACGTGTGAGAGGACCATGACTAACTGTGACAACCAAATGGCATTGGTGGGCGGCAACGGCGGTGGTGGTGGTGGGGGGGCAATTCTGTTAAACCTACGGCCTGAAAACTACTACTAATATCATTACTGAAAAGGAAATACGAGCACATCAGAGAAGGCTTTCAAACGTCGGTTGTGTGTCTGTTACCCTGCTGCGAGGGGGAGGTGGGGACAGCCGGCTGGTTGAAGCTGTTCTCCTCGGCCTGGGAGAGCTCAGGAGGAGACTGGGGAGGGTCCTGCCCTGGAGTCAACTAGAAAAAGGAGAGACAACATGACCGTTCCTTCGGGAACGTTTTCATCCTGGGGGGAAAAAACGCTGGGAGGGCTCGATGGGTTACCTTCCTTCTGCGCTGCGCCGTGTTGGAGATCTTATCGGGCGTGACCCCCAGGTCAGACAGGACCTTGGCGATGCCTCGGGCGTCCACGCCACAGTTAGGAGCTACGTTGGACTCGCACCGCCTGTGCACGTTCATCTTACACACTGCGACACACACACACACACACACACATGCACACGGTTTCAAAACGACAGGTGGTACTTCTCATAGATGCACGGCTAATTACAGATGACGCTCATTTACATGCATCACAAACTATCTCAAACTAACAATCCTACACGTTTGTCTGTGTGTGTGTGTGTGTGTGTGTGTGTGTGTGTCTGTGACTCACGTCACACCCCTCCACAAAGCCTCATGGAAATCTGTCATGACTCATTCCAATTAGCTGAATAAGCCTTTATTACTATGTCATTAAATGAACAACACCAAACAGGTACGAACACAGTTCCCACACAGGCTGCAATTTGATGAATTTGTCAAAAATTTCCACAAAATTACTCTTTTTTTTTTTTTTTTTTTTTTTTTTTTTTTACTTTTTCACCAAAAAACAACAACAAAATACAAAAAACAAAATAGTTCTAAATAATTGTGTGTTTTCATTATTAAACAAACATCATAAAAACATAATAAACATTTAAAGCATTCAGTTTTTTTGTTAACATCCTTTGAGGGGCCTCTAAATGCATGCCATGAATGTGCATACTGTGAATTCCACGCCGCACTTGAACGCACCTTTGCACTGCAGGCCCTGCCTCATGAGGCCCCACAGCAGGGAGCCACAGTGATCACAGAAGGTGGGGACCTTGTAGTTGTGGATACTGAACTTGTGGGGCATGTTAACACTGAACCGCTGTGAACCCACCTACAGAGGGAGACACACACACACACACACACACACACACACACACACACACACACACACACACACACACACACACACACACACACACACAATGTGACAAAGAGATTAATGCATGAAGCTCAAGTACAGAGTGTTCCCTTAAGGGACAGATTCATGTCTGGATGTGTGAACGTGACTCATTTTGTGTTGAGATGAAATAAATAATAACTATTTAAAAAAAAATAAAAATCCGTGCAACAAAATCTTGTTGTGTTGTTCGCTTGATGTTTGCTTGATGTTTGCTTGGTGTTTGCGCACCTCCTCCGGCGTGTCCTCCTGCTTCTTCATCCCGGCACACTTGGTGATGATGAGCTCATGACAGCGCTTGTGGACGACACACGTACACACTGGAAGCACAACGACAACGTCACGCATCAACAGAACTTAAAACCATCAGTTTGACCTGTAGAATCCGATCAGCGGAGCGACGAGGAACACGAGACGTCTTGATGTCCTTAAACGCATCTCATTCTGCAGCGGTTTCGTTTGTGTAGCTGAAACGTGAAGGAATGCTTCGATGGGCTGAGCTGCTAATGAGCTGAATTATTAATATTTGACATTACATCACATGTTTAGTCATCACACTCTCAGGATTCTGACAAAACCTGGAATACTAATCCATTGTTTCTACATTGTTCTGCAGCATAGAAGTTCCTCAGTGGCTCAGAAACACTTCCAGCTGCATTTTTTGGGTCGTTCCATGAAATGTGTTGAGATTGAACCGTGAAATTCTTTAATTTCATGCCATGCATAACATATAACACTCGTAATAAAACATATTTTTCAAGATCAGGCACTGTTTTCTCAGACTTTTAAAGCAAATTACATCGAGTTCAGAGATATGACAGAAATTCTGGATGTGCTAAAAACTAACACCACAGTTAGCATGAAACTACATGAAAAAGAACATGATATAGACAAATATAATTTAAAATTTGCATTAAATTGTTTCCCCCATTTTTTTGCGGGTTGTAAATGTTCTGTTTAAAAGAGAAAGTTTTGAAAGGAAAATCTACCAAAAATATTATAAAAGAAAAATCACACCTCATCATTGCATAAACTTCTCTTCTACAAGCTCTTGAATGATGTCACTTCCTGTTGAGTTGTCACTGACAGGAAGTTTATTGTATTTTTGGAGCAAAATTACATTAACGCGACTGGTTGGAACATGAACTTGATGGACACAAATAAATCATGTTATTCAAACCAAACAATGGGTCATTTTAATATAATTAACACATTTTCTATTAAGAGAAAAGTATTTCTAACTGGAAGAATAATAAATGTGTGAGATTTATTGGATGTTTTTTACGTTTTATATTAGATGAATAACAAAAATGCTCAGAGGAGACATGAAAATATGATTGTAGCTTAACATAAAAAGTAAAAAATATGCAAATTTATATTTATTTTACCTTATTTTGTATATTTATTCTACCTCGTGCTACTAAATAAACTTGAATCAACAGTTTCAGACACTGAAAATATCACTGATAGCTTTTTTTATGTCTCCCATTCCTCTCAAACTGAACACTTATCATGGAACGACCCTTTTGGCGCATTTTTTTATCCGCTGCAGGTGAATCAGCAGAGTTCATCTACGGCAAACCGAATTCAGAAAGCTGTGAAGCTCCCACGTTTAGCGTGACGTCACCGGAGACGCCGCCAGAGGAAAGTTACTCACCCTGACACTGGTATCCCTGCTTCCCAAGGACGCCCCTATCAGATCACACACAGAGGAGGCAGCGTTACACATCATCATCAGTGTGTGTGTGTGTGTGTGTGTGTGTGTGTGTGTTTGTCCTACCAGATGAAATCTCTGCAGTGGGAGCAGTAGGTCGGCTGTCTCAGGTAGGTGGCCATGAACTTGTGTCCGTTGACCTGATGGACGCGTCTCCGGACGGCGCCCTGTCGCCGGCGAGGCCCGATCCTCTCCCGGAACACTCGCTCCTCGTTCTCATTGGTCCCCGAGGCTGGAGGGGGCGGGACAACAACAAACATGCGTTTGTCAACACAACATGGGGGCATCTTAATGCATTCGGACATTACTCATCCAGACGGTTTGTCCAGATGAGGATCGTTTGGATCACGTTGCTGGAGATGTTTAATCATTCAACGGCGTCTCGCGCACACACACACACACACACACACACACACACCTCCTTGTTTCTCACAAACACCCCACACCTACTGGAGGCCCAGGCATGCGTTCTGTACGTGTGCCTGCTATTTATACTTCATGTGTGGGCACGAAAACGAAGGACAGCATATTAAAATACTCCTCCTCCTCCAGCGCCATCATCCATCCATCCATCCATCCATCCATCCATCCATCCATCCATCCATCCTTCCATCCCTCCATCCATCCATCCATCCATCCATCCATCCATCTTTCTCGCTCTGCATCTCCCCGGAAACATAAAGGCTTTCCGAGGGTAACCTTAAGACAAAGAGAACCACCTCCGCTCTGCCACCCACACACACACACACACACACACACACACATTTAACACACACACACACACACACACACACACACTGCTTCCCTCTGCGCTACTGTCCTACTTTACCATCCCTCTCCTGAGTGTGTTCTAGATGTGGTTACTGCTGGAGTTCAATTACAGACAGGCTGTCTAGGGACATTGTGTGTGTGTGTGTGAGTGAAAGTGTGTGTTTTTGTGTGTCTGCGCGTTCGGAGACAGCTTAACGCGCCATTATTGGGATCACTTTGTTTTACATAATACATCATCCATCTGTCCGGGACGCGCAGGAGAGGAAACGAGGCGTAACGACAGACGAGACGCGCTCCGGTTCAGCCGGACGACGGACCAGGGAGACGGACGTCCCGCAGAAACACACGCACACGGATGAAAACACGGAGGGAAAGCTGAAGATACAAATAAGTATTACATGCAGATGAATTACAATACAACCGAGGCTCTGATCACTGCAGGGCGCAACCCGGGACCGGAAACAGCTTCCCCTCACCTGGGAATGAAATTTATCCAAAATGATGCAAGGTCCAACAGTCACTTTTAATAAAATTAAAATCTGATCCAAATTTAAACAGAGCCAGAAAAGAAGAAAAAATAAATTACAATCTGTCAGGAGGTTAAGATTTTATTCTATACGAGGGGTCATGGTTTTATTTCTTTTATTATTTATTCATTATTATTTATTTATGTATTCATTTATTTATTCATTTTATTTATTTATTTATTTTTATTTCTTTTATTTAGTATTCCAAAACTAAAGCACATATATGCACACGTTAACATGTAGATTTGTGACGTCATGCACGGATCCAGGGGTGGTTTTGTTTACGTGGGGCCCTGAACGCAGCACAGCAGCTCCTATTGCTAAAAGAAATTTAAAAAGGGACGAAAGGAGAGAATCCAGAAAAGGAGAGAATCCAGAAAAGGAGAGAAAGAAGCTGCAGATGGTCAGACTGGGTCAGGAAAGACAGATGCGTCAGGATGAAGAGGAAGAGGATGAAGAAGAGGAGGAGAAGCAGCCCTGCACCAGAGGAGCTAAAAATACCTCCTCTTCCTCAGGTTCTCACCCTCCATCTCCCTCCCATCGGCACACACCGTTAGTTTTATCGGCGCACATTAACGAGAACTCAGGCAGGAAGTTCACGAGTGGGAGGAGAGTGGGTCGTGATGTCACGTCACGCTATCCAATCAATGAGGAGAAGGGCGAGACACGCACGCCTGAGTCTGCGTGTGTGTGTGTGTGTGGATAATCCACGGCTCAATCTCACCGGTTTATTTTAAGGCTGGACTCCCTCTGCTGCTCTTCACACACACACACACACACACACACACACACAGACGTGAATGCGTCCACAATGGGGCGGAGACCAGGTGTGAAGACGCACGGGTGCAGGTGAAACACGCAAGGCGAGAGACGGGTAATTAAACGCGTCTCCAAGTTTAACTGGAGGAAAGAAATGGAAGGAGAAACTTCAGCTCCTTTAAACTGGGGGTACTGGGGGTACTGGGGGTACTGGGGGTACTGGGGGACGTCATGTGCACTATGGGGGGGTGGAGTCAAAATCTGAGCAGCATTTTATCATCTTTTGGGTCGATATGGCGACAGGATGCCCAGTTTAGACCGCAAAGCAAAGCATGATGGGATCGGAGTGGCCCACGTGGGTGTGTGCAGCAGTTCACACACACAGACACACACCCACACACACACACACACACACCTGCAGCTTAAGCTCCGATCAAGTTCAGGTGAGACGCTGGTAGGTGAGGGGGGGGGCGGCTTACAGCTTTAAATAGCCCCACCTCTCCGGGCTCATTACCGTCGGCTTTGAGCATGTGTGTATGTGTGTGTGTGTGTGTGTGTGTGTGTGTGTGTGTGTGTGTGTGTGTGTGTGTTTTACCTTCAGTGGACGAGCCTGACAGATCGATGACCACGTACACCTTCCCCTCTGGCTCCAGATCGATCTGCAGAGAGAGAAGGAGAATAAATAAATGAGGAGTGACACAAACAAACAAACAAACAAACAAATAAACAACAGAAACAAAACAAAGAATTAAAGGACACACAGAAGCGATCGGGCCGCGTTCCAAACATATTCAATTATTAAAGATTCACCTGGAGGGACCTAAAGGAAGTCTGACGCGTCACACGGCAGATCTCCAGATCACGTGATTGACTTTGTGAATGTCACTATCGTTCACATGAACTCACAAGTATCAATAGCATCGATCGATTGATTATTCCCTGATAGATCCAAGATCAGCCTATCAGGAGCTGTGATGCCCATCATCTTGTCTGCAGGCTTCACACACACTTTGTGTCTTTACACGCAGATGAGGATGTGTTCTTTACACACACACACACACACACACACACACACACACACACACACACACACACACACACACACACACTTATTGTCTGAAGTCAGCGCAGATGACGTCACGTATCGATTACTCGACTATCATTTAGATTTATTTATTAGCAAATAAAGAGCTTGAATTACAACCCGCAATAATTTATTTCTTCTGCGCGCGTTACGCGCACGGAACTAAAATAAAAAGACTTTCCTGCTGGATAAACAAACGCACGCGCTTAATCAACAAACAATGACATCACCCCCCCCCCAACCCCCCCCCCCCTTACGACACAGAGATTAGAGAGAGAAAGGGAGGCTCAAATCCTCTGTTAAGCTCCGGGACAGCAGCCGATCATCTTACGCAACCGTCAGACCCGCAACACAGACGCGTCCACGCATCCTAAAGATCACGCATGAAAAAATAGGAAACAGGCCGAGACAATGGCTGGCGGTTATTTTGTGGATCACTGATAAATCATTTAACCAGAATTTTCATGCATGCATCAGAATTTTAGTGGGAAAACCTCCATACGGTACCGAATCGAACCGAATCGAATCTAATCGAACCACTAACTGACTTTCACGTTCTTCAATCAATGCACTGTGTCGATTAATCGATTAATCGTTTACTCTTTCAACGCCTGCCGCACGGGTGACGCTGTCAGATCGATTCTTGGTCGCCAGAGACTTGAAATCAATAACCGATCATCAGTAACAGATGAATCTGCGACTCGGTTAATCGATTACACCTGGGACACAAACCACAACAGCGTTAAATTAATTATTCGGTGACGTGAACGCGCTCGTCCAGGTGAGGACAGATGCTGCGTTCAAAGACAATCGGACGTCCGGACACATTAGAAGACTCATCCCGCTGTGATTAACACCGAACCCCGGCGGCGGATGAGTGACCTACAAACGTCGATGGGTTCTTGACGTCTACCCTTGAAAATGTGGTGCTAATCCCCAAATGCAACCTGTTGCGTAACGGCGCATCTCAGCGGGGATTTACGCCGAAAGATGGACTCAGTGATTTGGAGCCAAGGGGATGGAGCCGCCATCTTTGATTCAGAGGAGCAGCAGGATGCTAACACTAGAAACTATGTTTGAACAGCAGCAGGATGCTAATACTAGAAGCTAGCTATGTTCGACAGAAGTAGGATGCTAAAGCTAGTAGCCAGTTACATTTGAACGGCAGCAAGATGCTAACACTAGTAACTAGCTACGTTCGACAAAAGTAGGATGCTACAGCTAGTAGCCAGTTACATTTGGACAGCAGCAGGATGCTATCGCTAGTAGCCAGTTGCGTTCCTGTTATGTTTCCATGACCTGAAGCTCCATGCTAAGTAAAGATGGCGGTTTATGTGTGAAAATAACAACTAGGTACATAACAGTACATGCTAAGCTAAGCTAAACTAGCATGCTACTGATGACTCAGCAGTAACATTTATGCTAGGTTATGTTTGTTTTGTGGGGATGTGGTCAGGTCTAGTCAGCTGTTGGTATGAATGAGTCAGTGCATTCTTGTGTGTGTGTGTGTGTGTGTGTGTGTGTGTGTGTGTGTGTGTGTGTGTGTGTGTGTGTGTGTGTGTGTGAACAACACATCATCATCTGCGTGTAAAGACATATTCTGTGTACTTTTAGTTGTTTTCTGACGCATCAATCTGAAGACGTTTACAATCATATATCCTAACGAAGATAAAACTGGGATTTTGATTATTAATATTTTCTGTGTAAAACAAAATATTCCCAATCTCCTCCCACCTGTGAGGTAATTTAAGGTTTAAGTCATTAATATTTTAAATCATGACATGACAAGATGAATCCTAACTTATGACTCAGATTCAACCTGCTGACGTTTTCCTGCCCCGACAGCAAACGATAGGAGGGGTAGGAGAATCTCGTTTGCCTCATTAATCTTGTTAACCCAATTAGGACACCGATACGGCCGAGGAGGTGGAGAACATCACCATTTCTCTCTCCCTCTGAGGGAGTTGTGTGAGCGTTTTGGAGGTAGGGGAGCGTTCAACCCCAACGCCAGCTCCAGCCCCGTCCCGTCAGGGAACATCCAAACACTCTCGCTACTGATGGGCCTAAAAAAAGACACACACACCATATGCAACAAGCCAGAGAAGCACTCAACCAGGCAGACGGGGCACTCAGAGCCTGCATTATATCAATATTGTGGAGCTGACCCCTCCCACTCCTTCCATCTCGCCGGCGAGCAGACGGCGCTCAGGAGCATTTAGTCTCAGCGACCTTCTCCCAAATCCATCTGTCAAATAACAAGTTTGAGAGCTCGGCTGCATTCGCACAACAAGTGTGTGTTTGTGTGTGTGTGTGTGTGTGTGTCGTCAGGAACTCAACACAGGCTCGCAGGAGGCCCATGCTGAGTGAGACAGCATGAGAGTCATGCATCTTTAATGGAACATCGCAGACGGCTAATAACGTAAGAGGAGCTGAGCAGGGAGGAACGGGGGGGAGGAAGGGAGGAGGTTAACAAAGCGGCCTCCCTTCTCCACCACCAGCGACGGGGTCCAAAGGTTCCAGGAGCCGCGACCAGACAGGAGGGAATTAGATTTTAGAAGAATGAACATTCCTGATGGAGTCGTCTCGGAGTTTAGGAGCGTCGGAGCGCCGAGCCGGTCCAGATGGGCGGGCAGAAGGCCCCGGACAGCCAGCAGATCGTGTCTGTTTGGATGCGTGTAAATGAAAACACGCTCCAGAGAGAGCTGCAGATGGACGCCTCGAGGTACGAGCATCTGAGGAGGTTTCTGTCGGATATGTAAGCGTGTAAACGAAAAAACGAGTTTTCAAAAACATGGGTTCTACCTGCTCCCGTTTCTTGTCGGGTTGGGTGACCTGATTTGGCATCAGTGGGCATGCCTGTGTGTGTGTGTGTGTGTGTGTGTGTGTGTGTATTGTTACGGTAGCAGCAGTACATCTTAAATCCTGCCTGCCCTACTTAACTAGCAGGTCGCCAAGGGGCGGAGCCAACGATGGGTGTGGGATGACAGGGATGAGAACTGGACAATCAGTCAACTCTGATGTCCCTGTTACAAACATGTATCTGGCCCCTCCCCCGTTTTGGGGAGGGGCTAGTATAGTTTTAGTATATATGCTAGCAGGCCAAGAAGTTACTGCAAAAGCATCCCTGAAGAAAAGTCTGTTAGCCGCTAAGCTAATTGATGTAAAGTGAAATGCTGCTAGTTTAAGGTAATAAGAACATATTTTATCTATAAACATTAATAATTATCAACTTAAACATAAAGCTTTAGTTAAATATTCCTGTTCACACGTCTGCATTGCCTGCTTACAATTATTTAACCGCTTTTCTTTTAGTTTCTTTTAGTCTCTTTTAGCCCGAAGCAAACAAATAAAGTTCATGCCTGATTCTACGAAACCGATCATCTGAACCGAATCAAACTGAAGCCGTATTGTTGCTCAACTTTGCGATTTAACCAAAAACATCTTTGTCCAAACAATGATTTTTAATCTGAGAACTAAAGTTTTTATTTGTTGTTTTAGTGGAGCCTTGTCGGCTAAAATGTTCTAGTTGAAAAGAAAAATTAAATACCAAATTTAATTGTCCTGCTTTTCATTGAGTGAATGTGACTGGCAGACTTTAATGGTGAACATGTGATGATAAAACAGAGGCTGGCTGACATCTGATGCGTATCCCAGGCAGGAAACCTGGTCATCGCCTCCCAGACGAGTCCTGGAAGCTCCCGACAGGCCGGCAGCGCTCCGGCGGACGTGTTTACATGTAAACAACGCCGGTCTCCACACATCCTCTCCTGCCTCCTGTCCTCAGCTCTCTGACGGGCCTGTCTGTCGGGACCCGAAGCTGTTTTTAGATCAACTTTAAATCTGTGCAAACTTTGAGTCATGAGCTTCAACGACGTTCTGTTTTAGCTTAAAATAAAAGTTAAAAATGGGTTCATCAACTTCTATTCATCCCAACCTTATAAAATAAGTCCAATCATGCTTTCATGTTATAAATCTATTCCACTAAATTGGATCAATACATCACCAAATGCTAATCGGAGACTCTCAGCTTCGCATTTCCAACCAGGCACTAATCGCTAATTTACAGAAAAAGCGCAGCCAGATTACGATATCGCTAAAAAATGGCGGGAAAGCAACGTGGAGACAGAAATGATGCTAACAATTACACAAAATTAGCTCAACTGAGCTAACAGCTTAACACACAAACACCTTTAGGTCAAGTTAGCTCAGCTACGCTAAGAAACGTTTTAAATTCATCCATTTCCTACTTTAGCTCTCGATCCTCTCGCCCGGCTCCATCTCTCCCAACTCTCACCAGCCAATCTCTCACTTTGTGGTGTTTCTGTGGGTGAGAGGCTGTCGCCAAGGGGACGAGCTGTCATTGTCGCCATGGGGATGGGCTCCACGGAGCATCTCAATTACTGAGTGGGACAATTAATAAGCATCAAAGCCTGGTTAATATTTCACCGCCAGCGCTGAGCGGCAAGCTGGGCCGCCGCCGTCGGACGCATCACGGATGGGGAGGGGGAAGCAGACGGATGGGAATAAAGGTCCAGTGGCTTGAATTAAACAACTTTGGATAACCATGACCTGGATGAACAAAAACCATCACAGAATCCAATCATAACCCACCAGGATCCCAACTTTACAACAGGAAGTGGGGTTGAGTTTGTGCTGGTCGGTGGCCTATGGTACAACCCGACCTCCTCATGTTCTTTTCATCTGAAGGTGGTCTGGCCGTGATGCATTCAGGGCTATTCTTTTTGGAGGTTTTTTGGGCGAGTCCAGCTGGGAGGACACCCCCAAGGCAAATAGAGAACTTGCTGGGGGGATTATGCATCCCATCCAGCCTGGGAATACCCCAGGAACGTTACCCTCTGGAGGAGGACGTATGGAATACTCATGAGGAACCTGCAGCATTGATGAACGGCCTGACGGACGGATGGAGCTCACACGTTTGGTCGATTATATCCAAGTAAATCCAACATATTTGGTTTAAAAGAAAGATTGGATTCTATTTTGGTATTTTTGGGGTGTAAATGATTAATTATCACACTTTCATAATGAAAGAATTAGTAGGTCATGATTAGTTGATCACCCCTTCAATGCCTTTACACCCCTTTAATGCGACGGATAGTTGTGCAGCCTGAGGAGGACAGCGGGAGGCCGTCGACACAAACCGACCGTCCTTCCCACCATTTCCTTGTTGAGTCTGAACTTCAACATCCTTCCTCCCCGCTGGAGATGAGCAAATGGAAGTGGACGCATCGGGAGGAAGCAGATGAGCCAGAATAAGTGTGAGGAAGACGAGAGAGAGGGGGGAGGGAGTGGCGAGTAATGGGGTAATGAGAGGAGGAAGAGAAAGGGGAGGCAGATGTATTGACGAGTCAGCGAGCTGGTCAATGAGATGTGGTCAATCAGCAGGGGGATCCATAAGCTCTGACCTTCGTCTGGACGTCTGAGGGACGAGGTGTGTGAGCGCGAATCTGATTGGTCGGTACTGGTTAAGGATCAGTTCAACCATCGCCCTCTCGCTTGCGACCCGGGGGGTCATCTGGAGGAGTTCAGGAGTCTTAAAAAAACATTTTTAATGCCGCAAAACCTCACATGTCTCCAGAAGGGTTGGTTTAGAATGGGTTCATCCAAAACTACGGAAGCCCAGAGGTCCCAATTAGAAAATAAGCGTTATTTAAGCAAAGACAATAGAGAAGACAACTTCCGTCAGCGCCATATCGATACGTCCACAAGGGGACAGCGAAGAGACGAATGTTTAAAACACAACCGCTACGACGATGTTGGGAAGAGTAAGGATGTCCGCTGTGGTCGCCGGGGCAACCAGAGGAGATAAAAGACATTAGTTGGATTTCAGCTGGCTTTCCAGCGTCGTGACAACGAGAAAATAAATAGCAGCTTATGTCTTGGGCGTCTATGTCATGTCAAACAGTAGAAACAACAACATTCTGGTGTGTCTATGTCTGTTCATAAGCCAGAGGTCGCTGATATAGCATGAGGTTACATAACCCTACATGTATTGATCCCGCCCAGTATGAAGAGAAGCCTCATCACAAAGACCATGTTGTTGCCTCTCTTTTAACATTGCATCATGGTCATATGTCGATATGCCCGAGTGGAGGGGGGGGGGTCTGACTGAAGAACCCGAAGACTCTTCAAATCAATATTAGCACGCTATTAAAAAAAAAAAAAGTCGTTTCGACAAAATAGAACTTTATTGTAATGGATTCGGGTCGATCAAAGTGCTTTTCTTTACTGTAAAAGCTGCGACTGACGGCGATGTAGAACGCGTGATAACTCACGATGTTGTCTCTAAAACGCTCAGACGGAACGGAGACGATGTGTTTTCCTCAGTTACCTTCATCAGACTGTCCTCCAGAGCGAGACGAGATAAAAAACAAAGCATAAAAGTAAACCCGGATCACATGTTGGAGCTGCAGACCCAAAACAAACGGCTCTTTATCTGCCGCCATACTGAGTCCATGTGGCTGCAGACATCAGTCCCAACGCTGATTAGATTACGGGACAGAAAAGCGGAACGAATGGAAGGAACTTCAGTCGCCGCTGAGGCGCTGGTTGTGTTCCTTGAAGACCTGAACCAGGTTGTGGTCGAATCTCACCGCATCCATGTTGGGTTTGTCGCTCAGATCGGAGACACTAGAAACTAGAAAGCAGTGATTTGACGTGTTTCCTTCCCTGCTAAGAGACGTGAGGAGCTCCTGCACCTCCTCACGTCTCCTCAACATGGATGTATGTTCAGTTGGTCCACCAGGAGCTAGCGGCTAGCCGTTAGCTAAAGCTAGAGATATGGCGCCAAATCAGAGCGACTATTCCGAACGAATCTTTAAACTGAGAATAAAAAGATGAAACTATTAAAGCTGGAATTTTCTTTTTCTTCTTGTTCCTGTGATGGATAATAGATAGATAGATAGATAGATAGATAGATAGATAGATAGATAGATAGATAGATAGATAGATAGATAGATAGATAGATAGATAGATAGATAGATAGATAGATAGATAGATAGATAATAGATAGATAGATAGATAGATAGATAGATAGATAGATAGATAGATAGATAGATAGATAGATAGATAGATAGTTCGATCGATAGATAGATCGATAGATAGATAGATAGATAGATAATAGATAATAGATAGATAGATAGATAGATAGATAGATAGATAGATAATAGATAGATAGATAGATAGATAGATAGATAGATAGATAGATAGATAGATAATAGATAGATAGATAGATAGATAGATAGATAGATAGATAGATAGATAGATAGATAGATAGATAGATAATAGATAGATAGATAGATAGATAGATAGATAGATAGATAGATAGATAGATAGATAGATAGATAGATAGATAATAGATAGATGGATGGATAGATAGATAGATAGATAGATAGATAGATAGATAGATAGATAGATAATAGATAGATGGATGGATAGATAGATAGATAGATAGATAGATAGATAGATAGATAATAGATAGATAGATGGATAGATAGATAGATAGATAGATAGATAGATAGATAGATAGATAGATAGATAGATAGATAATAGATAGATAGATAGATAGATAGATAGATAGATAGATAGATAGATAGATAGATAGATAGATAGATAGATAGATAGATAGATAGATATCGATCCCTCTCTGGGCCGCGTCACGTTTCTTTTCACCTGCAGACGCACAGACTGTCCGTCATGTTTAAATTCATGGCCACGCAAACCTGTGCCCCCCCCCCGCCCCCCCCTTCGCCCCCCCCCCCCCCCCCATGAAGGTGAGCTGTCTAGAACACACACACACACACACACACACACGGTCACGAACCACCTACCCAGTCCTCAAAGTGTCTGGTTCCGTTCTGCAGCAGGTCCTCCAGCTGGATGGTGCAGTTCGCCACGAAGTCATCGTATCCGATGGGCGCGTCGTGGAACACGGACAGCTCCAGACTCCTGCCCTCCCGCACCTCGGTGCAGAACTCCTGGTGCCAGGCGGGGCTGTTGGTCTTGGTGCGGGTGGCGGTCTGGCCGAGCCGGGTCTGGTCCAGATTGAGGGCCAGATAGGGATCCAACAGGAAGGAGCCGCTCTTCCCCACGGCGTGACGCAGGGCCCACGGGGTGGGCTTCAGGTCCACCGCCTCACACACCCGCACCTTCAGCAGGCCACTGAACACAGGCATGGCTGCAGCCTCGCGTGGGGTGTGTGTGTGTGTGTGTGTGTGTGTGTGTGTGTGTGTGTGTGTGTGTGTGTGTGTGTGTGTGTGTGTCTGGGCTAGCCTGATCACGGAGGGTTTCCTTCCAACGGGCGCAGCTCCGCTACATCCCACGCCGCCGCCGGCCGCGGGGACTCAGGCTGACGCAGCCATGTCCGCCCCGGACCTCCGTTATCCGCGCAGACACGCAACCAGTGGAGCCGATGGGCTGGAAAACGCAGTTCACGCAGACTCACACCCTTCAGAGGTCGCTCGCCGAACGCTCTCCCACCCCGAGCGGCGGCAGTTTGTTTACCGTCGCTCCACAGACGAGATTCCCCGGTTCCGTGGAGCCCGGGGGGCCCCGGGAATAAAACTGGTGACGCGGAGGAATTAACGCGCTCTGGTGGGGTTCATCTGGAGGGTTTCTCTCCCGGGTCAGGGTGGGAGAGAACGCGAGCAGCCGCGCCTAGCCATCCGGGATTGGTGCTCCGTCTCCCCAGCCCCGTTCCGCTCGCTCCTCTCCGGGATTAATCTTCACGGCACCGCGATATCTGCGCGTAATCTCGGGAAGGGAACGGCTCTCCGCGTCCCGGTGCGGCGGTTTGGTTTTTGGGGTTTTTTTTCGGGCTCACGAACACCGCCGATGCATCACGGTGCTCCGATCCCGTTCGGTTTTTTTTTTTTTCCTCTTTCCAGTCGTTGCGAGCGCGCCCCCCCCCCCTGTTTCCCGTCCCCGCTCTCCTGAATCCGTGAGTGAACGAGGGCTGCAGGAAATGCGCAAAACGCGTCACCCGCGCTGCCGGGATCTCACGCCGGATGAGAGGGGAGAGAGAGAGGGACAATCTGTGTGTGTGTGTGTGTGTGTGTGTGTGTGTGTGTGTGTGTGTGTGTGTGTGTGTGTGTGTGTGTGTGTGTGTGTGTGTGTGTGTGTGTGTCCAGATTGATGAGGTGTTTTTGTTTTAGCTTAAGAGAAGAAGAGGATGGAAGGATGGAA